>PYHW01010409.1:4470401-4496065 GCA_013186435.1 Turdus rufiventris | reverse complement strand
CTTCCCTAACCCCACCTCTGCACCACTTTCTCCTCTACCCATTGGACCCTGACCTCGCCTCCACCTCCTTTCCTACTTCCCTTTTATACCCTGGACCACCCCACATCTTGGTTCTCGGCCTTCGACCCCTGTAGAGAAATAGTCTGTGTTCGGATTTTTGGGCCTCGGTCCCACATTTGTTTTCACCATTATTAAAGTTCTTTATGTTGCTACTCGTGGCCATTGCACCTGATCTTCATTTATTTTTGCCACTCCTACCCTGATATCAGGAGAACCCTGAACCCTAAAAAGCATTGTCAGGGACCACCCTCACCCCCCGACAGTTGACAGGCCAATAGGAAGTCTCAAAAATTTTCATGCACAAGGTGCCTGGTCAATTGGAATAAGTCTGGCCATGTAGGCTTGTATTCACAGACCTTTCTGTCTATAGAGTTTTCTCACCAGGAGTTTCAGGAGTAGAGATGTGCAGCTGAGGAGGGTGGAGTGAAAGAAGGTGGCCATATTTCAAAATGAAATGACTGAGGAAGTTGCCAACTATATTTTTGTTTTTAATGTATGTTCAAGAGACAAACTGAGTGTCTTAGTGTTTCCTGAATCCTCAATAAAATACAATACAATCACTTGTGTCACAGCAATATTTAGTGGCATTGTCTTACATCTATCATGATAACCTGTGTGCAACAGCCACTTACAACTGGTGGGGCTGATTTCTGTGATCCTTGTGTGAATTTTTAAGTAGGATAAGGATTTACAAGTGTTGGTAATCCCTAGAATATTAAAAATTACAATTTCTTTTACTTTAATTCTCAGATCAATCTATTCTGCATTTCCAGGGAACATGAACGAATATCATATATCAAAGAACAGGTGTTTATGTTGATCAGGTATTTATATTACTTTTGATGTGGCTAGGTTGTATTTATATTGAGAAAAATCCATTCTCTCTTTTTGTTCTTCCTAATAATCTATTTTATTTTAATCTATTAATGTGAACTTCTACCAGCCACTAGTAAGTCCATCTCCTCTACAAGCAATCATCATCACAATTCCTCATCTTAACTACACACTTCTGGTTTTTACCGATTGATATGTATGAAATACAAAATTACCATCCTCAGCTTTTAATACTTCCTAGTATTATTTTTAGGATTTGGTGGCAAAATAACACAGTATTTTAAGAACAAGCTGGGAGACAGCACTTGTTAACATTTGTTGATATTCTTTGGAAAGGAATGGAATGATTCAGTGCATGCTCTGCTGTAAACCATCCCTAACTGGGTGGAATAGAAAAGTTTGGTATGGAGAAATAGGATTTAGACTGTAGACCTAGAGGCACTAAGAAAACAAACTTAGAGGCAGAGAAAACAGAGCAGATTTAAACAGAAATTTGTTGGAGCTTTATGGATTTCTCTCCTGGTAATATCTGAGCACAAGAAGAGCATAAGAATAGATTCTGATTACCACAGGAGCTGTATTTTCAAAGCATGTTAGGAAAATGACAGGTATGTTATGGAAGTATTATATTTTCTTACATATTTGTTTATCAGTATGAAATAAAGACAGATTTGGGAAAGAGAAATGCAAGCAGAAGATTTTCTACATTAAGATCCTCATTTCTATCCCTTGAATCAATACCTGCAAGTCATATATATGCTATTCTGTCCTGTAAAAGCCTGCAGTCTAAATCTTCTATTCAAAAGATGGTAAGGTAGTTGCACTACAAAGTTGGTCCAGGCTGAGTACAGTAGTCCAGAGAGGTCTTGTTTGAAGCATGTTTATCAAAGATGCACCCCCTGTCCTGTGGCTTTTATATGCTCATTTCTATAACCCACTATGGTGCTTTCTTTTTTCACAGGACTGTTGACTCAGCTTGTGATGCATTAGAAGCCTGTTTTCTGTAAAATTGCTTTGCAGACAGCTCCTCCCAATCATGAGTCTGGTAGTCAATTACTGCTGCCACTTTTTGCAGTTGTACATGTCACTGTTAATGGGCTTTTTCTTCTGCTCCAAAAATAATAATATTTTTGTCTCAAAACTCTAAGCTTGTTTTTTTTTTTTTTTGTTTTTTGTTTTTTTTTTTGTTTTTTTTTTTGTTTTTTGTTTGTTTGTTTGTTTTGTTTTGGTTTTTTTTGACAGTATGGACTAGATTAGTTCGGAAGTAGAAGCTTATGTAATGAATATAACGTCTAAACCAGATCATATGGGTTCTGGGTGAATTCTCATCAAACTAGGAAATGGATGTATGTAAAGTTTTTGTTCAAAATTCAAGCAGAATGGCTCTGCAGACAAGGCTGAGTATGTGATACAAACTTGTGCCTACAGGTCTGAAGTAAAGACTGGATTTTTTTTTTTTTTTCAGAGCATTATTACGGAACTGTATGTTTTTAAATATTTTTAAATATTTCTAACTGATATTAGCTCAATCTGTGAATTACTTTATCTTTCTATACATGTATCTTGTTGAAAAAGCATGGGAGGCTGTAATGGTAAACACATAAGTATATAAAAATGAAACTTGTGAACAATGTAAAAAAATGTGGAATGGAATCCAGCAGTAGGACAGGCAGTTCAGTTTCATACAGAAAGAACATGAAAATTCCATGCAATATAAGCCATCTATCTAGTTTTGTTATTCTCCATTGAATTTCAAACTTATTAAAATCATTTACATCATTATATTAGTTTGACATTGCATATACTTTTGTGACTTTATTTATTCAGATAACCTTCATGCCTGCCATGAAGACCACACAATTTTAATAGACAAGTAAAAAGATGTATTCAAGTTTCTATTTCTAGAACCATATGCACACAAACTCATATAAAAAAATCCCTCAGTTGTTTCACTCTGTTAATATTGGAGGAACAGGGACAAACCATGGAAGTACAAGAGTTAACAGCAAAAATTACCTCTTGTAAAACCTGATTCCAGAAAGGTTTCCATGAACAGCAGATAACAGATAGCAGATAAATATTCAAGTATACTGCCTGCCTTGTCAGTAAACATAACAGTTTACATGGGAATTTTCTTCCAGTTTACAGGAGGATCAGAAGCAATAATAATAATAATAATAATAATAATAATAATAATAATAATAGAAATAATATTATTATAATCTGAACAACTCATATTATTCAGCATATCATAACTCTTTCCTGCACACTTTCCCTTAGATCAAATATTTGTTTTTGAGACTGTGGGTCACATTTAATATACCCTTGGAACTCAAATTATTGCAGTGAAGTTAATATCTTGTTCTGATACTCTTAAGAAAGGTATTACAACCAGTTAGTTACTACACCACAAAAAATTCTTGTGATATCATTAACCCTCTTTCACAAATTTGGAAATTTAGACACAGGTACATAAAGTTTTTGACTGAGTTCAACTTGAATATTACTCACAGACCTCTAAATATCATTCTTATCTCCTCTCAATCTTCTGTTCAGATCACTGACCCAAAAACCAAACTGTTTATTGCCACTTAAAATTTTCTAGAAATAAACTTACTAAACCCTTTATTTATACTGGTAAATTGGAGAGTTAATTGGAATGTTACTGATTGCAATATCGTAAGTGTCAAACAGAACTTTCCTTTAAAGCATTTTTCAGAAATGTAAAAGTTACTTGCATCAATCTAGTCCAATTCTGCGTTGTCTGATACTTCTAATCACACTTATTTTAGTCAGATTTCTGTAGATTACAGAAAAGAATTAAGCTCATTTTATCTCACTTTGATATCTCTATGTTCTGCATATTTGGGTAGCTATTTAGTCCTGCTTACAGTGGAAGTAAAATATCTACAATAGTAATTGTAGAAAGATTATAGTACATTTCAGTGTGTGATCATGATCACTCCTTTATTATTCTGAAAGGTCTAGCTAGAGAAAAGAATGAAACTCCACCCACCCCAGAAAGAAATACACAGAAATGAAAAGTATGTTTCTGACCAAAGTTTAAAATAAGATCTTTCCATTGAAAACATTTATTTTTTTATTTTGGTAACAAGATCTTGAATCAAAATAGTGTTTATTTTGTTAGGTACTTCCACTCTTCTTTAAGAAATAAATATATAAACATAGATCACTACATGTCAAAGCTAGCAGTGCTTAATTTCTTTCCTAGTGTTGAGTTATAAGTTTAGTTTTTATCATGAAATCAAAGGTAACTTGTTTCTTTTTTCCTCCTGACAGGAAAAGAATTGTATGCATTATGAATATTAGTTGGGTGCTGACAAGTGACAGAAATTACCAGCTTTCAGTAACTCACTAAAACAAAACCAGAACTGCCCTTGAAAGATGGAGATACAAAAATAGAAATTTGAATATATCTTTTTACTTGACTGTTAAAACTGCATTGTCTTTTTCATGACAGACACCTGTATGAAATCTGACTAAATAAAGGCTGTAAAATTACTTAAGAGCACAGACATGTCTTAGGAAACTGTTTCTCTGTGACATGAATGCTGATCTATACCCTCTTCCTTAGGAACTTAAAAATTATCCTTTATTGTGGGTAGAATTGAAATTCTGAGATTGTTCAACCCTACAAAAATAATTATATTGACTCTTCCTCATTATGTACAGTAGGTTATGCAAGGTTTTTTGAGTACTTATTGTGAAGAACTCTTCTGCTGGATTTCTCTATGGAGGAATTCTTCATGGAAATTTGAGAGATAAAGGATAACAAATCAGATACTGTCAAAGAAATAGTTAGAATATCTATTATCGGATCACTTGTGCTGTGTCTTTCGAGTTGCAAAAGTGATTCTGGTAAAAAGAAATTGATACATAAATGGAGTCTTAAGAGTAGAGGATTTAAAAAATTTTTTTATTTTCCTCTTCCAGACCTATTTAAAAGGATGTTTTGGGGGTTTTTTTCAGTTGCCTTGTGTTTCATAGAGAAGTAAACTAGAGCATCGGTGTCACAACTGTCAAATGTTTCAGTGGTTGCCGATAGGCTTAGACTCTTCATTGTTGTCTATCTCATTGAAAGACTCAAATAAGATGTCCTCAAAGCAAAATAAATAGTCGTAGATAGTTGATTAAACTGTCCTGACTACAGCAATAAACTATTTACAGTAGGTGACTCAATAGCTGAATAAAATAGTAAGGCATGGACCATTTGCCACTATTTCTAAATGTTTCAATATCCATTTGAGGGGGAACACACAGTATTTTGTATATCAAGTTTCCAAGAAGAAAATGAAGCTATAAATTACAGGTGTTTGATTTTAATTTAGCATGGTCACTAGTGGTATGTCTTGTGACCCTTTACATTAGGTAATGTAAATAGATTTACAGCCAATAGATATCAATTAGGTTTCCTTTAGAAAATGTGGTGTTCTTAAATTATGTTCTATTCTTGTACTTCTTTTCCAACACTAAAATAACACTTTTTATTAATTTAAGTATCAGGTTTCTACCAGCGAAATCTCCGGAAGACTCTCACCTAAGTTCCTTTACTACAGATACTGTGGTTTGGTAATCATGAAGAGTTTTTAGAGATAAATGGTATGCTTTGAAAAAAAAACCTCAAAATGTTTCAGTGAACTCCAAGAAGCAGCTGTCCATTAAGTTAAGACAGGCTCAGCCTCTTTTGTCAGTGACCAAGGTTCGTGGAATATTGACAGCCTCCTGCCCTTTCCTCTTCCTTTCTGCATCTTTGTCTCCTACAGCAGCTGTATAAGCATGCTAGTTCCCAGAGCTACCAACCCTTTTTCTCTCTGCCAAAGCTGTCTTGCCAAGGTAATGATGGATACAATGGTCTTCATCTTCATTAGATATAATTTGTCCAAAGGAATTTCCAGGGCAGTCTGGATACTGACAATGAGATTGATGTCTACAAAATAGGTCTTGATTCTCAGAGGGCTAAGACATGCTAATACTGCGTTATGGATGTGAGACCAGATTTATAAAACTGGATTTTATCCAGACAGTCCAAAGCATGAAGATTGAGAGCCAATTTGTCTGCAGGAATTTGTACAGACATGGTCACAGAATGCAGAGGTAAAACACCACCATTATCACTGAGCCCTATGACACTCTTCAGTCATCATGGATAGACAAAACCCACCAACACAAACAAAGCCTCCTAAAATACATTTCTATTAAATCCTCCAAGATAATGGGAGAAAAAAAATGGAAATAAAATTGTATCCTTTCTTCATTTAAATAATTGAAGGAATGTTTTGCCTTGGTGTAGGTTAATAAACATATCTTTTGCACTTACACTTACATCTGCTTCTGGAGATCTGTTGGGTTAATTTAAACTCAAGGTAATACATTTTTGCAAGTGATTTGGAGGATAAACAAGTTACCATTTTAGAATATTTGCTAAATTATCATTTTACAAGTAAAAATGAGTTTATTATTATTATTAATTATTAAATTATTATTTCTAGGCCATTCTTTTTACTTGTAGATGTGTGAAACAGTAACATTTAGCATATGGGAATATGCTGAAAGCACAGGAAGCTTACTAAAGGGAGCAAAGGGATACAAAACAGCAATTGACCCAGTTAGTGCACCAGATCAGGTCCAATGCTACTAACTACATCTCATAACAGTTTCATTTGTGCACTCTTTAATGCTTCTGAGACAGAAATAAAGCAAGGGAAAGAATTTATTTTCTCCAGTATAATACTGTTTTTATTGGACTTTGTGGTAAGGATTAGTTCTTTAGGAAACAAAGAATCACCTCCAAATATATATGTATTTTACATCTTCCTAACAAAAAGAAACGTTACTTAGAACATGATGTGAGAAGGAGCCGATTGCCATATTCTGCCACATAATGCAAATTATGTTCCCACAAAACTTAGACTGAATTATTCTTCCTGTGCAAAAGATGTTTTATTTGCTTTTCTTTATGGCATTTACATACCGTAGAAGGCATAGGACTGTATCTTAAGTTTATAAAAAATGTGCCAGCAAACATCTATGTTACCTTGTGACAGGGCTAATTAACGGGCTGAACATACAGAACCATTTATGTGCAAACAACAAAGGGTCCCTCCTTATTGCCCTGGGATGATTTTATGATGCTTGTATCCCCAATTGTCAATTCTGCTTATGCTGGATATTGAATTTAGTGTCTTTAAGACTGATTTTGAGAGTGAAGGCTGGTTGCGGGAGTGGCCACTGTAATATGCTTTTTAGAGGAGTCCACTTCAGAAGTTTCTTCCCTAAATTTCCCCCAAACTAGGACACATCTACAGAGATCTATCACACAAAGAATTTCTTTGCTACAACCTTTTTCTAGATAGTACAAAAGCAAGAAATTTCTGACTTGTTATTCATATTGTACTGGGAGGTCATATCCAAGTGTTGGTAGCAGGGATGATGGAGACATCTCTAAGAGGTGGCCAGGGATGTCCTGTGCTGGGCAGTGCTGGTTCCAAAGGACCCGTCACAGGACCCAGCTGAGCCCATCAGCCAAGCTGGTGGTGCCTCTGTGTAAACATTTTTAGGAAAGGTCAAAATGCTACCCAGGAGTGAGGGAAAACCTGTGAGACAGGCATGTCCATGGATATTATGGCCAGGGAAGATGGAAGGTGAGGGTGTGTTCCAGACACCAGATCAAAGATCCCCTTGCAGTTTTTGGAGGACACCACAGTGGAACAGATCACATGGAGGACCCTATGATGAAGTGGGTGCCTTGAAGTAACTGCAGCCCATGGAAGACCCATGTTAGAGCACAAAAAAACATGAATGAGAAAAGAACAGTTATGGACTGACAACAGTCTCCCATTTCCCATAGCTTCTGTGATCCTTGATGAGGGAGGTAAAAGAGACAGAAGGTCAGTACTTGACCTAGAAGAAAGCAGGAATAGGGAGAGGTTTTAATTTTGCCTTTGTCAGTATTCAACTCTATTGTAACTGAAAATAAATTGAATACATTTACTCAGTCTGTTTTGCTCAGGAAAGTGAGGGTAAAGCACCTCCTTGTCTTTATCTCAACCCAGAAGCTTTTCTATCTCATCATTTCCCCCTATCCTATGGAAGAAGGGAAGTGAGAGAGCAGCTGGATGGGCATAGTTCAACCAGCTAAGCTCAACTCACCACACCTACAGCAGATTCCATTGTTCCTTACAAGTCCTTGCTATTTTTTTCCTTCTAAGACTTTCATCCAAATTTAGTCCTTCTAGTGGTTCCCAGTATTCTGTTGCAACCTTCTGAAGATTCTCAGCAGTATTTACCTCATTAACTACAACTTTGAAGAGTGAGACAGTCACTATGTTTCACAACACCACTTTCACCAGGCATTTAAATGCCATTCAGGAACACATTTAAAGAATGAAGTTATAAATCAGATTTTGAAAGATGAGACAAAAGAACACAATAATTTATTAAAATAAGATTCAAGAAAAATATTTTATTCTGAAATATGATTTAAAGTATGTTGATTTTATTTTGAATAATAATGATGATAGCAAAAGTGTAATAATATTTCTTTATTTACAGTAGATATGATTTTCCCTAAATCAGTACTACATTATAAGCCTAAAATGCTCTTGCTGACAGTGAAATTATACTGTTTCAGTGAGTTTAAAAAACCGAAAACCTTTTTAACTAGGCTCTAATTTTTGCAACAAAAATTAGGAAAATAATGTATTTACACTATATGAATTTGCAACCATATCTGCAAGTAATGGCAAACACTTGAAGTGTATATGGAAGAGAAATCCAGAATTAATGCAGAAGCACTGATCTCCAGTTCTCTGTTATGTAAACATCAGTGGCAAAGAGTCAGCTTAGATTCCATATAAAAGCATTCGTTTATATACCTGGTCTCACTTTATTTTTTTTTTTTTATTAGTAACTAAATTGACAAGACAAGACCTAGATTGCAAGCTCTTGTGAAAAATGGTATTGCTACAATACTTCATTCTGGAACCCCCTAATTGTCACAGGAAATTAATTTCTGGATTGTGTTATTGTGGGCTGCCAGAGTAGAATGAGAAAGTGTTGTGATTTAACCCCAGCTGGCAACTAGGCCCAAGACAGCCACTCACTTGATCACTTGCCTGCTGTGGGTTGGAAGAGGGAACATGAACAGTAAAAGTGAGAAAACTCATGGGTTGAGATAAAGATAGTTCAATAGGAAAAGCAAATGCCACATAAAAAAAGCAAAGTAAAATAAAGAATTTCTAGCACTTTCCATGGGCAGACAGGTGTTCAGCCATCCCCAGGGAAGGAGGGCTCCATCACATAGCAGTAACTGGGAACACAAATGCCATCATCCTGAACATGCTAAACATGATGCCATATGCTCTAGATTATCCCTTGCATCAGCTGGGGTCAGCTGCCCTGGTTGTGACCCCTCCCAAATTCTTGTGCACCCCAAACCTACTTCCCAGTTGTGTGGGGTGAGGAGCAGAAGAGGCTTTTACTCTGTGCAAACACTGCTCGCCAGTAACTACAGCATCTCTATGTTATCTGCACTGCTGCCAGCGTAAACTCTCAACTTACCCACATACTTTCTACTGAGAAGAAAATTTACCCCAACCAAAAGTAACACAGGAAGCCACCTAGTAAGTGAGATGCAAATGGTTAGAGACAAAAGAGTTCCACAACTGAGGGGATAAAAAAAAGCTAAATTCCTGTCTAAGAGAAAGTATTACCTAGGGATCAAAACAAAAGTGAGGAATTTTTCAGTTTTTCCTCTATCTGTTTTGTGTTTCTGCTTCTCATTAAACTGAAATTAAGTCATCTACTCTCTCCTGAAATCTGGTTAAATATGAAGGAACAACAGTGATTTCTTTTATATGATCAGTGATTAAAAGATCTTTTAATTAACTAATATAAATGAGTCCAGAAAGATATGTAAAAACACTGGCATTGAAGTACAAGACAGATAAAAACTTCATAGTTATTTATAAAGTTATTAGAAATTTATAATTAAATCAATTTTTTCTCAATTGTTTATATTGTTCTTCAGAGCTTCAGACTGATTTAAAATTAAATTAACTAAATTTTAATTTTATTTAATTATAAATTAAATGTTTGTTTACATATAGATTGCAGATTGATTCTCAGACTGTGTTAAACTAGAAGTGAATTGCTTTTATAAGCTTTCAGCTATGGTGAAATGTTTTTCTCAAGTCATCTGCTCAATGTAAATGTAATGTACTAATATGCATTGTAATGTGAAAAATTCAGGATTATGGAGACACAAATTTACTGTGGTCAATGATGATCAAACTATGAGCACCTATCCATTTACTGAAAAATTCAGGCAGTACAATGAACTAGTTAGTAGTTGCATCCTGTATTGTCTTAAATAATCAGATGTAGATGACATTGGCTCATATGATGTACAAGGCATCTCACTGAATTAAACTAAGGCTACCATCGTGATAATTTTAAACCAAAAAGAGGGCAATCTTATACTATAATGAATGGTTTTCCACTAAGCTGGTTGTGAGATAAAAATGAATTCTATGTCTGACTTTTCCAAAATATTTGCTGAATATGTATGGGAATATTCAAAAGAGTGAAAGATAACGTTTTCCTGTGCATACACCACTTGAATGACCATAAGATCATTCTCTGCTCCAACAGATGCAGTGCAATTAATATTGAAGTTTGAAAAAGTATTTATTAAATACTTTAATCAAGTATTTGATTAAAATGATGCATATATCATTGATTAACCAAAATCAGAATAAGAATAAAGTGCATGATTAATGGTGAAGCTGAGAACTAGTTAATTAATTCAGTTCTCTGGATCATTTATATTCTTTCAAGTAGACTATTCTAAAAAGATATGAAAAGCAGTAAATAGTATTCCATCACACTTGACCACTCTTAGAGTTGAATCAAAATTATGTATCTGAAATGTATGAAAGTTATTAGTAATTTTTTTTTGTTCATTTTCTCCAGTTCCATATACACAGATGAAAACAGATACTGAAAAAAGATAAATTGAAAGACTTCAAATTATTATATCACTAAATTGGATAAAAGAAACTTATCCAACACCAATTTGATGTGAATATGCAGACATCTATTTACTGGGGTGCTGGGAAGATGGGGATAGCTCCTCTAAGATACATCGCACTCAACAAATACAACCCATCCCTTTTATATACTTCTTCTGCTGAATCATCATTACATAAGATCTTTTACATACTATGCATACTATGCCTGCTGTTTAAATTTAACCTTTACATTGATTGGTTCCAATAGTTAATAACTTTGTCAAAATATTTTTGGCAAGCCTTGGTGAGTGGTGGAATCACATGATGAGTGGTTGAAGATACAAAACCAACTGGGCTAATGTTGGAGGACCTTGTAGGGCAGAGAAAGTGCATTATTATCCATATCATCTATGACAAATGATCCCTAGCATATGTTAACACCTAAATCATGCCCAGGCAATGCCTTGGAAAGCAAATGGGAATGGCTCTAATATGCCAGGGAGCATGCAAACGCTTAAGCAGTATGGATGATCAGCAGTCTAATGCTGACTTTGCCTCCTGGCACTGTCTCACTTAACAGCACAGATGTAACTTATCTCTCTCCATTGGCAGTAGAGGAAGGTTTGGGTGAATAGATAAGCTTTCCACTGAGTGTCTTTATTTTTAATTATACAGCTCAGTCCCTAAGGAAATTGAAGATCCGGGATGTGAGATACTAGGTAAAACAAGTCAGAAAAAAAAATAAATTTGGTTTATTTATGGGTTGATTTCCTTGGCAGTTTTGGTCTTTTCTGGATTTATTATTGTTTTGTTTTGTTTTTCTTGATATGTTGAATCATATATTGTTCCTATTATAGATGGTCTGGAAGCATAAGTAGCAAAGGAAAAGGAGGACTATCTTGATATCCAAAAAGACATTGGTGTATCCTGGAACTTGGATATCTAATTTATTTTTTTTTTCTGTGGTGCTTGTATGAGCTGTCTAGATCTCTTTATGATAGCAGTATATATAATTTATGATTTAAAAGCCAGTCAAAGACTTCAGTACCCAAGGCTCAGGGCCAGAGCAGGGCTGGGCTGGTTTCAGCTCCTATGTAAGGGCCAAGTTGCCTCCCCTGTGTGAGCCTGAGCTGTGTCAATGCCTCCATGGGATGAGTGACAAACCCAGGGAGTCACTGTCCAGCAAACAAGAGTCTCTGAATGGGCTGAGCCTGGGCAGGCTGCAGGGCCATGCTCACAATCAGTGGAGCAGCCATAAGGCAGCCGTCCAGGGCAAGGAAACCAAAACTAGACCAGGATGAACATCGTACCCCCCCCAGTCAGGGCCTGGGAATACCAAAGTCTTTCTGTTACCCCTTACTGAGCAGTGACATTGGAGGAACATTGTGAGTGAGAATAGCATAAAAATAAGTGGTGGATACTAATAACACTTCTATACGACAAGTTACAGTATATCAGTGAATGTTTTCTATATTAATTTGTACTCAAAGCCCTAGTGTTTCTTTAAGTCCATAAATGGTGACTATTTGCTGCATTTTAGTTAGATCTTTTTAGATGTCCATTACACACACATACGCATACATACACAACATAATTGTTGACTGCACACATGTGGTGTCTTTTATCCATAGTGGAACATGGCTGGTTAAAAGTTAACTTCGACTTGATTACAAAAGAGTATTACAGCCCCACTGTGAGTTCTGCATACAGCTCTGGGGTCTCTGACACAAGACAGACATGGACCTGTTGGAGGGAGGCCAAAGTAGAGCCATGAAGATGGTTCTAGGGATGGAGCAGCTCTCCTATGAGGAAAGAGAGATGATATTGTTCAGTCAGAAGAGAAGGCTTTGGCATCACCTAATAGCAACCTTCTAGTGCCTAAAGGTAACCTACAAGAAAGATGGGGAGAAACTTTTTACAGAGGCATGTACTGATAAAACGGTTCAAACTGAAAGAAAGTTTAGATCAGATATTCGGAAGAAACTCTTTACTGTGGGGGTGGTGAGGCACTGGAACATGTTTCCTGGAGAGGCTGTGGACATCCCATCCCTGGAAGAGTTCAAGGCCAGGGCTTTTGAGCAAGGTGCTGTTCCTGCTCATGGCAGGGACATTTGAACTAGATAATCTTTAAGGTTCCTTTCAATCCATGCAATTATATGATTCATTCTATGATAATCCATAGTTTTGAATGATCTAAGTCATGTAATGACATTTTTAGAAAACAGGGATGAATTCAATTAATTTTGGAAGCCATATCTACCAAGTATTCCATATTATAAGGTTTTTGTCGTTTTGCAACACTTAAAACTTTTAGTTAAATGTATGTATATGTAGGCAGGAACTATTGATGTTTTTTTCTTTGTCATCACTTATTCTTACCATAGATAGAACAGAATTCACAAAATGCTGATATATTTCCAATTAAAATAAATTTATTCTGCCCTCCAAGAGGATTTAGCACAAAACAGCAATTAATACTTGTTTATAAAATGGGTTACTAAACCTAGCCTTACTTTTAAGACAACAAAGCTATCTGAACTTGATGGTTGGAGAGCAGAGGTTAATAAACACACCATAGTCTATTCCTAAAATGTTTAGTGCTTAACTTTGGAAAGGATAACATCTTGAGTCATTAAGTGCATTTACTTCTAAAGGCATTTGAAGGAACAATCTGAACCCCTTAAGATTTTAGACCATGACAAATTCCTTGATAACTATTTCCACAAAAAAGAGGGTTAGGATTTGCAAGCACATAAAGTGGCCTTTGGGCTTGCTAACGCTAATCAAACAGGCTTCATTTCTAGAGGGTGCTTGATATAATATTCTTTATAATTCAAATATATTTCATTCCAAGTGCAAACTCTGTCCTTGGACTTCAGAAGACAGAAAGCAGTAGTACAGTGTTAATGAAGCTAATTAGCTAAAGCACTGGTTAAGATTTAAAAGGATATTTTCATCTAGCAATATCTAGATATGCCATTTGGTTTTGCTTTTAGGTTTGTGGGTTTGGGCTCTTTTAGTTTGCATATATAGTATTCTTTTGCAAAATTCGCTGAAAAATCTTAGAAAAAATTTTGATTAATAAACAGTGGAGTTTTTTTTTTTTGTTTTGTTTTTTTTTTGAAAGGAGATTACATACAAAAATAAAAGCGTGATTATTTTTAAAACAATCTGCTAGTATTTATAACATCATTACAGATATCAGAATGCTGTTGTAATTTAATTCATTGACTCTATGAATCACTAGTCTTTGCCTAAAAGCAGAATTTAAGCTATTGGAAAGAGAATCTCTTACTTAGAACCTTTTACTTTCCTCTAGTTTTAGTTTCATGAAGGTTAAGAGTTTTTGAGCCTTCTGGATGAAACAAGCTGTCACCAGTCTTGGACTCAGATGACTTAAATGGTCCAGGCTGTACCTGTGGATCCTGGAATTGTTGGGTTGTTTTTTATGCTATTGTTTTTGTGGTTTTTTGTTTGTTTTTTTTTTTTTCCTCTGATGGTTTCGTACATTAAAATGCACAATGTGAACATAAATTAAGGGTTGCTTGCAAATAAAAAACCTGAAGCCACACCTATAGTAAACTTTAAATATGGAAACAGTACCAATAATGTTATTTGTACTTTGTATAATAGCTGACACATCCATAACTGCAGAATTTAAAAAAAAAAAAAAAAGTATGTAAACAGACCAGAAAGTCTGATACTGCAGTCTCAGAGATACAGCAGGAAGAAAAAAAAGTCAGTCATTGCAGATGCTTACTTTTCATGTAGTCTTTGAGTGGAAAAAAATTATATGTTTACCACCAGCTGAAAGTATTTCTGATGTTCTTTGCCTTTTCCATGGTTTCACTGTATGTATTTGGAAAGTTGTCAAAAGACTAAAAGCTGTGACATAAAGAAGGTTGTATGTATAAATTTAGCTGTTTCTTCATAGAGGTGAGTTTTCTGGGCATGAACAGTGTCTAAAGAGAAGTTATCTAGACATACTAAAAATAGCACCATAACACAAAAAAAGAAAGAAAGTCTCCCCTGAGCCTCCTTTTGTCGAGGGTGAACAATCTGACACTGGAGAATGGAAAGAAGAGTCCAACTCGCAAGGAAGCTGGAGTGTCAGAGGCAATATGGTGAACCAACCCACTAATCCTGTAATCCCATAATCCCAACCCCTATCCATTTCCCTGCCCCCATGTATGGTTGAGGAGGAGGAGGTACAGAATTCATGAATAAGGTTAAACCTAGGAAGAAGAGAGGGGTGGGGGAAAGTGTTTTAAGTTTTGTTTTTTATCTCACATTATCTCACCCTGATTTGACTGGTAACAAATTCAATTAATTTTCCTCCAAATTGAATGTGTTTTGTCATGATGGTAGTTGGTGAATATCTCTCTTTCCTTATCTGACCAATGAGTTTTCCATCTTATTTTCTCCCCTCCCCTGTCCAGTTTAAGAGCACAAGTGATAGAGCAGCTTTGATGGGCACCTGGCATCCTGCAACTACCACAACTTGAAGTCCCTTCAGCAGATATAAGAATCTGTCTGTTGATTCTGCAAAGCTGCATGAATATTTTACACAAATTTCAGTAAGAATATGCATATCTATAAAATTATGTATGTGTAAGTATTTCAGACTTGAAAAGATACAGGCCAGGTACAAGTACTCAAGGATACATTAGTGGGGACAACTGGAAACTCCACTAATTTTATAAATAGTAAAATAGATTCCAGTAATGAACATAACCACGTAAAAATTCAGGGTATGAATGGGCACAAGGACTTGAAGGAAGATTTCAGGTGACATTGCCAGCTATGATGTGACTGATTTTTTTCTGTGTAAATCCACCAAAAAAAAAGATACTCACAAAGAAGCAAGAGTATCAAAACTTTTACTTTCTTTCATTGAGGAACTGAAGACAGAACTGTTGCATGGACTGAATGGTGGGGGAGGATTACATGAAATATGTCACAGAAAGAACAGATATAAATGACAAATGGAGGTGAGTTATGAATTAAATGCTATAAAATAGAAAGAAGACTTATTTTTTCAGATAAGTACTGATGCTTTACAGAGATAATACAGTTTAGGTTATAACTGATATTAGGAGTAGAGACATATGTTGAAATAGAAATAATGTAAAATGAAAATATGAAACATATATATTAAATATGAAACGCATATATTAAAATTGGGAATTTTAGAAGGAAGAGGAGATAGTGAAGCAACGTGTCCTAAGCATCAGAAAAAGAGACCCAAGTTGAGGTTGCCATTTTCATAGTAAATGCAGTATATAAAACAAAAATAGTGCAACTGCTCAATTGCACTGTGGTCACTTCATTCATGTTTGTCCAAATCTTTTTCATACAGGCATAAGTATGGGAATGAATGTTTAATTTCAAGCAGGCCATATGTGAAAGGATTATTTACAATTAAATGCAATAATATTGGGGAAAGAAACAATTAAGGAGAAATGTTTAGCGTATTAAAAAGTTTACAGTGGATGGTTTGGTTATAACTGGTAATGACTTAATGGCATAAAATTGTCAAGTTAACTGAAATAAACACTCCAGAATTACTAGATAAATCTTTCTTTAAGAACTATCAAATGACAAAAGAAAATTATGAAATGCTGACCTTCAGAAGAATGCTAAAAAGACAAAAGGGATATTAAAAATGCAGAAAAAGATGAAATAGAAATCTGAGAAGAATGATGAAAACAGTAAAACAGATAAAGGGGTTATTAGAAGGGAATGAGATAATTGAAATAGATATGTTTATTAAGAGATGCTAACCACCTTTCTAAAAAGATTTTGAGCACTGCAAAATAAAAGATCAGTGAAGGATGTAGTTGAAAATTTCAAGATTAAATAAGATACAGAGTAAAAGAGAATAGGAAAAGAGATAAACCACTAAATTGACTTTTCTTTCATGAACTGTACAGTATTTATGAGAGAATAAGAAATCATGTCATCTTTTATTAGCTGGGTGTCCAGAATCTTGAAGGCTTTCAAAAAAGCTGAAGAAATATAATATTTGGGCAATTTTACAAATCTTGAGGGGCAAAATAAAACCTTTATCTGACATTTAAGAAAATCACACAAGTCATGTATATACACGCACACAATGCAGTGTTAAAGTAGAATTTTTAAGATTATATCTTCCAAGGAAAGAACCATGATATATTTATGAGTGCAAAAATACAAAACTAAATAGTATTTTCTCTTAATTTAAATAATATAATTTTTAAAAAAACTAAGGATTAAGAAGTTATTAATTATTGTGGTGTAGATAATTAAAAATATTTATTTTTATCCTAAGCTCCTCTAAAAATTCTTACAGTTATTAGGCAATTTATAAAACACTATGTGAATTCATTCAAAATTTCTATGTTGTATCTTTCAAGGTCTGGACCATAAGTACCTATGCAAAATTACAGAAGAGCTATTAATGTTGAAGTTGCAGGACAGACTTTCTGCATAGTACAGAAAGAATGTAAAAAATTGAAGAATATATTCTCCTTGCTTTGTACATTGAGTAAGAATTCACCTAAAACCACATGAAGCAAAAAGGACCTAAAGTAGATAATGGAGAAAGAAACAAACCAACAAATATCATTTATGACAGAGGTACATCATAAATCCTGTTTCCTTGTTTTAATTCTCAGTCTGAAGTCTTATCATGTAACCTATGTGTTCATACATTTTTCTTCACTCAAGAAAACTACAATAAGGTGGTTTTTTTCCCAGAAAATACCTCATAAGAAATATGATTTCACCCTCTTCATCTTTTGTGCAGCTATTTAATAGGTGGTGTTCATTTGCGTTTCCTTTTTACCTTGCAATACCATGTGTTAAAACCCAGAATATGCACTCTGAATTGGGTTATTTTTTGTGCTTTCTTCTGAAGAGGCTATGCTAGGGATAAAACAACAACAACAAAAAAAACAACAATTTTTAACTCTTTAGCTTCATAATCCTGTGGTATCCATTTACACATGAAGTATTTAAATACAAGTTCTGATCCCGCATCTTGGTGCTATGTATTATATTTTTGATCACATCCCCAGCCTCCATCCAACACAACACTCCTCATAGCTATAGTCTTTAAAGCAAGGACTAAGGATTTTTTCGCTCAGCCAGCACACACAGTCTAACCATAAATCTTAGAGTTTCATCTAGGTTCTTTTTGACTCACAAATTTTAAGTTTCATCTAGTTTCAACACACTGTGTTTAATGTCCCATCTCCTTTGAGACTTTAATCCATAATAGGATACATTCTCTCTAGAAGGTTTGGAAGAGCATTTTCTCAGAGAAAGAAGCGAACACTCAGCTCTAACTATTTACTCCTGAAGCTGAGAAAACTAGTAGAATGCATTGTGCTTAGGGCATGATCTGCTAGACTGAAACTAAATTTAACTCTGCTTATCTGTTTTAATAAATCCCTAATTAACAAAAATCATGTATTGCCTAAGCACAAACAACAATTCATTTCCCCAAAAGTGATATGAACTTCAAAAAAAATTGTCATGTAACTGGAAAATTTTAGTATCAAAAATTAAAGTAGATTACTCTGGTTTCAGCTGGAATAAAGTTGATTTTTTTCTTAGTATCTGGTACAATACTATGTTTTGAATTTATATGAGACTAGTGTGGATAATACATGTTTTGGCTGTTGCTGAGTAGCGTTGACCCTAAGTCAAGGGCTTTTCAATGTCTCATGCTCTGCCAATGAGAGGCTCAAGAAAATGTGAGGGAGCACAGCTGGGACAGATGATCCAAACTGGCCAAAGGGATATTGCATAACAGAACACGATGCACAGTGTATAAACTGGGGAAGTTGTCAGTGAGGAACAGATCATTACAATTGTATTATTTGTTGCTTGTTTCTTTCGGATTTTATTTCTCTATCTCCTTTTTTTTTTTTTTTTTGTTGTTGTTGTCTCCTTATAATAATAACAATACAATTCTTAAATTCTTAAACTTTTTACATCTCAATGAATGGGGCTTACCTATTTTGGTTATCCTACCCATCCTGCTCTGGTGGAGTGGAGAGTGAGCAAGCATCTGAGTGGTGTGTAGTTGTCTGAGGTTAAAATGCAACAAGATACAAAACTTTAGACTTTCCACAGTGAGATGTCAAAAAAGAAAAGTCATTTGAGCATTACCTCAAAACCTAAACATCAGCAAGTTCATTTTCTATGAACTCAGTTTTTAACATAAAATCATATTTGGCAATGGGATGAATCACAAAAAATAAATGCAATATTAGCACTATTTCATTCACCTAGAATTTACCCTGCTTCTCCCCGTAATTATGTAGTTCTCACTGAGCATGCTTGAAAGCTTAAAAAGACATTTCTGTTGCCCTCCTGTCTATTTTTGCTTGCATTATTTCTTGGTTTACATTAATTTCCAATGTCTGTATCTGGAAATCTGTCTCTGGAAACACATTTATTTGTGTGAAGCAAATTGTGAAACCTTTTTAGTGTTAAATGAAATCACATGGATTAAAAAAATCTGATTAAATAACACTATAAAGCAAGATAAAAAATGTGAAGTACCTTTATTTACCTAAAAACCAGTCTTTAAATTCAATCAAATCTGTATTTTAAGAATATATTTCCATATGATTACCCTTAGCTCAAAATTGGATGTAATGTACCCCTCCAACTTAATTTATAATATTAACAACAAAAGCATAATGAAGACTTTGAAAATGTAGATGTTTTTTTACTTAAAATACTACTTTGGAAAGGAAAAAGGAAGCAAGTGATGATAAACACTGTATGCTCAAAAATAATTATGTGAGGATTTGTGGGCATTATGGCACATAAGGCTCAGCATGTTTTTTGGATATAAGATCAATATATTATTATTGTAATTTTCTATTTGCTCACATTCACGGAAAAGATTTTTATTTTCATGTATATCTGGTTTTATATCCCATTTTGAAGTGAAATTGAGAACAGAGTTTGTCTTTCACTTCTTGAACCTTAGAGCACACTGTTTCAGACAGCATGGGATTTAAATTGTTTTGTTGTTTGTTTTTTTTCTCTCATGAGTACAAGATTGCCTTAATCCCATTCCATCTTTTCCATACCTTGATCAGTTGTAATAGCTGAGTTCTAGCAGACAGCCATCCATCTAGAATTCACTATTGCAAGAGAAAATAAGACTATTCAGGATTTCTTCTCATCTCTTGCAGAGAGTATGCACAAAAATTAGAATTGCCTGCAGGTTTCTGTAAACACCTGTGTCGCTCTGACTTTTTTCAGGTGCACTCAGCTGTATCAAAAACCCCCTCCAAAGGTGGGGAGTGGGAGAAATGGTGAAGGGAGGAGGGAGGGAGGCAGACAGGCAGAGAGAGAGAGAGAGAGACAGAGACAGAGACAGAGACAGAGAGAGAGAGAGAGAGAGAGAGAGAGAGAGAGAGATGCATACACACATATGAACTAATTACTTACAAATGCACTTCAAAGATAGGTTAAACATCATTAGGCTTGCTACTCTCTGTAAAATGCCTGAAGAGTCCTTGCTTTAGAAAGAGCTTCTTTTGAATCCTGTAGGTCCATTTACAACATCAGAAGTAAAATAAAATAAAATTCATCTTTTGAGGTAGCCAGTCCTGTGTTAGAACCTGATTTATGCCATTGATGTGTGTTGTTGTTTCCCAAATTTTTTCAGCTCATCCTTTTAAATTAATGCATTTTAAGAAAGATCTTGCTTAGTGAAATTCTTGGCTAAGTTCCCATAGGCCTCAAAGCTACTACTGAATGGCTTTCAAGTAGTAGAATAAGGAAACCAGGGCAGAAAACAGGTTCAATATGCTCCTTGAACATACTTTATCATATTTTTCAAATGGAAATCCTGCCTCTTGACTGAATGCATCCACCTGATCATACTTGTCTGATAAATGTGGCCAGTTTTTCTCAAAAAATCTCTTTCTCTTTATGTCAGACTTAGGCCAAAATAGAATGTAAATCCCTAAATAGCATAGAACCATTGCTAATAAAAGGCCTCCAATCTTGAATTGACTTTACTCTGCAAGTTCTGAGGACTCATCTGGATTCATCTTGGCTAGAAAAATAAGCTCATTTTTTTTCTTGCTAATGCCTAACCTGCCTGAGCTAGACAACTTTGTTTACAGGACCAGTCTGACAAACTGAGGGGTCAAAATCCTCAAAATACAGCAGCTTCCTTACTTGATCTAGAGAATGGCTGATGGGCCATTTCCAGACTTTAACTGGGCTACAGTGAGGAGAAAACAATCTCTGACAACAAAAATAAACTTAAGCTACCCAAGGTCAAGGAAAGATAAATACCAGGACCTGCATTCTCTCGTTTGAAGAATTCAGGATGATGAGAAATCTGATTCTTGAAAAATATATTATCACTGACACTAGGACCCAAAGTTTGTGTTCAATAATTTTGTCTCATATTTGAGGTATTAATCAGGTAATCTGGACTGCTTAAATATTATCTTAGCCAATAATAATTTCTTTATTTGTAATATGACTACTTTTTTTCCCCCAAGATTTTGAAAGCACTAAGAGCATTGCCATAATTCCACGTTTTCCATATGTACCTAACAGAAAAGTCTGACTTATTTGCCTCATAGTAAAACCTAATTTTGGTTTAAAAAAGACCTGGTGCTCCAAAATAAATCACTGATGTGTTAGCAAAAACATTGGAGCTGAGAAGTAGTGTCAATTGTTTGATTGAAATATCAGTTTTCCCAGCCTCTCTGTTGTGTGCTCTTGTGACACAAAGAGATCAGTTTAAGTCTTGCCCATTAATGTCCTCCTCAGATCAAATGTCAGACGTTTAAGAATGTTTGCAAAATAATACATGTGTAATTTAACAATCCAAGATTTTTTAATGTACTCAATTCAAATGTAGCACACAGAATTGTGTTTCTTTGGACATTTTTCAAAGGTTTAAAGCAGCACTGGAATGATCTTATACTACATGTGAGAAGAAGCTTGAATAACATCATTTGTAGGGGAATGGTACAGAAAAGCAAGGTACTCCAGTACCTAAAACACAATGTTTGGCCAAAAATTAATAATAATTGGGGCTGAACTATAGGTATTTAGGACAGTTAAAATGCTTTGCTCTTCTGGGGTTCCATAAAAGACTTAAAAAAAAGGAAAAAAAAAATCATCATAATGCATTTCAGTGGGTTATAATTTCCTTTCAATTGTTACATAAATAACTGCAAATTTAATTTTCAAATGACAATTTCCAATTTGACAGAGCTTAATTCTTTTATGTCAACCCATTTGACACTTCTATATTTAACATACTGTGTTTAATTTTAAAATTTTATTAAAGTAACTTTTAAAAGTTTAATATATTCTCATTACAAGGCAGATAAATAACCTCAGTAAATTATGCAAAACATTTCTTTTGCTGATTATTATGCCCATAATGCAGTTCTTTTGATATTTTAATGTTATTCCCCTTTTAATATGAAAAAAACCCTACATTTATTCTATCAATGTCTCTTCTTAAAATCAAATCACCTGAAGTATAATCATTCTCAATAATCAAGAGCCAATATGGAGTCATACTAATGGGTAGAGATTGGTACTTACTAGAAAAAATAAATATAAGTATACCAATTTAGAAATGGTGTAGAAATACCACAGCAATTGATGAGTTAAACAAAAAAAGGTGGATCTAAGAAGTTGTGTGACAAAACTGGTGAGACTTATCATAATCTGGAGGAAACAACTCTACATGTAGAAGGCAGGAGATATTTGGAAGTAGACAGGATTTTTTTTGCAGAACTAAATAATGCTGAAAGCAGTGTAGTCACTTCACCTGACACCTGACTCCACTAGGTCCAGGCTTTCTTCTGCATTAACTACTTCTGGAGAATTTTTCTTTTTTTTTTTTTTTTAATTAAAACTTTGATAAGCATTCCTGTTTAGAAAGATGAGGGATTGGTTTGCAGACTGTGAAAATTAGCAGAAGCAATTGCAAACCATACACATATGAAGATCTGTCCATATGTTTTTACTTCTCATCAACCTCAACTCATTTTTCTTTTGTGATAAAATGGATTATGACAGAAAATTGGATTTCTTTGTCCGTAGGTGTTTCCTTCACTTAATATGTTCCTTATTTGATCTGTATCTTAGTCCCACTTGACCATTTCTGGTTTCTTAACTGTGGGAGTTAGGATCCTTTCACAGTCATACCACAAAGCAGAGTCAGCAAAGCTGAGTTTCAACAAATCACATCCTTTTAAGTCTTATATATGACTCCTTATTTGTATCAATCTATTGTTATGCACTCCCCTGCTATGTTTTATACCCCCTGCTTGCCTTGTCTGTTTTATTTAAGTCTGTAAAGCAGCTTGTAGGAAAGAATCCTTGTCTGATGTAAATCCTGTTAGATTCCAAAGGAGCTACCTCAAATTACATCAGCCTCCAGTGTAGCTCATTATGTTCCTTTGATATGTACTTTGCCTTATTTATAGCAGGAGAATAAGCTGTGATTTACATTGACTATTAAATTTTAGACTGAAATGTCTAGCTTTATGTTTTCTATTTTAGCATTTGTCTTTAACTCCATTCACAGCTGTCAAGGCTTTTATATGCCCTGGTAGCAATTTTTAGAGGAGTATTTCAGGTACAAAAAGAGGCAGCTGAAACTGTCATACAAGTTAGAGATTTCTCACTTCCTCCAGGCATCTAACTTTCACAACACTAGCCTCAATATTAACAGATTAAATTTTTCTCCATTACTATATTATTGTAGCCCTACTGTACACCTTGTGTTCTTACAGTATGGCCTAGTAGGGGCCATGGCAGTACATTTTTTCTTTCCTGTCATTTTCTTAATCCAGAATATTTGCTATGCGATTTATCAGGTGCACTTATGGTATTAATGTTGAAAAAATGCTATTTTTTTCTGGTGTTAATCATAATATCTTGATGTTATATAAACCTAATACCTTCACAAGAGGTTCATACTTATTTATATGTCTTTTCTTGTGAGTAACTTAAAAAACATTTTGTTGTGTGAAGATGTGCAACATAATTATTTTAGGTGTATTTCAAGTATTTCAAGTTAATAAGACCATCAATAAAGCATAGTAATTATTTTTACACTCTATGCAGACTTTTTAGTGAAAACAAGAAAGGGTCACATTTTTGACTCAGTCAGAGCTGCAAAAAATCTCAACGTTGGAAAATAAATTCTGCAACAGCAACAAAAAAATGTTCTGCAAAAATTTTAAGTATTTGAATTGTTGTTTTTTTCATTACCTAATTTTCCTACCACCGTGTAGCTCACTGGAGACATATTTGTTGTTGTTTTAAGTTAAATCAGTTTTTGTCATTTCATTACTGCACTGTACCTTGTCAGTCATCTTAAGAGTATGGCAGTAACACAACCCGGTTTATGATAAACACCACACATGTACCTCTAGGGACTCATTATAACTTCTAAAAGCATTAAAAGATGTGTAAGGATGATAATTGTGGAAGAAGACCAATATTCCCCTTCTTAGCCATTGGTAACAGCATAAAGATCATAAATCTTTTAAAAGGTGTTCTACCCCTGCCAGATGGGCATGACACACATTTTTTTTATGCTCAAGCCTCCCTCACCATCATACTGTTGAACTTGATGATCTTAGAGGTCTTTTCCAACCTAATTGACTCTATGATTCTGGGATTGTCACACACATGGGAGAGACTAGTGTGGTAAAATAGAAAAGTAGAAAATAATAACTCAAATAAAGATGGATGGTGAAGAATCCATCTGGATTTATGCCTTTGGTACATCATAACTATAATCGAAATATTTCTTGAAAAAATCTGTTAAATCGTAACTAGAATACTGTTTTTTGAATTGGTTCTAAGTAACAATTCAATAAATATGTAGATGTTGTTAGTCACTTCTCTATGTTTTATTTCTTAACTATGTTCCCGAGCTGATAAAAAAATCACCCTACATTTTGTGTATATGTTTCTTATGAATATTTTTTATTTCAAAAATGTACATAACTTTACTGTTATTTTGACCTAGAGTGAAAACAAAGCTTGTTGTTCAATAATAATATATTTGGTCAGCTTTTCACTTAACGGAAAAGGAAAAAAAGAGAAAAAAAAGAATATTATGCTTTGAGTGATATTTAATGGTGATTATTCAAATTGCTTATAGTTTTTCAGTTACTCTCTTTAATGAAATGACCATACATTGAACTCTTTTTTACCTTTGTGATTCAGTAGCAGAAACTTTCACACTCGAGCTACTTCTTCAGAACTTGGAAGTACAGTGATTGTTTATGAAAAGTGTACTGTGAAAATCAATTTTCCCCTCCAAATATTTCAAAGGAAGCATCTGTCCTTTGTGAACATGTTTTTTGTAAGTCTTCATTGGAAACGAGGTGAAGTTCAGTCATATCACAGTTGTCATCTTCAGAAACAATTATACAGCTATATTTAATGCCTCAGCGGATAACCCCACATTAGAGTTTAATTTTCCACAGAAATCTAAATTTGTTCTTGGCCTGTGTATTTTCTATCACATTAGATAATCAGTTGGAGGAGAAATCCAATTTTAACTCAATCAACAATACTTTGAAGAAGGTTGTGTAAAATAACTTGCACAAGTTTTAGTATGCAATCCAACATATTATTAGTCTGGTCATTTATTCATTGCTGGAAACGTGTTTTGGCTTGAGACTGAAACTCTATGAATGATCCCTGGAGTGTTTTTTTTTTTTTTTT
>PYHW01010409.1:4412993-4470351 GCA_013186435.1 Turdus rufiventris | reverse complement strand
TTTTTTTTTTTTTTTTTTTGTTGTTGTTGTTGTTTTTTTCTTTTTAGCAAAAATTATGGCAGATTTTTTACTGTTTGACCTGGAAATTTGTAGTTCTAACTCTGAGCACCAAGACCAAAGAGGCATTTATTTTGCCATGAAATAGATATGACATTTATTTTGCTACATTGCAAGAGAAAAATAACATAAATTACAGCTAAGATTTGTGTAATTGTTTATTTTCTTCTGATGATGGATTATTTTCTGTATCCCTGCATGTTTATTTTAGTTGTTTTTATACTGATGGGAATCACTGGACTTCACTGGAGATCTTCATACACAGCTTGATGTATATAGTTATACCACCCCACCGTATTCACCTTTCCTTTTGTCTTAGTTGTTATTCATTATTATTAATCCCAGAGACTTTGAGTGCTAAATAAGATCTCCTTTTTCCTTGTTTCTAAACAGTAAAAAGTAGTCATAGAACACTGACACAAGACACTTATTCTGAAGCAGGCATGTGATTCAGTTATCTTCATATATATTCTTTGATAATATCCAGTAGCAGAAACTTTAGAAGAAATCGTAATAGGGTGATTGCATTGTACCATGAGGCAGAGAAAACAGACTGATAGGAACCTGGCCAGGGTGGAGATTTACAAGTGTGTTGCTCCATTTCCTCTCAAGTTCCTGATCCACAGATATAAATTAAATACCACCATGGATTCCAAATGGTGTGAACTTACAGCAAATTTCTATTGCCTGAAAAACTGATTTAATAATAGGGTTGTTACAGTTCCTTCTCTTCAACTCACGACCTTTCTGTGAAAAGGAAACAAGCTCTTCTCTTTATCATCCTCTCACAAGAAAGTGCAAGTTCTAGGTATTCTTACCCAATCCAAAGTCATATGTCTACAGAAAGATGAGTACAGGTGTAAAGCAGAGAGACTTCATCAGTGAAGAGGCTGATGAAAGCATCAATAGTGATTGTTACTCTCTTCAGCAGGAATGTGGAGAGCTACTTCCTTTGCTTTCCTACAAATAATAGGTGTGATCTACATGGTTCTCTCAATGTATCATAGCTTAACCATAAAAATTGGAAGAAAGCTAAATACAGATTCATATGGTGCAAGGAAGACAGAAAAATGTTTTTGAGAATGCCTCTGTGGATATGTGGTAATGTGGTAGTGCTGTGGCCCAACCCTGGCTAGTGACTAAGCACACATTTGGTCACTAGTTCGTGTCCTCCCTTCAGTGGCATAGACAATAAAAGAGCACAAGTGAGAAAAGTTGTCGGTTGAAATAAGGATAGTTTAATGAGTGAAGCAAAATTCTAATGCAAGCAAAGCAAAATAACAAACTTATTGACTATTTCTCATCCACATGGAGATGTTTAACTACATCCTCTAAAGCAGATCCTTATCACAGGCAGCAGTGGCTTGCAAAGACAACAACATAAGCACCTATGTTTCTCCCTGCACGATACCATATGACCTTGTTTTGATTCAGATGAGCCGTCCCACTGTACTGCTTCCATTTTCTTTCTTATCCCCAGCATCATTTTTGGGGAATGAGGGCAGGGCCAGAGTGACACAAAGAGATCTTGTGTAAGCACTGATCAGCAATGGGAAAAATACAGGTGTGTTACCAACACTGTTAGCCACAAGTGAGAGCAGAGCAACACACAGGCTGCTGTGATGAGAGTTAACTTCATCCCAGCCACACAAGCAGAGAGCAGAGACTCAACTGTGTCCATTCTGGCAAGGCTGGTGGTGTACAGGTTAAGAAAACTCCTGTGTGTAAACATTGGGCAATGCCTTTTCTGATAAGGAAGAAGGGCTATTGGTACTCCATGTAAAGTATATTTCCCACTCATTGCCAGATGGCAAACGATGAGAGGGAATCAGCATTTTCATCTGAAAATATTTTCAGTTAGAGGTACAGAGAAGTGTGGCATGTGACAGTAAGTAAAGCCAGGCTTCTGCTGTTGTCATCACAACAGAAGTGAAAGTCTGCCCTTCGCAAAAAGGCTTGAGACAGAAAAGAAAACAGGACTAAATTATTTGAAGAAGGAAAAGAGGGAGAGGAAGATATTTAAAAAGGAGTTGGATATCTCTGCATTAACAGAATGATTCATAAGCACTGTACTTCATGGAATTTTATTAAGTGAAATTGTAGTTTATTTTGCTCAGAGAAGAGCTTAGGGCTGCATTCAAGGCTTTCCTACAAAGATGTTGGAAGGACTTCCTGTATATTTTCGATCAGTTTTCAGTACATTCATAGTGATTCAGATTATATTCTCAATTTGGCATCTACTTGATATCACTGGCATCTCTTAGAAAATATTTAATGGAATTTGTGAAGGTCATTGAGACAAAGCTTAGACCAGTTGCTTTTCTACATTGATCACCAAGCCAGAGATGTGAGAAAAATGACAGTGGAGACAATTGTCATTGCTAAGAATGTAGATACATGCGTTCTGGACATAGAAGTGATTTTGCACTGAAATAAGATGTAATTTGCATCAGGGAGAGTCAAATGTTCAGGCATGAAGAATACTATCAAGTAGATGATTCTGATGTGTCTGAATTTTCTGAACTGATGGGTAAGGTCCTAGAAGGCCTTTCAATACCAGCAACTACTGGTCTTATGACAGGCAGATGCCTTTCATTAATGATCTGCTAGGATCCACTGGGGATTTACTGGTTCGGGATATATCCATCGCTGATGGTCATAGCAAAGGTGGATGTACTGCTTTACCAGAATTCATTGAATACAGGTATGTCATAGGCAGTAATTGCTGATAGGCACATGGTAATACCATGGTAATGCCGTCTTGCAGAAAGACAACCTTGAGGGCAGATTGCCAAGTAGCTGATGAACACACAGAGTGTTTAATCAGGCAAAACAGGAAGCTTCTTCAGACCTGGAATGATGAAGACAGGAACTCAGGAATGATATGCCCACAACTACTAACTTTTTCCTTGCAGTGGTCTATGAAGGCTATTCCATAGGAAGAAGTGGGTGATCCATGCTAGCTGATGCTAGAGTGAGAGGTGGCCCTCATAAAATTCCATACACTTTATTATCGTGCCTAAGGCTGGTAGCTTCTCTTACTCAGATATGCTCTTGAAAAGCTTGTGCAGTGCTGTGACCAGTGTAATGTAATGATACATTTTCTGGCACCTCACCTATGCTGGAGATAACGTTCCTACTGCTTAAGAGCTCTCAGGAGTTTGCAATCCAGGGCATCATATTAGAGAACACAGAAGCAGAAAAATCATTGTTGAGGAGCAAAGGAAGGAAGTTATTTCAGATACTGGTGAAAGCAGGTTGGTTTATTGGGTTTTGATGCATTTATAGTTCCTTTGAGGTAGGTGAGGCCTAGGAAGGACTTGGAAACACAGTAAAAGAGAAAACTGTTCTGGGAGAGATAGCATGGCTTATGTTGAACAACTAAGAGAGGATCTTTTAAATACCTCAGAGGATAACAAGTGTTATGTTAAAGCTACTAGGTATGAAATGTGTATATCATCTTTACACATCCTAATTCCTTTAATGTGACCATTCGTTTTTGTATTTTATTTATGTGTTGTACTTTTTGTGGGCTACCTCTATAAAAAGGCATTAGTCTGTAAAGCAGAAGAATTATCTCAGTGCAGAGTGTCTGATGATGCAGGTCTCTGCTGGGAGCCTTTTGTCACCTTATTGCATGCAAACTTATGTCTAGTTTGCTAGGAGGTATCCTAATCCTTTTGATTGTGGCTATGTAAGCATGTTCTATGAATACTGTCATCCAGCATACATTTGAGTAAAATGTTTATGCACTTTGAGAGTTTTTTACTTTTATTTCTCTTCCTCCATTATTTCTCTATATTTCAACGGCTCTATCTAGTAATATATTAAGGTGTAAATTGCTTCTGTTCCAAAATCATGAAAAAATAAATTTAGTAAAAGCAGACACAGAAGCAATCAGTGTGTTTTGACTGTAACTAAATTATTGTTCCAAATTCAAAATATTGTTATCCTTTCATTTAATATCTTATTCTTTTGGGGGACAGAGGGAAAGCATGCAAACACTAAGTTATAATTTAAGCTATGTTTTTCTTACTGGAAAATTTCTGCAAATAGTGGGTTTGACCAAGATCAGAAAAACTAATTTTATGACAAATGGTTAGGCTGAAAACAGGAGTTTAGGGTGGAAACATGAATTTGTTTTGGAATCTCTGTGTTGGGAATTCTATAGTGACACGAAATCAATTGCATTTGTTGTAGTCATTGACTTGGTTGTCGAATCTTAAAAGCATTCAGCTCTATTCTGTGTTCATGGCAAACTGGAGCATATACCTACTACTCTTTAAATCTTTTGACAGAAACTTCATTTCAGAGATGTCACTCATGGTATTTAAAGTACCGCATTTACTTCATTATAATTCCAAGAACATATTAGGATAAGTGCTTGAGTAATTAGTATCAATTGCTCTATGTTTGAGGCTAAATTTGCATATTTAAATTCATATGTTGAGTTAAAGTAGATTTATGCTGGCCACCACAGGAAAATTTTAATACATTTTATTTCTGAAATACGATAATTTATTCTTTTATTCTCCTCCAAGAGAGGGATGTTATAAAGATTTTTCAAGAAAAAAAAATACACATCTGATATTTTTAATTATAACATTTTTTGTAGAGAATAATTGTAGTTACTGAATTATACATAATAGTACCATGGTGATGTGAATTATAAATTCATTAATTATAGCTGATGATTTATGGAAAGAAAAATTTGAAATGTTTGTTGTGAACTGCTTCTTTACCTCTTTAGGACATGTATCTTGTTATTAATAGTCTTGTGGTAACATAATACTCTTGTAATGTGAAAAGTTACCTGACATTATTTGAAGTGTGATACCATGCCATTAAAGTCTTCCAGCCAGAACCTCTTCATTTGTAATGGAAAAACCTTTAGGAATCTTGGATCATGTTTTGAGACACTCAAAAAGAAGGCCTTGGAGGCACCAATGTTAACTCTGCTTTTACTGACTCTAAACTAAGAAGAGGACAGGGGCCATAAAACAATGGAAGGATTGTGTAGGTGCAGGAAGCAGTAGCTCCCATAAGAGTGTGAAAGAAGTCAGCATCTCCTGAAATGCTAGTTCAAGGCAGTGGTGACTGGTACACTGCCTGTCCTTGTCCATCCTCTCCCATACTGAAGGAGACAGATGTCTCAGTGCTTGCCAGTTCAGCACTGACACCTTGGGTTATTGATGAGCTTTATCTCTTGACGCTCTTAGAGGAATAAAGGAGCTGTGCCAGCAATTGCAAAAATAATTCTCTGACATGAGTGAAGATGTAACGATGAAGAAGAAATGGAAAGAACAAAGTGGAAAAAAATAGCTGCAACTATATAATGAGTTCTCCACTTTTTGTAGACGCAGTTCAGAAAACAACCTGGAGAAGAAAGACCCTAGCTGGATTCTCAAGCTAGTGTAAAAATGTTCTTCACCTCACAAATAAGAAGTATACATGGACTCTAAAAGTATTTAAGTGTCACAATCCCACACTGCTTACAGTATGGACAGCATGGAGAAAGGAGTGGGTTCTGTCGGCTTATTGACATAGCATCTAACTAGACCCAGTGTTTATGTGAAAATATTTCCTTACTGAATATTTATATGACTGCAGTCTTATATAATATAGTGAACTATCAGCAAACCAACCAATGAGTTCTAACTTTAATTATATACATATTTGGCTCATCAAGGGGCCTTCTGGGGGCAATATAGCAATTGGGCAACACACGAATTAGCATGGATTTATATAAGTAAGGGCTAGTTAAGGGTTGAAAATTTTAGGAAGACTACAACAAAAGAGTTTGCAGGGGAGAAATTTATGTGCTTTTATTTAAAAAATGCTATGTAAATTTCTTATAAGCTTTACACATCTAATTTTGGATCATTATTAAATTGAAAGACATTGAGTTTCAAAAGTGGACATGACAGGAAAGGTGATGTGAGCTGAGAAACTATATTTAATAAAATAAATCACTTCTGAAGGTCTGAACCACAGAGATCAGTTCAGACTTTTGCCTTTTTTAATAAAATAAAGTCTAAGTTTTCTCCCAAAAAACATGCTTAATGGCTAATAGATTTCTAGAACAAAGGAAAGACCCTTGTATTTAAAGTGCTATAAGTTATGAAGAACTAGTGTGACTGCTATCATAACTATTTTCTTCAGACTTTCGCATGCAAACTTTTACTTGCCTACCTGCACAGCAGATGTAGAAGTTGTTTGTTTTGTTTTTTTATTTTTTTTTTTCTGGGAACACATCCTGGGCTGATAAACTTAGAAGCCTGAGCTCAGTACAATTTTTCTGCTGTGTAAACATGCAAATCTGTGTGACCAGCTTGTGGTGGTTGTAAATTTTCATCAGGCTTCCCACAGATAATTTTAAGTGTTTTCACTCTGGTTTTGGCAAGAGAGTTCTCTGTTCCTATAGCAGTTGCACAGCTGAAATAATATAACAGAGCATTGCAAAAGCAAGTGCTTACAATGGATTTTCTCCTACTGTTCAGAAACAAAAGTGAAGGCCAGTGTGAGCAGTAGGAGGTCAACCTATCTTTATTTGATTTAATTCTGTCTGAGTTATATCCTGTAAAACCTAATGGAAACTCAATACTATCAGCATGGTGTGGCAAACTATTCAACAACTTGAACTTAGAAAGTTCTCAATGATTAATTCTTTCTTCTACATGCTCTGCATAATACTTCTGGGCAAATGTATTCAAATTCATCAGAAACCAAACAGGAAAGATTCCCCCATGCAGTTTCCTAAACTTGTTTCCATATGACTTTTGCTCTTAGAAAAGAGAAAAAAATGAAGAAAATGAAATTGCAGACAGTATGAAAAATGTATCTTGGCAACAACTCTCAAAATTACAGCAAAGTGAGTTTATTCTTCTAATATTATTTTTAAAATATGTCCTGTTTGTTTGTTTTGCCATTTGAAAGTTGTAGCTTGAACCATGTCTTCTGTCAAGTCATAGATTGAAACTCAGACTTTAAATCATACAAGGGATTTATGCTTTATCCCTTTGATAAGGTTTCTTTCACAGTTCATGAAATGTCATCACCTCTGGAGACTCTTTATTTAACCCAAATAAGGGCAGCCACCTGCACTGAATTCCTGACTAATTGGCCGTGTCCTTTCTTTTTTCCTTCTACAGCCGATAATAGCTTCTTCTGCACACACTAATTCATTGCATTTGTCAACATATTTGTTTGCTTGAATAAACTCACAAAATATTAGTTTTATAGAAAACAAAGGAGATTATCTAAATTTTACTTAATAGCACCAGAGTACCATGTTTTGCTTCAAGAACTGGCGTGGAATTTGCAATTATTACACACAATTTTTCTGAAAGATTATTTTTTTAGCTCCTGTTTTTTTACACACCCAGTTGGTCCACTTTCTGCAGCTACCAGAGAAAGCTGCACACCTTTTTTCTTTCTTTCTTTTTAAAATGGTCTTGAAATTATGTTACTTTTTTTTTTTCTTTCGCTAGAACACACTAGAATAAAACTAAGACTGAGACAGCTTGATCATCTTTAAAAAGAAGGTCAAACAAACTGACAAGGAATTTTGTGAAGGAGAAAATCAATGGACATTGTTGATTAAAGTACTTATGGCTATAGCAGATGGACAAAATACTCTGCTGGCTTGCATGTGTCTGTTTGACAGTAAATGAAACATGGCATATAATTAAATGATGATTTTGAATTTGATTCTGAAGTATAATCTTTTAGATTAGAAAACAGAACAAAATCTTGATAAAGGTCATACTGTTTGATATTTTCTCCCAATATAGGTCCATAGAGCTGGTAGCTGGTGGTAGATAATACAGCCACAACACCATTTCATGCTTACTTCTGTACTCTTGAGTGCTCTTTGCCAGATTTTATAAAGTGACTTTCAGAAAAAAAGTTTAGTTTCTTATAGACACTGTAAGTTATATTCTTTTTTTACTGGGCTGTCTGTCAATAACCTCGACCCTCTTTTATCAACCAATAGAGGCAGTGAGCAAACCCAACAGCTAGTGAAGGAAGTCAAAAAGAGATCTTTTCATCCCCTGTCTTGCCTGCTCTCTCAGGTATGGTTTTGACATGTTGCAGAGCTCATTTCCCCACAGCTGCTTGAGTCACTGCACCTGCCGTGTCAAAGACCTCCAGCCAGACAGACCTTCCGTTGGTAAATGTAGCTCACCAGGTCTCAAGTTAACAAGGGAGTCTGATGACTCTCTATAAGGTTGGGACTTACAATCATGCCTTTAGCAAAAAGTGTGCAACTGTCAATGAGCTGTGTGAATGAACTACAGGAGGAAGTGAACAGGCTGTGCAGTATTCAACAGAATGAGCAAGAAATTGGTAGGTTATTCTCAGAGATGATACAATCTCAGGACCCTCAAACCTCCACTGTAGTGGAGATACAGGTGAACTCAGAACCCTGTCAAGTAGTTAGTTAATCAAGGATCTCTTGAACATGAAAGATGGAAGATTGTAAGTGCCCATACCAAAAGGAGGGCTCCTTCTTTTTTGAAAGCTTAACAATGACAAGTAGGACTGGTATTTTTGCAACAGATATGAGGCTCTAAAACTAGGACAGTTTTGCCAAAGACAGTTTTACTTGAGAGGGGAACTAAGGTGCTTTGGGGATAGAGAAACCACACAGGCAGCATAGTATACTCCCTACACCATCACCGCTGTTAAGAGAAAAAGAAGGATAGTTATCATAACTGACTCCCTTCTCAAGGAGACAGAGGGCCCAATATTCAGGGAGGAAATTCTGCTGTCTATCAGGCGTTTGGGTGAGGGTCACTACTAGATAACTGTCCAGTCCATTACAGCCCTCTGGTTATCATCCACTATTGGTGAAAAAATTAATAGAAGTGTGAAGGCAGAAGAGATTTCAAGGCCTTGGGATGATTGGTTGAATAAACAGGAGTACAAGTAATGATTTCCTCAATTTTTCCTGTAGCAAGGAAGAATATCAACAGGATCAGGCAGACTCCTCAGATCAAAACAACGCTCCAAACGACATTGGAAAAACTGTGGGGTTTTTTGGCCGTGGGATGGTCTGCACTCCATCAGGTCTACTGTTGCCTCATGGCAACATTCTTTCTCAGAAGGGAAAAAGAGTTTTGGCATAGGAGTTAGCAGAATTCATTGATAGGGCTTTAAACCAACCTGGAAGAGGGAAAGGGACGAAATCAAACTTGACAGTGATAAGAAATGGGATGGGAATGCAAGAACTTGAGGAATCAAACCCTACTGGGATCACTCAATCTGCTACACAATGTGTCAGCTAAAACGAGCCACATCTAAAATGTTTCCACACCAACACATGCTGCTTGAGTAACAAATACGAGGAGCTTCAAGCTTTGTCCCGGAGATGATGACATAAGCATAAGTGAAACCTGGTGGGCTGAGTCCTGTGACTGAAGTGCCATGTTGAACAGCAGGGTGGGTGAGGAAGGACTGTGGTGTAACAGAAGGGCTGTATGGAGCTTACAGTTGGAAAAGGCATGGCTGAGTAAGAATTAAAGGGCAAATAAATAATGCCAGCTATCATGGGAGTCTACTATAGACCTCCCAGCCAGGACAATGAATCCAATGAATTATTCTTCAAGGAATTAAAGGATACTTCCAAATCGAATTCCCTTGATTCCCTTTGCTTGAGTACTGTGGCTGTGAGAACAATAAAGTCCCAGTTAATCCTGAAGTGGTGCTGATGTTCCAGCTGGATCCCTGTTCGTCCATGGGCCCTGATGGGATTCATCTGAGAACACTCAAAGAGCTGGCTAGTCACAGAATCAGAATGGGTAAGGTTGGAAGACACCACAGTGAAGTCATCTGGTCCAACCTCCCTGCTCAAGATGATTCATCCCAGTGCACATTGCACAGAATTGTGTTTGGATGTTTCCTGAATATCTCCAGTGGGGGAGACTCCACAATCTCTCTGAGTAGTAATATATTCCAGGTCATGGTCACCCACACTATAAAGAAATTTTACCTCATAATCAGGTGAAACTGGGTATTGCCTCTTGTCCTATTTCTCAGCACCCTGAGAAGAGTCTGGCTCCATCCTCTTGACACTCTCTCTTCAGATACTTACAGGCATTGATGATTTCCCTCTTAATTTTCTGTTCTCAAGTCCAAAGTCTTTCTGAGTAGAGAGGCCCAGATCTCTGAGCCTATCCTTGTAAGAGGTGGTCCAGTCCCTTAATCACCTTTGTTGCCCACACGCACATGGTGTTTCTTGGGACTGTCTTGTGCAAGGCCAAGAGTTGTTTGATGATCCTTGTGGGCCCCTTCCAACTCAGGATAGTCCATGATTATCATGTTTTTCAGAACTATAAAAAATATTCCCTACATGGAATTGCTGCTTGACTTCAGCTTGACTGTAGTTTGCCCTAGACGTGGGGCATCCAACTGCTGTGTACTGCAAAATGCAAATCGTTACCTTTTGCTCCTGTTTGTTTTCCAGGGAGGGTACCCTGGGACAAGCCAGCTAACTACAGCAGCCTTTGCAAGATTATATTCCTACAACAGCCTGCACACACTGGCATGAACCCTTGCACAAAGAGCATAAGCAGTGCCCTGAGGCTTCTGTTATTCTTGTCTGGAGAACTGAAACATGACTAATATGAGGTGCAATGCACACGCTCTTTACTCCCTTGCCTGGCTATTGAAAATGTACCACAACTTTCCCTTCTCAGAGGCCCAGATTCAGAGAGGTAATATAGGAGCAGATCCACAGAAGCACATAGGAAGTTGATAACTGCCTTTCCTATTTTTTAGTAATTTTGTAATATTTTCTCATGAGGAGAATTCTTAAATCCAATTTGTCCAATTGGATTTATGTCTCCAAGTGTGAGAGAGAAATTTTTAACACATGGATTAGATTAAGCTTATTTATAGCAGATTATGAAGAGTTTGCTACAAGACATTTACTTCCCTAAAAGATTCTCATTAGGATTTTTTTTTTTGCCATTTTGTATCAATAATTTAATGGCTCCAATCATAATATAATCAATAATAGGAGATAACCGATTAAAACCTTTAAAAATAATATTAAAAACAGCTAACTCTCTTCTTGACTCAGGTGTTTTGGCAAAGTCAGTAATTTGGCTACGTAAATTATTCAAACTCAGGCACAACTTTTCTTCCAAAACATAGCTAGAGGAGTCTGGCAGGCACTCACCATTTATATTTAATTGATTTAGTTACTTAGTTTTTACGGTGTTTGTCAAGGAGGTGAAAACCCTCTCCATGAAGGGAACTGATCCACATCTCTCTTGTCCCTCAGAAGAGTGGCTGCTTGGAAGCTATAAGGAGAAAGGTGATTATCCTTCTCCTCACCACACATACTAGTAGATCAGAAAGCAAGTTTCAAAGGGGAGAGATTGAGTGAATAAAAAAATGGGAATATGACTTCATGGCCCAGAAATGAGACCACTTCCTGGCAAGGGAAATTTTGGGACTGATATGTAGTCATGACATTATTTATTAATTTTATCTAGTGTTTTTTTAATGCAAAATGTAGAAACAGTGTCAGAGTTCTATGCTGTGATGGCTACACCCTTGTCTATACCAAAGCTTTCCTAAAGTAACTTCTGTCTCTTTACATAAGTTGCACTCATACAAATGACTGCAACATTGATTTATCTTTAAACTGCCTGTCTCTCCTCAGACATTGTCTAGAGAACCTGGATGCATAACGAAAGGCTGTGAGAATCCCCTAAAATACAATGCTCAGGTACTGCAGTGTTCAGTGATAAGACAGCCAAGTGTTGCAGCTCCAGCTCTATATGAATAATCATAATTGATGTAAACAGATTGAAAAAGCAGCTCTTAGCAAACCAGCATAGTATGTCTATCCTCTGCTTATCCATTGTAACAGTAGGACAACAATCAGAGCCATATATCTATGGAGACCACTGGGTACTTCTCTAGAAAAAAAAAAAATTAAAAAATCTATGAACAACTCACAAATCAGCTGTAGAAAGCTCAAAAAATTCTTTAACTGGAGCTGGTGACATATTCAGCTCTTACACTACAACATAAATAGCCTTCCTCTTTCTGTTTTTTTGGTTTTTTTGTTTTTTTTCTCTGTGTGTGAGGCATAACAGCTACTTCAGCATATTTCCTTATTCTTAGTTCTCAGTGTTTATTCTTTGTATCTCAGTGTTGTCACTTCTGATACCATATAACCAGCTGTATACACATTATTTGTTGCTGGAGGCACTGCAGACTCTTGGGAAATAAGAAGTAGAATGAAGGGTTTCCTCTTCCTATGAAGATGGTAATCAATTTTAATTGAGAAAATATAAAATAAATGGTGAACAAGCTTGCTAAATCCTAGATGTTTATCTAATGGGACTGGATTCTGGAAGAAGCTTTACAAAAAAATCTAATATTGAATCAGGAATCTTCCCTTACACTGAACTTTGGCATATCATGTAGATAATGTCTGCAGAGAGAGACAGCAAATGTAAATATCAGAAATATGACCTACATAGATTATCACACAGAAGATACTTGGAAAATATACAAACATTTTAAAATCAAACCCTTACAAGACAGAGAAAAAAATGTTCACCTGGGCAACTGTATATGATTTCTATTAATTTATGCTTTATATGCTGCCCAATATGACTCAGAGGATCATACATTGCTATTTTGAAAGAGCTCTTGCTTCACTCAATACTTGAATTTAATATCTCCAGTATTCAGAAAAGTATCTTTTCCTTGAAGTATATTTATATATTTAATTGTTTTCATACCTGTTGGTATGAAATCTCCTGCCTCTATTTTTGCCTTTACATGAGGTGTTGAGATGTTGAAATTTTGTAGTTCGAGTGGGGTACACTGTACATGGTTCAGGTGAAAGTGAATGCAGCTTAACTCACATTACCCTGAAACCTCTTAAATTCACATATACATGCTGATGTTTTCAGAAAGTCTGGTGGTATGCTCAAGATGAAGAAAATTCACACTTATGTAATAACATACAAGTAAACCAATGGACAATATTATAAACTTACTTCATATTACATATCTCAGTTTACAACGCTGGGAAAATTTAAAAATTGTAACTTAATATAAAATAAAACTTTTTAAAAATTACATTGGGAACATTCTAAATAGCAGCTGAAATACCAATTACAAGTTCCATAGCAGGTTTTTCTATTCATAGCTTTGTTCACATTAAAAATTGACTTAAATGAAGGCACGGTAAGTTGTGCTGTCTTAAGATGACTCTCAAAAAAACCCCTGAATATCTTTTCCTTAATATGATTTCACAGTGATATAAACTTTCTATGACAAACTTAAGAGTTCTGTTTGTCAATTGTGCCAGAGGCCTAAACTCTAAATTTTGTATTGATGATACAAGTCCTTCTTAGGCTGCTGGCTTCTCATCAGCTTGGTTTAAAAGTACTCAACTTCCATTACTTCTCTTGGAAATTAGATTTTTGCTGTGGACACAGGTGTCTTGTGTCCTGGTAAGCCACTTGTACTCCTCTTATGTTTCACAGCTTTTAATCCCAGGCTAGGATGCATCTTCACTATAGCAGATCATCTTTCTGCAAGTTGCCCTTTTGCAGAACTAATGTGACAGCTGAAGATATGTCTTGCGGCTGTTTGCAACATTTTATCATCTTGCCTTTCATCCATACACAATATTTCAACTAGCCATAATAATAGCTCTGGTCCATTTTTCTCAAAATATAGAACAGAAGCCCAAAGCTGTATTAGCTGGCCTACATTCCATTATACAGTGTGAAATAGTGCTTTAATAGTGCTCAGGGTCTAGAACATGATGCTGGAAATGTATGCCCAGAAGTAAATGAAAGAAAATGCCCCTGGTATTAATTGAGATGTTTAACACAGCAACAAATAGTTCAACTTTGTTTTGAGTTGGATCCTCATTTGGAGGTTTTAGTCTTCTCAAAATATTCCTTGTTGTGCAGTCCGTGTGATTTCTCATGCATCATCATGCAGAGTCTTGAGGCAGAGAGGGCCATAGTAGAAGAGATCTAGAGAGATCAGTACTTTATTGACAATATTGATTCTGCTCCTGACAAGTTTTCGTTCAGACTGTGGCCAGATCAGGACTTCTTTATGCTGGTACTCAAACCAAGCTTCTTAGCAATATAATGAAAATAATAATATTTTTGTTTTGTTAGTTAGTTAGTTAGTTTGTTTTGTTTTGTTTTGTTTTGTTTTGTTTTGTTTGCAATGAGTATGCTGATTGCTGGAAAGTGGTTGCTGGAAACAGCAGATGTAATTTTGTGCATCATACATGACTTTCATTTGGTTAGGAGTAAGGTCTCTGAAAATTGAGAATTTTCTCATTTGAAGACTCCTGTCCTTAAGTGCAGAAAGCCCTGTTTTTCTCAGCATATGGCATTTGTAAAGGAGTGCCAGTCAAGCATTTTTATTCACACCACAATGAAGTGGTGCTGCTCTTCAAAAATTCTAGTCCTCGGTAATTTTGAATGATCATTATTCCCCAATATGATTAATATTTTATGTCCTGAAACTGTGTTGTTGAAGAGAAACAGAAAATGACTTAATCAATATAGGTAATAACTGATCATGCTGGTTATGGAAAACTATGAAAGGAATGTTAACACCTTAGCCCATTATTTCTTGGATTTTACATCTGGTTTGCATTCCAATATCTCATCTATCAAAAGTAATCCCAGATTTTTAATTAACATCTTCTGACCTGCCTATTCAGTGGGAAATGCAGAATTTTTTAAAGCAAAATTTTATAAGCTAAGTAGATTTCTCTGTGTAAATTTAAGTATATTTTGTAGCAATCAACCTCATAGTACAGGAGTACAATGCACCTTCCAAATTTTGTATCAGTATTACAAAGTAATTCCGTATCCCAATAGACATATCAGCTCAATCTAAAGAAATCTGTAGTACCATGTGTTCATGTGGATGGCTATAGGCATGTTTCTAAACACCTAGTCAATACGGTGAGTGGATCATATCAAATGACTGAGCTGCCACAAAAGTTGACTTCCAGAAGAGCATCCAAAATAAAGTCACCTAACATAGCCACAATATCAGAACATAACTTTCTTGGCTGGCCAGTGTCACTCGAGATACTCAAGAGTGTCTCTCCCTTTTGACCCATAGAATACCTGCCACATGAATGTCCCAGGTGCTCTTGGGCTTTTCGAGCAACACTATCTGTGACCAACTAACAGATATTTTCAGACTTCTCTCATTAGCCTGAGTCTATTAACTAGCTCTTGTACAGACTCCTACAAATAGTTACTGAAGTTTAGGTGTTAACCTCAAGTTGAACACATCCTTGGAGCTCAACTTGATACTAGAGGGAATCTTGAACCCTTATGAAGTATCAGCTGAAGACACCATGGAAAACACACTGATATGCAACACCACCCACCCCCAAAGCCCATCTCAAATTATCCTCCATGTAGACCTTAAAATACTTTTAAAATCCTATAATTTTCCAATATTAATTCATTTATTTGTTTCAAAAGGAGTTTCACAATTGAGTGACAGTGGGAGAGCACACAGACTTGCCTGGGCTCCTCATGTTCTCCTACTCAATGGCAGATGAAAGTTGAGTAATCTATAAGTTACAGGTTAGAGTAGGCAAAAGAAAGTAAGGCAGAGGAAATGAAATTAAAATTAAAATTAAAGGTGTGACCCTATATCTGTTCAAAGGAAAATGAGATATGTGCCCATATTTCACAGAGTGCATAATTCAGATAATTATGACTGTGTAGGTATCTTTGCTGGTTTTTGGGTGAAAGAAGTTGTACTCCAGCTGAAAGCACACTAAGGATTCATTTTCCAGTGACAGTGCTAATATTACAAGATACCACTCCCAGACACTTGCTGTAAAAAGGATAGGGACACAAAGAATGAATGCCCTTCAGATGCAGAGTGAAAAAACAATCTAATTATGCTGCTCAAGGTCTGCTGAGAAAATGGAATAGACACATCAGCATAATTTAAACTACCTTCTATTTATCAGCACTACCAGCCTTCATTTTTGCTGGCCTTGCCCCATTAATACAGATAACATTTTTATGTAGCTCAAAGTTCTTCTCTTGTTGACTCATGCTTTTTCTTTGAAGCAAAAATGAAATTAAGGGTTTATCAATATGGAATGTGACTCCATTTCTAGTACCTTGTGCTTTTTGAGAGATTTCAAGTTTTCTGCAAGGAGATCTGAGGAGATAGAGTGCTTAATATTCCCAGCTGTACTTTCAACTCTACCCCTAGTACTACAATTTCAGTGCTATACTCCCCTAGTACTTTATTGCTGCTTTATCAGCATCCTCAGACTTTAAAAAAGTAAAAAAATATTTTATGAGCTTTTGGGCTAATCAAAACATCATAGCTGCCTCCTCAGCAGGAAAGTAAATAAATCACCTCTTTCTTGTCTTCTTGTTGATCCTTCGAGGTCTCTCCCTTTGTTGTTTCACATACATTTTCCATACTTTTCCAGGTCTTCTTAAATTCAGGTCCAGATACATTCCTTAAATATCAAGGCTGTATCTGGACCTGCAGTGCAGAGATGAGGGAATGAAGGGAAAATATATAAAGTTATATACCGATGATACGTGTTTGCAAAAGAGCTAGGAAAAAGACATCCATTGGGGAGTGTAATTTAACCGCTTTTTGTAACTAAAAAAAAAAATAAGAAAAGGGAGACATGTAGCTTTCTCCCTTTTGTAATAGATAGCTGGTATAGTTGAGAATGGGAAATTAAGTGATCTGCCTCCACTTAAGTATCTACAATTCAAAAAGCCCAAGTTTCTGATATCTAAATACTTTTTTTAAAGCTACTATCTCCTTTTAATGTCTATACTGAAGGCTATACTCAAGGCTTTCTTCTGCCATTTTGGTTTATTTTTCATATTCCATTCATTATTCTAGAAATTGTAATTAAGTATCTGAAAGGGGTTTTTTCCAGCCTAAATGAGTCTTCACTGAGATGGAAAATTCTATTATCAATTTGTTTCATTTGTTTTGTTACTTGCTCCTGTGCATTATGTAGGAAGAGATTCAAGGCCCTTGACATCTCTTACTGAGATTTTGTCTAGTCTCTAATTGGAATAATACATGATTTGGTGAAAGCCATCTGTATCTAGATTCTTAAAGAAACAAAAAATAGCCCCCCAAACAATCAAAAAAACCCTTTTCCCCAAAGCAGCACAACTGTGAAATCATAAGCTTCCTTGATAAAAAGGTCCTGCTTAGATGTTCATGCTCTGGGAATTAAAAAATACTGCTGATATTCACTGTGAACTGAAATATTTCAGTTAGTTTAATCTACTGACGTTAGTAGGGTGAGAACAGCACTACTGGATTGATGCAGTCTCTTTCTGGGATGATCTTACCAGAAAGAGAAAAAGAAAACTTAAAAACACATTAGAAGGTATTCTTGCAGTAATTAAATATGAATTTTCTGTTTCACTAAATTTCATGTTTCACTACATTTCACTTTATTTTAATGAAGAATATTTTCTCCTGTCTTTTCATAATTCATAATCAAAAAAAAAAAAAAAAAAACCAAAACCAAAATCCCAAACAACAACCCAAACCCCATCACTCTAAAATGAAGTCCAGAAAAGTCATTACCACCCATCTTCATATTTATTTATTGTAGTTCAACCAACCTTTTCAGTTACAGAGACACTATTAGGTCTTCTGCTGTAATAAATTATTACACATAGGCATCAAATTAGGCCTTCTTCCACATTATTTTAGTGGCTTACTTCAATTCTTGGTTGATCCATTAAAGTGGCAAAGGGTAGCAAAAACCGACGTGCATGACAGGAACCATGGCTTCCAGTCCATTGTTCTTTAACATGTGGATACATGAGGTATTACACACCACACTCTTGAAGTACTGGCTGAGAACACAAAATCCTTAGCAAAAACAGGTAAATCTGTTTTGTATTTTGCTGAAGCAGCAAAATTAATTCATTCAATTTCTGATCCTCTGTTTCTGAGCTAGTCCACTTATTCTTCTTCATATTCAACAGAGAGAAATAAGTACTTCTTATGATGTATTTCAGCTGCCTATCTTGGCTAAATGTTCTATGCCCTGCAATTACCTATTACTTTCTGATGAACTAGAATGGTTTAGATTATAAATAAATGAATGTATACATAAAATGCATATATTTTATGTATAAATATATATAAAATATAGACATTCCTGGAAGCTGAAGACATGATATAACCAAAATTGAGGCTGCTTGCTTTAGATGAAACAAAACTTAATACACTAGGAAAAAAAAAACAAAACAAAACAAAATACTGAAAGCTACAGGGAAAGTGAATTGCATGCTCTTTTCAAGTCTGACAGTACAAAACCCTGGGATATTTGGTGAAATTAAAAGCAATGTATTTACAACTTTTGGAAAGGTTCTTCCTTTAGGATACACTAAAAAGTTTTCACCATGGTTTCAGAGCAATATTTAAAGACTATCTGTTATATATGAGTTATATGGGATCTACAAAATTAAATAAAATTATTAATAGATTGAATAACGAAGGCTATGGAAGAATTATCCTCCAATGATTGATGGGACAAACATTAAGTGATTTAACCCAAAAGTGGTAGCATCATCTCTTCTAGGGTGCAACAGATCTGCCACTGACTTTCTGCATCCATGCAATTCTGTCATATGGAATGTGTACATTAAGTTATAATCATAGCAATATAGAACAGCACAGGTTGGAAGGGACTCAGAAGATTGTCTGGTGCAATCTTTCGTAAGAAAGGGAGCCTAGATGAGATAAACTAGCACCCTGTACAATCACATCTTGCAAAAGTGCAGGCCAGCTGGTGATGCTGTGCCTGATGCTCCCTGGGACATGATTGGACTTCCCAGCTGCCAGGTCACTGCCGGATCATAATCACCTTTTCACTGACCAGCACCCCCACATCCCTTTCCATGATGCTGCTTTCCAGCATCTCATTGCCCAGTCTGTACATCCAGGGTTGCCCCAGCCCAGGTGCAGAATCCACCCCTTTCCTTTGTTGAACTTTGGTTGACTATTGTCCAGTCCCCTCATTTGTTGAGGTCTTTGTGCAGGGACTCCCTGCCTTTGAAGGAGTCAACAGCTTCTCCCAGCTTTGTATTGCCTGCAAACTTACTTAGTATCCCTTCCAGTCCTGGATCCAATTCTGTCATTTACAAAGCTGCTGAAGAGCACAGGGACAAAGATGGATCCCTGCAGAATCCAACTAGTGATAGGTCATCATCTGATGTCACCCCATTCACTCCAAGCCTTTGTGCCCCACCTGTGAGCCAGTTGCTCACCCATCTGTTTATTGAGCTGTGGCTGGACATTTTGTCCAGAAAGATTCTGTGAGAGACAATATTGAAAGCTTTACTGAAATATAAAAAATTTGCATGCACTTCCCCCACAGTGATCAAGTGGATGGGTTATCTTTTCAGGTTTTTTAGGACTATTCTGGCCTGGGTTTTACCAACAGTGTGATGCTTCCAAGTTAATTTCTGGCAAATTGAAGTCTCCCATAAGAGCAAGAGCAGTTGACTAGGAAGCCTCTTAGCTCCTCAAAGAATAATTTATCAGTGCCATTGTCCTGGCTGGGAGGTCTATAGTGGATTGCCATGATGATATCCATACTATTTGTTTGCCCCTTGATTCTTACCCAGAGGCTCTCAACTTTACCATTGTGAACTGTGAGCTGCACACATTCTACCCCTTCCATAACATACAATGCCAATCCCTGCCTTTTCTGCCCTGCATGAAGAGCCTGTAACAATCCAACTGGGCACTCCAGCCACAGGACTCATCCCACCAGTTTCACTTATGCCAGTAACACCAGATCTCTGGGACTGGGTCAAGCCTTGAGGTCTCTTGTTTGCTCCTCCTGCTGGGTGTGTTAGTGCAAAAACATTTCAGGCTTTGTACACTGTAGCCAAGACCTCTTAAAGCAGATTGAGGAATGCCATTAGTTCTCCTTTCCTCAAGCCTTGGCATGCCACCCCATTGCTCATCACTGTTGAGTTTGGGTTTTCCCCCATTTTCCCCTCCCAAACTTGTTCAAAGCTCTGATAAGGAGCCCCACTAACTCCTGTGCTAGAATTCGTTTTGCCCTCTGAGAGAAGTGCATCCCATCAGGTGTCAGCAGATCAGCTAAGCTGTTTGTTGAATCTGTCAGGATCCTGTGATGTGGGGTCCAGCTGCAGCTGGGTAAAAGGTGTTGCATAACTGCACTTTCTCAGGGAGGACCGGGGGTCTGGATTTCACATAAGATTTTAACGTGGCATTAAAAAGAAAATAAAATTAGACTGGTCACAAAATTTAAAGCTGATATAATTGCTATGTGGCTTTTAAATATTTTCTGTGTGATTTTTATGCAAATCCCTTTCATATGAGATTTTCACTGGGAGAAAGTTTCCAATTGCATCCACAGAAACAACATCTTTAATTCCCTATTTGATCTAAGTATTTTAATGGTCACATATAGAGTCTCATGTGTGAAAGCGCTCCACAACTGATCAAACAGATTATAAATGAGAAGTTGGATTTTACTTTGATCATACTTTTTCAATAAAAAACTCAAAGCCATTAGGCAGTTGTTGGATTTAGCTTTATTTTATCCATATTTATGTACAAAATTGTTCGTTTCTTGGAAAGCAGTATGTCTTAGATCATCACTACTTCTTTTCCTATTTTTTAGATAGCTGCTAAATTCCCATCTTCTAAGATGGAATTTTGTGGCTGTCATTCAATTAGCCAAGATTAGCAGTGATTCTCTGTCACACATTTTGTCTTTTGACAGCTCAGTGTATAATTAAAATGTCATTGCTGCAGCTGTAATCAGCTTCTACTCTCTTCTCTCTTATTCTGCCATCTTTCAGTGCTCTCAAGAACCATGCATTCTCAAGAACCAGCCTTGCTAGCTTGGACCTCCTTAACAAAACAAACTTTTCCTTGAAGATATTGGAGGCCCTGCAAAAACACTGCCTAAAGAAAAGACCTTCAAAAATTGTCCTCCGTGGCACCAAGAACAGGACTAACATTGTCCCAGTATAATGATGGGTACTCCAATAAAATTGAATTACTTTATCACACCATCCCTATTTTTTTTTTTTTTTTTTACTTCAGGAAAGCAAATATACAGTGATTGACTCATGTTTGATTTTCTTTAAAGGTTACCTAGGATTCCTAAATACTAACCTATATACAACTAAAACACATTTACATTTCTTTTTCTTTTGGGGGCCAAATGATCATACAATGTAGGAAACACTTTGTATTTGACCTCTTAGGTAATTAGCTATATCTAGATCAGGATAAGAAGTCATGTAAACAATGTGGAGGGGAAAAAGAAAAGCAAATATCTAAACAATCTAGGAAAAAAAAAGAAAAATCCAAACTTTTGCCTTTACACAGGAATGCAAGATAGTTGAAATTGGGTAAGAAAATTACTTAGATATAATTAATAAATTAATAGTTTGGTCTCTGTGGCTAATTCTTGTGAGTCTTTATTAAAAGGTAGATCATTACTCTTATTTAAAGAGAGCAGTGGTCTTGACTCTGATTCTAGGAGCAAAAAATTGCAAACTCTGGGCTGATCCATATACAGTGATTCTGATAAAAGTATTAAATGTATAAATAAATTTATTATGTTAAAAAGGAAAACAAAAAGCTGTTTCTTTTCTTTTTAAGAGAAACCTGCATGTCACAATTTTTGCACCTACGTATGCGGTATTTGCACCAGCCACTGTCAGATTTTTATCTGGTGATCATAGCTGTTTATTAGTTATGGTAGTCTAATCAAGACTTGAGTCAAGGCAAAGTGTTGGAGTTGCTCTTTGTGTGAGCAAGCAACTGGAATACATCAAGATCTGCCTAAGTGTGAAGAATGAGTCGAGGGCTAACAGGTAAAAATTAAGGAGCAGGCTAACAGGGGTGACACAGCTGTGTGGATACTACAGACCACCTGAGCAGGAAGAGGAAGTCAATGAGGCCTTCCGTAGACTGCTGAAAGAAACCTCAGAATCACAGGCACTGGTTCTCATGGGGAACTGATATCTGCTGGAAGGACAACACAGCTAGGCACACATAGTCAGGAACTTCCTGATGAGCACTGATGATAATGTTTTGATACAGATGATGGAGAAGCCAACAAGGAGAATTGTATTGCTGGACCTATATTAACAAAGGTCTGGCTGGGGACATACTTGGCTTGAAGTGACCATGAGACTGTGGAGGCCAGGATCCCATGTGGGGGAAGCATGGCAAAAAGGAGGGTTATGAGCCTGGACTTCTGGACAGCTCTCTTCAAAGACCTACTTGGAGACATCCGAAGGGTCAGAGATCTGAAAGTCAGGAGCAGGATCTAAAAGAGTTGGTTAATATCTAAGAATCACTTCCTCCAAACTCGAGTGGTGCATACTTCTGAGTAAGAAATCACACAGAGGGGTCAGGAGACCTGCATGGTGAATGAAAAGCTTCTGGCAAATCTCAGATGGAAGAAGGTTTATAGAAAAAGGACTAGAGCACATGTATAAGAACATTGTCAGAGTATGCAGGGATGCAATAGAAAGGCTAAGGTCCACTTGAAATTAAATCTGGCAAAGGATGTCAAGAATAACAAGAAGGACTACTTCAAGTACATCAGCATCAAAAAAAAGGTTAGGGAGAATGTGGATCCACAGCTGAAGAAGGTGAATGCCCTGGTGACAGAGCACAGAGGAAGAGGAGTTACTGAATGCCTCCTTTGGTTCAGTTTTTACTGCTAAGGCCAGTCCTCAGGAATACCAGAGCCTGGAGGCAACAGAAAAAGTCTGGAGAAAGGAAGACTTTCCTTTGTTTGAGGAGGATTGAGTTAGAGTCTGTTCAGACAAACAAGACATGCACAAATCCATAATCTTTGCAAATTCATGGAAAATAAGATACGGCAATAAGAGCCTTAGGACTGGAGGAACGCCAATGTCACTCCAATCTTCCTGTGGGATCCAGAAAGCTACAGGCTGTCATCTCTAATATGAGGAAATATTTTTCCTTTGAGGATGATAGAATCCTGGAACAGGCTTCCAAGAGGGGTCATGGAGTATCCCCTGGAAATCCACCAGAATGCAATCTCACACAACCTGCTCCAGGTGAAGCTGCTTTATTAGGGGTATTGGATTAGGTCATCTCCAGTGGTCCCTTCCAACCTTTATCATTATGTGACCTTCCTTTTGACTGCTATACATTTAAACACTTGGAAACAATGATGTTTTAAGTACTTTAAGGGACTGTAACTTTGCCCTGGTAACTTATGTGAGTTAGTCACATTTCAATCTCTTCTTTAAACAAATAGTGTTTCTCTCTCCCTTGTTGTTAAAAGGAAGATCTGCATACATAAGAGAAAAAAAAAAGTGATGAAACTAGAACTTGTGAGCTTTGCACCTGGCATACTCACCAAAATGTAGGTGGGAATGTGTTCTATTGTACAAAATATCAGGGCAGAACAAAAACAGATTGCAAGGAAGTAGATTTTTCAGTTTTGTGAAACTAGATAAAGTACAATTTTTTAACGAAACCTGAAATACTGATGCTTATCTAAGTGACTTTTTCTTAGCCCAAATATTTTAACTTGGCCTTTTCTCCCACCTTATTTTTTTCTGTTTCAGAGATTCCCTTTTTTCTTATACTTCTTCCCAGCCTGTTTCCACCCACATGTCCTGTGTTCCTTTTCTTTGTATTTTTCAAATAGAACAAAAAAAAAAAAAAAAAAATTAGTAAGGGAAAGAAAGAAAAGTACAATGCACATGATTAACACTGGCAGAAGAATAGACATGCATGACTGGTTGTTGGCAGTATCTCTAATATAAAGCCCACATTTCTTCAGTGTACTTATTTTAGTATGATAAATTGCATTCCCTTTTCCTTTATAGTGCTTTTTTTCTTTCAAATGTGCTAACATGTAAGTATCCCAAAAAAATTTAATTACATTTTGGCAGCTCATCCAACATAAACACTTACATTCTTGATGGGGTTTTTGGACTTTGCCCATACAACAAGACTGGCAGCTTAAAAAATATTCTAAATCCCCTGATGTTTACAGGATTTAATAATTGTATTTTGGAAATGCATTCTTACAGGTCATTCCCATAGACTACAATAAAATATGAAGATATTTAGCATGTCTCTTAGCATTTTTAAAGTGAGATATATGACTAAGGATGTGACTTGGAGAGAAACTTCCCCAAAAATCTTCCAGTTATTCTGCTAGTATATATATATATATTTTTTTTTAATTAAATTTGGGGGGTGGGAAGGTCTTACTGGTAAAATCGACAATTTCTGCTTTATTTTATTTTTATTTTTTATTTTAATTTTATTCAGATTTTTCTACCACACCTTTAAAATTTAAATGCCCTGAATGGAGAATTTCTGGGATTAATTTCTCTAAAGGAATGACACCTTGCTTCATATCTACATTAAATAAAATCTCCGAAATTGTTCATATGAACTTTTGTCTCCAAATGGGAGGAGACTTGTGTGTGAGTTCACCAACTGTGAATCTAACTCAAAAAATAGATACTGTAAATTTTCATCTACAAATATCAGAATAATTTCAGAAATTTGGATTCAACTTCTCATTTGTAGTAGGTAGTGATCAAGATCAATTTTTACTTAAAGAAAAAGTTTTTTTCCCTATCAATTTTTGAAAATCTATACTTGATAGTAGTTTCAGAAATACAAGAACGAAAGATTTATTCCAGTATACATTAGTAAATGTTGAATTGATCTATCAGAGGTAATTGTTCAATCATTATTGTTGTTTTGGTAGTTGTGTGAAGATATAAGCCACAAAATAGATTAATTTCAGATATAAACAGAGTAATTGCTTAGAAGTTGTACTTTCCATTTTCTGCTCCTAACTTTTTGCAATTAGATATTCTTCCTGCATATATCCTAGCTCAGAGTGATTATGATTACTCAGTGCTCCTTCTGTCTAAAAATGCAATTTCAGATCTCTAGAAAAGGTTTTGGTTGGAGCACCAAATTTCCCCAATTTCAGTGTATAATTCTCTGATTACTTTTTAATTATTATATTATCTCTAACTTGCTACATCCCATAATTCTGTTAAAGGTAGAATTAGAGATGCTGATACCAGGAAAAAGGTCTGTCTCAAAACCTGTGAGGGAGATAAACTCTAATATGGCCTAGGAAACATAGTCAAGAAATCTATAAAAGTTCCTAAGTAGTAGCCTGTAGACAGAAGTGCTTTGATATCAGGACCCTTAAATTAATCAGATGTTCTCAGGTACTCCGTTAGGGGATGCACTGCTTGAAAATAAATTGGATGTAGGTTTTTTTATTCTTCTCCCCCTATGCCTCAATGCAATGCTAAAATGACTGCAGCATCCTGTCTCCCAGGAGTAAGAGCCTCTCTGATCCAGACCAGGCAGAGTTTCCAGTCACTGTATTTGTCTGAGATTCCCCAAGAGTAAATAGCCTCAAAGTACTCAATGCCAATTACAGTGCTTATTAACCAATGGCTGTCTTTCACAATAGATGTTTGTGCTAGCCAGAAAAACCTCAAATTAATGTACACAAGTAGATTTGCTTAAATATATATTTTACTGGATGATACCTTTAATGAAACTCAAAACACCAGTGCTAGTTTTGGGAGGAATTTTTCGTGGGCTTCATGCAGTAGACCTGACTGCTAAAACTGTAATTTTCTCTTGCTCTTGAGCCTGCTGTGACACTAACAAGTGAATGACTCAAGCAACAATACCAAGAAGTAAGAAAAACAACCTTCAAGACCTCTGGTTGACAAATATCCCTGGGTTTTTTTTGGTTTTTTTTTCCTCCAAGTGCCTTTCACAACAGTGGGAAATGAACCTAAGTGCTTCTTACCCACTGAAGATGAAAGCAATGAGAGATCAATTAATAAATGGTATTATTGTCCACAGCTGTGAGACAGTGATTTCAAAAGGGGTCGAAACATAGACCCACTTGGGAAAGACCACCTTGCTAGCTTGACAGGGTCACAAAACCACCAAGGAAGTAATTTATTATCGCTATTCATTAATGAAAGGTTATGGTCATCTTTCCAATTACTTTTCTTACTTAGGACTGCTAACTTTTTCACAGATTGCTTGTCCTTCGTACTGACCTCTGTATAAAATCGATTCATATTTGCATTTTTTTGTGCTCATTATGGTGAAACATAACACAGACTGAAAAGAAGACATCTTTCTCTGTAATAGCAGGCAAGTGCTGAAAACACTGATTATAAAGATTGGGGTTTTGCCTTTTTTGTTTCATTGATTCTTTTATATACTCTTGCAAAATTCATATATTATGGCTTATGTTTGCAATGAAGTTGCTATAGGAAGTTTCAGAAAAAATGAAGCCAACATGATGCCACTCATTCTAAGAATTAAGATATTATGTATTAGGTTTTTGTCCTTATTTTTTTTTTTAATTACTAAGGATCACCAAAAAATTATTTTAAAGCAAATGTCTTTACATCCTTCTCTCTTTTTCTTGATGTTGAATTATCCAGTTATCTAAAGCTCTTTACTTAAATGAAAAAATGAACTGACACAATGAAATTTGGAGCTAAATGTGGTCATATGTTTTGATGAAAAAACTTCTGTTTGCAGAATTATTTTGCTCACAGAATTAAGATTAGAGTCCAGTTTCTTATTCGAATAATAAATTTTGTACAAATAAGGTACAAAGTAATATATTTAGCCCTGTTCCTATCTCTGTTTTCTTAAAATTCTCAAAGAGAGCTGTCAGCTTTGTCAGGAGCTAAGACATTTAGGGATCCTGTTCTGAAATACTGACTTTAGTGCCTTTTAATAATATCAGAAATGCTAACTTTTCTGGTAAAACATCATCCTGAATAATTATCCATATGCACCAAGGAGAAAGGCTGTTAAATTCTAAATGGTTCAAGGTTATTATTGTCTATCTTTTTCAAGGGATTAGATTTAACCAATTATTTGAAACAATACTTTTGGAGAAAAATCTCCTCACTGCAACTTTGCTCTCCATATCTGTTTTGAATACATATTTATATTGATCATTTTAATTAGGGCAACTAAGCTATTAATGTGATTAAGAAAATCTATAGGAAGAGAAAATTCACAGTATTTTGGAAGGAGAATAGGCAGCATCTTTATTTTGAGACTTAGAATGACAAATAAAACCAGATGTATTTTTAGTGTGTTTTTGCATGACTGTAGGGATTTGAAAACAGTAACCACTGGACATATATTTATATAAATAAATCCTGGGCTGTATTGTCAGAGGCACAGCTGGTAAACTGAGGAACCTAACTACCTCCATTCATTCAGCATTTATTTGTTCTCTACATCTAGAGTGCTGTATCTGATTTTGATCTTCCAGTACATGAAAGATATGACAAAACTGGACCAAGTGCACATAGATCCACTGCAATGGAGGCTTGGTGTAGTTTCCCTATACGAAGATCATGAGAGAGCTGACCTTGTTCATCCTGGAGCAAGGACAGCTTTAGGTACAGCAAACATCAGCTCCCCTGCGCGGGTAGGCAATGGAGAAGATGGAGCCAGGCCCTGCACAGTAGCACAAGATGGGACAACAGAGACAAGGAAAATAATTGAACCAAGGGAGGTTCTCGCTGCCTATAAGGATAAACCTTCTCCCACAAGGACACTCAGTCCATGATATAGGCTACCCAGAGTTATTGTAGGTTATTTCTTTGTGCTTGGGAGTAAAAGTGTTCCTGAACAACCATGTTTGATCACATAATTTGTGGTGATCTTGCTTTCAGTAGGAGTTTGAACAGGGGATCTCTTAGGGTCCCTTCCAACTTGAATTATTCTTTTATTCTCTGAAATAGCAGCAGACACTTAAAGTGGTCCTAAAAATATTACTTTCATGTGCCATTTTATCGTCTTACTGACCTAAGTTTATAATTTTGACAAATCAGTGGATTCAGCTATTCCAAAGAGATCTGATTCTTCTCTCAGCTGTACTGGCGATGCAGCAACCTGACTGAAGATACATTATTTGAGAGTCTGGAAGCTTAACAAATTTTAGGTAGTGACCATCTGAGATAAGAGCAGACTGTAATCTTCAGACTGTAGCATTGACTATGGCTAAAGGGATTCATGACATTTAAAGTCAGGGGAACTTTGTCTTTTCACTCACTGTAAATCATTACTAAAATCTGATAAGTGAAGTGTGGATCTTTCTCTTAGTTTTTTTTGGGGGGGGTTGTTTTTTTTTGTTTTTTTTTTGGGGGTTTTTTTTTGTTTTTATTTTCCCATGAGGAGAACAGCAAATACAGCTGATAAAATGTTTTTGGCAGTATGTTACAATTGTCACAGCTCTAATGATTTGTATGCATAGTATAGTCTTAAACTACCAGTAGCTATAATTCATCATATTTCTAATTTTACAGAGGCACAGATGGCTGTCCACTCTAGTGGTCCCAACATTACTGAGTTAAACATGGAATAGCATGATTGATTAAAAGTTGTAATCAGACATTACTCCTTGTAATTGTGATTAATATGAGTTTTCTATTTCTGACAATAATTACTTTTATTCTTTCTTTTTAACAGAGAGAGAATAGAAAGTAAGTAGATTACAAGCTTAAAAATCAAGACTTTAGGGCCAAATGAACAATTAGTTTTAATTGCAAAAAGAGAAAATTACAGTTCATACTTTACTTTTTGCATGGTTTAAGGATTCCTGTTATCCTTTTGGTACCAGGTGGCTGTTTTTTCAAGATGAGCCATTGTTCCCTGTGGGAAAAGGATAGCAAATAATTTACTTGTGTAATTTTCTCTATACCATTTTTTCCCTATGGTTATCATTTTAGTAATGCCTAGTAACATGATTTATTTAAGTTTTTTTTTTTAGGAATTTTGGGCAATTCTTTGAAATTAAAAAAAAAAAAAAATCAACCTGAGGCAGTAAAAAAAATAATGTACTGATTTATATTAATGTATTTTATATTAATCAGAAATACAGTTATGGGTTCATTTGGCTTTGGGTCAGGCCATTGTTTCTTCACACGGGATTCTCATAATCAAATCAGGCCTGTATTGTGATAAAATCCTTGACTTCCATATGGCTCTGTTTTCTTTGGAAGAGATTGTGAAATATACATTTAAATTGATACTAGGTCTCTATAACTTTATTTTCTTAAGGACTGGGTTTACACAGCAAGGTTTTGATAGCAGGTGAGCTGCAGGAGTGGCTTCTGTAAGAAGACACTGCAAGATGCCCCCATGTCAGACACAAACAGCTTCATGCAGCTCCAAATCCAGCTGGACAAAGCTGAGCCCAACTGAGCCCAGTGACAGTGCTGGTGCCTTTGTGTAAACATATTTAAGAAAAAGTTAGAGCATGGTAGAGCAGCTGTGAGTTAAAAGAGAGAAAAATAAGTGAGAAATAGCTCTGTAGACACACAGGTCAGTGAAAAGTAAAGAAGGAGCGGGAGAAGGTGTTCCAGACACCAGAGCAGGTTCCCCTGCAGCACATGGAGATCTGTGGTGTAGCAGAGGTGCACACACAGCCTGTGAAGGACATCCCTGGAGCAAAAGGCTGTGCTCTTGTGGAAGCTGCAAACCATGGAAATCCCTTGCAAGAGCAGACTCCTGGCCAGAACTGCAGCCCATGGAGAGGAACCCAGCATGAACAAGTTTTCTGGCAGGAACTCTGATCCTGTGAGGGATCCACTCTGGAGCAGCCTGTACCCCGAAGCATTGTATCCTCCTGAAAGAGCTCATTAGAAACTGCAAGAGGCAACCCATTGTGTAACAGGGTAAAAACATGAGAAGGGCATGATACAGTAGGATACAATTCGTTCCTTTCTACATCCTCTGTGAATCATCTTCATTCCCCATCTTTCCTTCTGAAACAAGATACAGTCTTTCAACAAGCTGAGGGATGCAGGCAGTGAAAACAAAAGAAATCTAAACATAACTTTTGGACAAAGAGTTCACAGAGAAGGGTGGCTGTTTCTCAGCATCTCTTATACTGCCTTTGGCAGACAGATCTTATGAAGCCCAAGGCAGAACTTGCAGCTACTTCCCTCGAGTAGAATAATTACAGCAGGTCTCTTTGTTCCTGTTACCACTGTTTCTCCAAAGATGAAACAGGCAAATAAGATTCTTTCTTTGGCTGCTGGTTAATTTTTTTCTTACTTTACTCATAGTAATAAATCCTTATTTTATTCTCCCCACATGTCCCTCTTTTAATCTTCATGTCTCCAAGTTGTTTTTTTTTTCTTTTTTTTTTCTTTTTTATATCTACTGTACTTATATTCTTATGATGCTCTTATTTTCTTTATGTGGATGCCTTCGACTAAGCAAATAATTTCATAACAAAAATAACAAATATTTCTAAGGAAGAATCGCAGAATTTATATTTATAGAATTTAGCAGAAATTTCCTTTCCAGTTTGTTAAAAAGACTCCCAAAGAATTTTCTTCTTTATTTCTTGTTTAACAAGATACTCTGCATATTAAGTTTTAATTTAAAATGGATGATACTTTCCAAGACCAATGATTTTACTAAATTCATTGCAGCAGGAAGATGGATGGTAAGATGTCATGTGTAGAGGAAGGTTGGGTGTTAAGACTTCAGTGGCTGTGTGCAACTTTTCCCAAAAGCTGATCAGTCCTGTATAATACAGCTGGTATGTGCTGTATCACATGGTGTTGGAACCTGCTATCATGAGAGATGGCTAATTGGCTATTTGATTAATAGCTCTCCACCAGACTCCATCTGTAGTGAGATTTAGCCTACTGTTCCCAAAGCTGGCTGAGACATACTTCACCAGAACCTAGCTGAACAGCTACATGGAGCAAAATCATCACACAGTGAAAAAACAGTTTTGATTGAGCAAAAGGTGTCAAGTATATGCAGCCACTGTCAGAGGGCCATAGTTCTTTGCCACTGGCTTCAAAGTCTTTTCGCGATGGTGCAGTGACTTGTTTCTCCTTTAAAGAAAGAATTTCCTTTTTCTTGCATTGTAAAGAGAAAATAAATATCCATAGCAAGCAAGAATCTTCTCCAAAAGCATGTGTGCCAGAAAGTTTACAATAGGAATGAGGATATACCTCTAGATTAACCAAAATGAATGTGAAAAGGGCAGTAATATGAAGCCAGCTGCAAGCCTGGAAGCAAGGCAATAATAAAGTTGCCTGTGGCCCTAATCCCTTTTTTACCTACCTAGAGACAAGTACAGTTGAGCAGGCAGTTGTCTATGCAATGCATTATCCAGGTTTTATAAGTTTTTTAACAAGCTGGAGAATAATTCTAGTTAAAACTAAACCCACCACCTAACAGTCTCTTATTACAGCCACTAACAAATGCGGGGGAGTTAAGTGAACTAGATCTACAAATACCACGATTTACATATATGCCTTCTTATCCTGATGATTTTGGTTTTTTTGTTTGCAATACATATGTTAACTTGGGAAAATGAAAATGAAGCAAAAAGAAATGTCCTATAAAACACTATTGTCAGAAAAGGAAGCTGCAAAGAATAAAGCACAGAAGAATTATAAAGATTATGGATTATTTTAGTTGAGTTTTTGGTGGTTTTTTTTGTTTTTTGTTTTTTGTTTTTTTTTTTTTTTTNTGTTTTTTTTTTTTTTGTTTTTATTTTGAATGAGACCAGTCATACTGGTCATACAGTCGTACAAAAACCATTGTAAATTGCTTCACAAGGAAGCATAAACAGTGCCCAACAAAACTGATATTTTGCCTCATACCTTATATGTTAAACTAGACCATATTTTTAGACCTCATTTTTCTGATAGTGGGAGAAAAAAAGTATTTCCAGGTAACATTGCATTGGTAGGTACTTAAGATTAAAAAAAAAAAAAAAGATGAGAGAAAAATCTGTCCATCTTAAGTAAAATGTTTATGAATGTCTGTCTGCAAAAGGACATTAAAATTAAATAGCAGTGTGATGGGTAGCAATGATATTCTCCTTTTAGATGTTCTTAGTCACCCACTGAGCAGTCACTCACTGAAACAGCTGAGATTCGAATGCACATCTAAGTGGATAACTAAAGTACTCATGGTGTAGATTCCTGATTCAATATTTCAAAAATTACATCATTATATATTACTGTATCTTGTGTTGGACTGCAATAAAACAAGACATGGAAATAATAGTTATGATAGATATCCATTATAGAGGGAATATTATGTCAATTATAGAAGATATTACATTATTATATTATAAATTAAAGGCTGTATCTTATCATGCAATCATAGAAATGCCTGACAATATTTTAGCTACTGATTTAATACTAGCTCACAGGGCAAGGATAGCTGGAAACATGAAATGCTTTTTTTAAAAAAATCCCAGATTTAATACATTTTTCTGGCCTCCAAGTTTTTTTATTCAGTATTTTTAATTCTCTTTTTTTTCCGAAAAGTTAGGTGCTTTTTCCATACATACAAAGGAACAACTTAACAACTTTCAATAATTAAAAAAAACCAAAAAACAAAAGCAGTAAAAAGAAATAAAGTCCTTGTATTCTTCATGCTAGCAAACCAGACAGAATTATTTGCTTCTAAACACATTTTGAATTCAGTTAAAAATCTATAGTTTTTTGCCTCATGCATTTTTATACAGAGAATGAAAGTAAATTACTTACTGGCAAATGAAGTTTCATTCTGTAAGCTTTTCTAATCTTCAAAGAAGATTTAGGTTTATATTAGAAAAAGGAGGTGCTGACTACTTAATTGTAGAAGAAATTAATATGTCTTTTTTTGTATTTTTAGGTTGACACTATCTTTAGTTATATCTCTTAAATAATACATACACAGAAACGAACTTTATGTTTTGAAGTACATATGACAACAGAAGACGTGACTTAGAGACATTGGAATGAAAACCAGGCTTAAGCAGGATTTACCATGCATATTCTCACTAGTCTAAATTAATATCATAACCATCACTAGCATCAGGGATTTTACAATAATGCCTGTGCTAGCTAGTTAATTTGCCAAGGACATTAAAAAGTATTTCAATATTAAGAGAATACATTTTATAAAGAACCTTGGCTTCAGTGAAGAGGATTGAAATGTTGGAAAATATAAAGGAACATTGTCATACAAAAGAAAATAAGGGAGGAATTACAACATAAGTAATAACATGGCAAGATATCCTGTAATTTCTTTGGTTGAAAGGTGGTTAGAGACTGGTGAATTTGTTATGATGATGAGCTTAGCATAGCCTTGTATCCACTGCAATCTTGTGTTTGCTAGCACTGCATACACATGATAGTGCACAGACTAGGGGCACGCAAATCATATAAATGCATGTAAGCCACTGGAAAATAACCACAATATTACAGATGAAGTGACAGGGTGTCCTATAGGCCTTGCAGACAAGTATCTCCAAAGAAATCAATTTTGTTAAGGGTTTTCTCATACAGCTCTCTGATAACTGCCATGCCAGTTATATTTTTTCCCAACAATCCCTGCAGTATCATTCAAATGGAGCCCACTGCTTAAGAATTTCTCAGCATCTAGGAGTACACATATAGTAATGTGTCCAGACTTTTTTGACTGATTCATCAGTGGCTTGGATGAAGGAGCAGATGCCTCTGCAGCAAGTTTGCTGAGAATACAAACCTGGAAGGCATGGCTGATACTCCAGAGCACTGTGCAGCCCTTCAGAAAGTTCTTGGCAGTTTGGAGAGATGGACAGAGAAAAGCTGTCTGAAATTCAAGAAAGGGAAATGCAGGCTCCAGCACCTGGGGAATGAATAACCCCATGCCCCAGTAGCGGCTGGGGGATAGCCTGCCAGAAAGCAGCTCTGCAGAGAAGGAGCTGAGGGTTCTGGTGCGCACAAACTGTTCAGGATCCTTGCCCCCAAGAAAGCCTGGGGTACATTAGGAAGAACATTGCCATGAGGGATTGGTCCTACTCCTCTACTCAGCCCTGGTGAGGTTGTATCCAAGGTGTCATGTCCAGTTCTGGGCTTTCCAGTACAAGAAATATATGGAACTCCAGGAGCAAACCCAGTAGAAGGCAACTAAGATGAGTAGGGGATGGGAATGTCTCTTGATTGAATATAAGCTGAGGGAGCTGGGGCTGTTCAAATTTGAGATGACTGATTGGTATCTTAACAATGCTCACTAGTATCTGAAGACAGGCTGTCAAGAGGATGGACCAGGCCCTTCTCAGTGATGCCTAATAATAGAACAAGAAACAACAGGCAGAAACTGATGCACAGGATGTTCTATCGCAACATGAGGAAGAACTTTTTACTGTGTAGGTAACTATGCAGTGGAACAGAGTGCCTAGAGAGGTTGTAGAGCCTCCCTCACTGGATATATTCAAGAACCATCTGGACACAACCCTGTGCAAGATGTTCTGAGAGGACCCTGCTTGAGCAGGAAAGTTGTACCTGACCACCCGCTGTGGTCTTTTCCAGTCTTACCCATTCTGTGATTAACATGCCAGCCTAGCAAAATGCCCAGATAATAGTGATTTGTAGTGGTTTTTAACTTTATTTATATTCTTGTTTTATTTACCTTTGCCATTTTTCTGCTAGAACACAGGAGGAACAGGAAAAAACAGTGAAATAAGTAAAAATAAAACACTTCAAGTAAGAGCCTGAGGGGCTGACGAACTATGCAGTGGTGATAAAAATATCATCACTTTTCAATAAATAATTTCTAGGAATCCAATCACCATACCACTATCGACAACCATTTTTCGGGCTGCAATTGGCAACTGATATTTTTTACCTCTTACCTTGTACGTTAAACTAGACCATATTTTTAGACTTCATTTTTCTGGTAGTGGGAGAAAAAAAGGACTTCCAGATAACATTGTATTGGTAGGTACTTAAAAAAAGATGAGACAAAAAAAATGTCGATCTTAAGTAAAATGTTTATGAATGTCTGCAAAAGGACATTAAAATTAAACAGCACTCTGATGGGTAGCAATGATATTCTCCTTTTAGATGTTCTTAGTCGCCCAGTGAGCAGTCACTCACTGAAACAGCTGAGATTCGAATGCACATCTAAGTGGATAACTAAAATACTCATGGTGTAGATTCCTGATTCATTATTTCAAAAATTACATCATTATATATTACTGTATCTTGTGTTGGACTGCAATAAAACCAGACATTTAAATAATAGTTATGATAGATATCCATTATAGAGGGAATATTATGTCAATTATAGACAATATTACATTATTATATTATAAATTAAAGGCTGTGTCTTATCATGCAATCATAGAAATGCCTAACAACACTACAGTTACTGATTTAATACTGGCTCATGAGGAAAGGAGACCTGGAAACATGAAGCATTAAAAAAAAAAAAAAAATCCCTGATTTAACACATTTTTTTCACCTTCAAGTTTGTTTATTCTTTCCTGGGGCATAATAACAAGTACTAGAGGAGATGTGGCTTGCATCCCTTCAATCAAGGGTCTGGCAGAATTTGCTGGATATACATTATCCCTATAAGCTTTCCAGGCTTAGAATGGAGCTTCAAAGATTCATATTGTGTTAGAGCTTTTATGAGCTATTTTCTATAGGGGTAAAAATTATATACAAATGCCACCAGCATATGAAAAAAAAACCAGCTAATTAAAAATCCAAAGCAGAATCCAGTGCAGTAAACTCAGCTTATTTTAAAGCATGTTAACATCAGAGATAGGAGGAGCTAAATTGTTTTACCTGCCTAAGATGTTCCATGTACTATACAGAATGAATAGAGAGTCCAGCTCAGTACCATCATGGATGAATTAACTAATTAGTAAGACAGACATAGGAAGGAGAGTAAACAGACTGCACCATTACCTGGTGATTCCTGCTTCCTATACAAGCTCCAAAATAAAGTGATTATCAAGATATAAAACTATTTTTGTGCATTAAATTAATTCATCTGACTTTGAAAGTTAGTCATCTAACATTTCCTCACCCTCAGAGATGCCACTGCTATTTTGGACAGTTCACTCTTCAGTAAGAAATAGGAATTTAAAAGAGTAGTCTCCTTATTTCTAATTACACTGACTTAATGAAATATGATTTTGCTTGTGAACCTTAAATTTAAGGTAACAATTGGTAGTCTTCACACAATAAACTATTAATGGAATAGCTAGCAAAATATCAAGAATTTTCCTCTGACCCTGCTGCTTCTATTACAACAATGCTTAAAAAGCTAACATATACTAATATCAGTAGCTTTTAAAATAGATTTATATTACATATAATTCATAACTCTAAGTATAAATATTCATCAAAACTTTGATTAAACTTTCAGAGTTTATCTACAGTCTGCTCTGCCAAAGGCCATCGTCACATTTTAAAGTGACAGAACCCTTTTATACAGCTGAGGAAGAACAACGTCTATATTTTCTGTTGATTTTTTTTTTTTTTAATTCAAACCCATATTTTTAAAGAACAGAACCCAAACCAAAAAAATTACTCATAACAATTTTTTCAGCCCTTAGATTTCAGAAACCATGATCCAGGCCACTAGGGCAATGGTCTAGGTCTTAGAAATCTTAGATACAACAGAAAAAGATAAACAATATTTTTCACTTCTGGGGGTTTTTAGCATTCATTAGAATTCTTTAGTTTCTCAGTCACTGTAGAGCCCCAGACTCGTGTTCTTTTTCCTCACTGTTATCCTTGGTTCAGACAGCCAGGATGCAAAGGATCCTTGGCAAAGCATGAAAAATTATAACAGGAAAATGAATTTCCAACTCCTTTACATCTTTTGGATTCTCCTAAATTATTTCTTAGGAAATTTTTATGAAAGGATAAATTCCTACACTCAGTAGAAGTTAGACATCAACTTCAAGAAAGAGTGCACTACACTCTTCTAATTTCATAGCCATCAGTATCAAAATTGGCAGAAAAATTGCTGTCCCAAACTGAAACAGACTTCTTGATTATAAAAAATGAGCAAAGGACAAAGACAAAAAGAAGCAAAAGGAAAAACAAACCACCCCAACTTCTCCTCCCCACCTNAAAAAAAAAAAAAAAAAAACCACAAACCCAAAACCAAAACAAATCAAAACAAAACCCACACCAAAGCTATTAAAACCCTTTAATCCCTCTGAGAGTTGCCAAGGTTTTCTTGTGCTATGATATGACTCAAACCAGGAATTCAACTGTCTTCTAGCTTTTCTAGTGTATCCAGAAGTAGTCCATGAAGCCTCTCTCAAACGAATAGATGTTTTTCCTGTTTCATAATACCTAGAGACATTTTTAGCACATTCCTTTGGCATCACTGATATGATTCATAGAGATTTAGGCATTTTAGCTTTCATTTTACTTTCAAGAATGTCTGTTGACAAATAACTAAGAAGCAGTTCAAACTCTGCATGCTTTTCTCTTCATCATCTCAACTTGGCTGAAGCAAAGAGTACACATGAAATATTTACATTACATACCAGAAACACTTCCTGCAGGGTAACAGCAGAAGACTGGATTCAGTCCTGGCATAGTTCTACAAACACAACTTTCACTCCTGCTTCTAGAGATCAAAATCTCAGCCACTCAGCCTTCCATTTTGCTAAACAGACCTCTTATCTACTTGACTTACAGCAGTTAATTATGGTATGAAAACTAAAAAGATCACTAAAAGACATTTAGATGAAGATTGTGAAAGACCATTTAGGACACGGACGTCTGTCGTCTCAGGGAACAGCAGGACCAGCTTCTCCCTAAGGGTTGGAAAACCAAGGGGGATATCATGGCCAGGAGGGGTAGAAGTTAGAGCCTCATCTCACAGCACCCAACCAGTACAAAACCTGAGATGGTGATTCAACCCAAATCCCAGGTCATAGGGCAGTGATAAGGCAAGTCTGAGGTCAGTCCATGGCTCACAATGAGGAGCCATGAGCATTGGACCTACCCAGGCAGAACCAAGGCCAAGCCACAAGTTAAACTACAGTACCAAGGCTCCTGTAGCCTGGCACAGCTGAGCAAGAGAGGGCACCACAGCTTAGAGAGAGGAAAGGCCCAGGGCAGAGCTTAAATAGAGCTGCTGGCCCATGGTTGTGGGTGGAGGCCTCCAGTGAAGCTGATTGGGGTCATTTAGGCTGACTAATGTGCTCAGTACAATGACATATTGACTGCCTATCCTTCTAAAACATTTCCAATATCTACCATCTGACTACTTCAAATCCACACCATTAGAGCTTTTTGCCAAGATTTCAGAGTTGTTTTTTTGTTTTTTTCATGGAATAGAGTTTGCATTCTGGATTTTTTAAAATTAATTAATCGTTTCAGATTGGCTTACTCTTGTCCTATTTTTGTTTTGTTTTGTTTTGTTTTATTTATTTATTTAAACTGTGAATTTGTTTTAGTTGTTGTTTAGAATATACAGAATTCACTTGATAACCCATTATTTTTTACCAGTTCTTTTTGCTGTAAACTGAAAAACCCTGATTCAGTCAAGCCTGATACACCAGGATGGTTCTGTGACACTGCTAAAAGGCTTCAGGGATTAACATCAGTTTTGGAGACATACTTACAGGCTATGTGATGGCCACAACAGCCCCAGGAATAAAAGATCCTTTCTGTGGATCTATGAATGCAGTAAAACCAAAGAACAGCATGGCTAAAGGGAGTCTTACTTTCCTGAGCAGTCAAAACCCCACAGGATACACAGAATCAGAGAGAAAACTGACAGTAACTTTTAGATTTCTGGCAACTGCTGTGAGCCAAACAGCTGCTGCTGACAAACCAGGGAATGCAGTATCTCCCTGCTGCCCTGGTATCGCATATCTCAGCTGCAAGGTACAGCTGCACAGTTACTTCCAGGTGGAAATGAGTGTGCTCTGGATATATTCTAAGCCTGAAGGACAGGATAATTTCCAAACCAGAAGACACATTGCCAAGTTAGCATGATCTTGAGCTATTAAGCCTTGCTGACAAGTTGCATATAAAAGACAAGTGGTGCCTCAAGGGTAATGGTTGAATTTTTCCTTGCTTCCTTCAGAGTATTACATGGATTTACGTCTAATTCCCAGTTCTTCATATCTAGCTTGCCTGCATCTGTGTGTTGATAAGACAGCTGTTTTGAGTGTTTTAAGGCTGATTAGACATTCCTCAAGTGAATTAGTGCCCAGTGTCAAGTACAGAGACTCTTGGTTCATAATATATACCAAGAAGGAAAAATGTCTTAGTCCATTTCTTGCTTCCAGAATGCATTTGTATATTCGTCTTCAGGAAAGGTTTAAAAATTCCTACATGCATAGGCATTTTCTATTCTTTCCTACCACTAAGCTGTTGAATAACAGAAGCTGTTCAAGTTTTTAAGAGGAAAGAGGAAAAAAAAAAGTTTAAATATAGATATTGAAAGCTAAAAGAGCCTCAAATGATCTCTCAGATAATGGTAAAGAAACGTGAGAGATGCTCTAAAGGATAAAGTTGCTGTGAAGTACTTGAACCAACAAAGTGAGTGTTTATAAAATGTTTAACTGCTTTTGTAATTAAAGATACATTATTTACTTCCATATAGTGAACTTTATGAGTAGCAAATTCATTGTGCAAGAATAGTTTTCCCTATGCTGATAATTTTATTGTTATAATATTTGCTGCTTTTCCTAAAGCTGTGAATTTCGACATTATTGCCTTTCAAGAGAATCTCAGTTTTGATTTCAAAATAAAAAAAAAAATATTTATTGGTCTTGAGTTTTAGAGAAAATAATGCTTATATGCTAAATATTCAAAACTTAGAAAACAAATAAAAATATGTAATAAATAGAGCTTAAGAATTAATAAATTCACAGGTATTTTAATCCAGTCAAGTCTTTTTATAAAATCTTGTTTCAATTTATGAGCAGCTGAGATTATCACTTATACACAGTTTCATAACTTCTCTGTTTTGCCATAAGGTATTTGTAACACACAGAGCTGAAACAAAACCTTAATGTAATAATACCATCTTTGGGTTCATTTTTTATGGTGTATCCTTAGAGGTTTTTCACATATGTTTCAAAATGTGTTTGCAAGAAAGCATCACTGCAGTCAGAACCACGTCAGAAGCTCAAACTTTAATAAGAAAACTTCTGAAAAAAAACCCCTTTTTATCTGAAAAACCATGGCCCCTTGATTCAATTCAGCAAACCTCCAGGTCCACATCATGTCTTTTTTCTGTCTTCTAAATTAAAATGTCTGTTAATTGATAGTTATTTCATTTATGCAAACATAGAGAGAAAAAACAATGTGAATGTGATAACATTTTTCAATGCTTTCTAAATTACCACAGTGTTAAATACTTTAGCAGACATTCAACAGTTAAAAGGAGTTGAAGACAAGAATAGGCACAGAAGTCTAATGCTGTATAAGACTCNAAAGAAAGAAAGAACACCAACACTAGAGGAGTATACTGTTTTTAATCTGTTTCTTAAATGTCATCTAAGCCCTGAGAGAAACCTAAACTATACTTCTCTCATTGAACTCTCAGCAGGGACAGTGCTGTGTCAGGAAAGTTGAGATGTCCTTTCCTTCAGGCTTGGAAGGTTTGAGCTGATAGCTCTCTCCTCTTAGATCTGGCCTTGACTTTCCTTCTCCCTTTGGAAGAAAGTACAATGAGTAATGCAGGGAACATAAAGGAGGCATTCCTTAAACTGACCCCATTTTTAATCAAATGGCAACTGAATTACCCCATCTCCTTGGCAGGTGCAGAAGGACAAGCCCTTGTACTTGCTTCTCAGACTGCAAGAATCGGAAAGCCTGAGAGCTTTTGAATCATAATGTTCTGGGTAGGTTTTAGGACAATTTATAATTTTGTACTGTGCAACAGTATAGGCTCTAGGATTCCTATTCACACTAAGAAGATTTATTTAATGCATACTAGTTTCCTAGAAAGCATATTTATTTAGGGAAAGCTTTGAAACAGTTTTCTGAGATTCTAATTCATAAGCTTGATAAGTTTGAAAATACTGAATGTCAGCTTCTGAAAATCAATAATTTCCTCCAGGTTCCTAAGTCTAGTCCCTTTTCTTTTTCTTTCCCCAAAGGTAGACACCAAAACACATTTGAGAACTTGGGACTGAATAATGGGAGGCAACAAGACTTAGTCACCCAGTATACACCAGTGCCTTGAGGACACACATCTATATATTCCTGTGTCTGAAAAGTTTTAGAAAATATAGGCTTTTGATTCATGTGTACAGAAGCTAACATCTGAGGTTGTTTTAGAGGAATTAACTCTGAACTGAGGCAGGAAACGGATCACTGTGGGGTGTTACTATCTTCAGATGCTGAAGAAATTTTGCCACATTTCATCTACCAGCCTGGCAGCTCCTAAATCACAGAGATATTTTTGAAAATGTTACCTACACTCTGGTGTGACTAATGATAGCTGAGACTCTAGAGAGCAATTTGGAGGTCATTCTGTGCCTGCTACCTCTACTTCATCAGTCCTCTCATGGGGCACACTCCATGCTTTGGGAAATAGTTAGGAATTTGTAGTGTTTGTAGTGCTTTGAAGATGAAAACCACTGTAGATTAACATGCTTTAGGTTTCAATTACTCTGATTATACTTCACAAAATGTTATTTATTTATTTCAGAAGTATCATAGATCTTGTTGATATTCTGATTTTTACCCTGTTGAACAAAAGGAAGGATAAACATTGCTAGTTCTTTTCCTTTTAGTCATTACTCTTTTCCCTCTATCTTATATGTGGGTTGTAAAAAACAGAAAGGTAAGATGTGCTACTCTTTTTAGTATAAAATTTGTCTTGACCACTATCTAACCCGTAATTTGTAAAATCTTGTAGTAGAAAAGTGGGTTGATTTGTCACAATTTGAAGCACTAAAGCTTTTCAGCCTTTTTGCATTAAAAATCTCCTTAATCCTAAAGTCAAATATTCTTGCAGTCACATTTGCCCATTGTAAAAATTTTAGCAACATATGATCACCCCCCACACTGCACCTCCAGATCATCTTCCAAATCAATTCCTTTTCAAATTCTCTTCTCTTGTCTCTTGTCTTTTTTAACAGTTTTGAATTCCAGATCAGAAAGCTCCTTTCCTTTCACCTCTGGCTAAGAATAAGTGTAGGTTAATAACTACAGCAATTCACTGCAATTAAACAAGGAGGCTGTCCTGTGCTTTCCCCTGTAAGGCCTGATCATAGTCAATGCACAATGCATAGAAGGGGACAGCTAGGATGGCAGGAACAATTCCCTCTGTGTGTCAGGGAATAGGAAGGAGCATGTTCAGTCTGCTTGGAATCTGAGGGGATTTTGGCTGCTAACACCTGCTGATAGTGCAAAGAAATACTCTGTGACACTTTATTTCCATATTCTTTCTGGGTTTTCACAGTTTCACAAATGTGTATTTTAAGGTATTTGATGCCAGTCTGTGTATATTTCAATTCTTTGCTGTTTATTTTTGGCTTTGTCTTGTAATGATTACTATCTTTCAGGATAAGGCAATGGTAATCCATTAACATTTAATATCTTTCTTTGTGTGCAGTCTCCATCCATGCAGTAAATCAGGGGGTACTCTTTGAATTGCTGGAAGATATGTAAAATTGTAATTTTGTAGAAAGTCTGTAGAGGAGAATTTTCAAAATTTTTCTTACAGGTTAGCAATCGTTTTAAAGTTTTATTCAGGCATTCAACCTCTGCTGTCTTAAAAGCAGAATGTTCTTCAATGCCTTTGTATAAAACCTCTCCTTCTGATAAAATTGAGATTTTGACAATCTTCTGAAAAAAAAATGAGATCATATATTGCATGTTGAATATATTATAATTTTAACAGTACAGGTGACTCAAATTGAGTTTATAAATTTCAGATAATCTACCAGGGCAGTGGGATAGCAGAGATATCAGTTGTAACCTTAAGTACCAACAACAACAACAACAACAACAACAACAACAACAACAAAAAAAAAAAAAAAAACCAAAAAAAACCAAAAAAAACCCACATCTTAAACGGAGGAAGACTTTGCAGTTAGAGTAAATAAATTCATGCATTTTTTGGTATAAGACTGGCTTCAAACTTAGACCATTTTAACTTCAAAATGCAATTCTGGCCACCAGCAGAGTTCTCATAGTTACGGTTTTGTTCCCACTTTTGTTGATGCTTTCCATTAAACAATTAAACAATTGCATCCATTGAAAAATAAACAGTGACCAAGACTGTCATGAATATTTTGTAAGAAAAGTTAATTTTATAGAATAGAGTAGAATGTTGTAGAAATAAATGAAAATATTTGGTATTGTTGGGCCACCTAGTTATCAGGAAAACACTTAGTTTTCAGATGAATGAGATGTGTTAAAATGTAGTTCTAAATTGCTATTCTGCACTGTAGTAGATATAATTGTAATCTGTGCAAGTACTCTATATCATCATTTATCTGCACATCTGGTAGAGATAACAGCAGATGAGATAAGCAGTCAGCCATCACAATTTCAGTTTCTCTTCTATGTTCTATGTCATACTCTATGTCACACATTAATGGGAATATTCTTACTGATCATCAGACAATTTGCATTCCTGTTTATCTGAATCCTTTTATTGTTAAGTGTCATCAAGGAGCTTTCATCTAATTGCAGTCAGAATCTATACAACCAAAGATACTTTCTTTGATTTCCCAAAGCCCTTAAGCAATACAGTGATTCTTTTTCACAAGCGTAGTGCAATTTGTTGACTGCTTCTCCTAAAGAGTTCTTGACATAAATGTTGGTTTGTCATCATGAGTTTGAGTAGGTGTGAAGCAAACACTGCTTTCTTGTCAACCATTGTCATAATGGCAGGTAGCGTAGAATCTAATGGTAAGTGCTTGTCCGTTCACAGTGAACTCTTTAATCAGGCTGAGCCTCATTTGCCTCTTATCTACCCAAAGGCAGGTTGGTGTTTTCCTGGAAAAATTATCTCAGCAGCTAAACATATTAAACACAGGTAGGAAATAACTCCACTAGAATATAAAAGTGTAAGAGAATGTTATGTTTCTTATCTGTGGTGGGATGGGGCCCTGGTAACAATTCAAATTTCTTCTGACAAGTAAAGGTCCTAAGAAACTCAACTGCCTGCCTGAAACAACATTTGGCAAAGTTTGATTTCCGTCTTTCAGTGTAGTGGCACTGCAGAAAGAGCGGAGTATCAGGAATCTTCTGAAGTGCAGTAACATCCAGATGAAACTGAACTTGACAATGGCTCTTGAGAATTATGGATGTCATTTGTCCAAAAAGCACTTGATGCTGAAGTAACTTTATGTACTACACATTTAAAATAGAAAAATCCATCATATGTAACAAATGCTAGGACATTTCTGCTGTCTTACGCAGCCTAATTTGTTGATGCACAGTCTTGAAAACTAAAGCTGCAAAATGTCTTGATGTTGTTGACTTCTGCAACTCCTTCAGTGTGTGAAGTTCAATTATCACTGCAGTTTACCTGGTTCAGATAAAATAATTGAAGCGTATGAGATTTCAGTGTGACTTTCTCTTTCTTTCTTTCTTTCTTTCTTTCTTTCTTTCTTGTTCTTTCTTCCTTTTTCTTTCTTCCTTTTTCATTATTTTGTGCATGAAAATTGAAAAAAATAAAATTGTTGCAACAGACAGTAAAGTTTAATATAGTTTAATATGTTTATGTAATATGTAAAAATGCCAATTTTGTAAATTCTGCCTTCTGATGCTTAAAGTGTAGTATTGAAAAGGCAAAAAAATTCACTTCTGTAACTCCCCTCCATCGATCAAACATACCTGAAGAAAACTCCTAAACTGAAACTTGGCAAATAGCTTCTGTTTTCAGTAAAATATAACATTAATTATAAATACATCTGCAATTATATCTGTAGATCATCTGATGCTTTTCATTAAGCTAATAAATTTACTCAAAACTATTAATTTTATGTCAAATATTCAATACTGGGACCAAAATCTATAGATGGAAGTTAAAAGTGTTTCTCCAAGTAACTTTTTTTTTGTCCAATCCTCTATGTATGTTTCAGATTTGCTGTCTATAAAATAATTTGTCTTTTCATGGCTAATAAACAATTACTGAGTCTAAAGATACTCTGGACTGTCTCACAGATGCAGGGTGTGTATTTTATTTCCTTAAATTTTAATAAGTGTTGAGTCAATAAAATTATTACTGCTGGATTAGTGTTTCTCCCATTTAAATGATTGAATTTTAACTGCAGGTCTGTAATATGTTACTGTTGTACAGTGAATTGATTTTTATAGAATAGTTTAATTTACTTGAAAAATCTCTAGTCTTTTAATGAATGTGAATTGCAGTACATTTAGATTCAATTTTAAAATTATCTGTTTTAACTGTGCAGCATTAGTGTGTCACTACTCATTACAGAACATTTTAAGAAGCAGTTTTATTTATTTGAAAAAAAAGTTTACATGCAAGTGAACATATCTTGAAATTAAGAGCAATATCTATATTTAAAGAGTGTGTTTATTACATTGTGTATAATTCAATTTAACTAAAGTAAGATACTTCTTTGCCCCTTGAAGTCCTAGAATAGTTCTAGTGTAGAAGGGTGTTGTTACTGCTCCACTAAATTTATTTTATATATTTCTGTGGTACAAGTATTGCTTCCATGACATTTTCAATACTCTTTAATGCAACTTCTTATTTCTAACAACTAATGGATTTGCTCCTTTTAGCAGTAGTATAGTGGGTTAGCATTGTGACTGTTTATTAAAGAATCTTGGGTCAAAATATATGCCTGTTTTCTCTGTGTTTTCTAGTGCAGCTCAATATTTTTCACAATAATTTTCACAATAATTACATGGGATTTTAATTGGGATCTTTTTATCTACTTGTGGGGAGATGATTCTTCAGCTTGCATTCAAAAAATTGAAAACTGATTGCTCTTAGAGTTTCTTAATTCTTAACCATACCTCTGCATCTGAAGCACAGTGACAGCTGCTGAGCAAACTGCAGCAGAACCTAGGGACTTGACGGTTCCCTTTTGCAACCAAGGAAACATGAAATAAAATTCTGGGCAGTTCTGATGACTGAATGACTGGAAATAGGTAACTCCACCTCCATGGTTATGGGAAAGAGTAGCATTTTAGCATTTTCCTCTACAAAGATGGGATTACCTTCTGTACGTAATTCACTGTATAAGAGGCATGACAAATTTTGAATTCCATCAGTTTAGAGTCAGTTCTCTACTGGACTGAAAATGAGAAATTTTCTTCAATCAGATAAGCTTTGTATAGTTTTACTAGTCAATTTTCACCACTGGGATATTAGTTTTATCATTTTATCTTCTCTGATGGAACAAAGGATTTCTGATTACATTTTAAAAGCTATAGCATAGACAAACAATAGACTTATCCATTAAACCTTTCATCAGATAACTATAAAACTATGTGGTATGATGTGGAAATTTTTACAATTACAAGATAGATCCCAATAGATACATTGAAAGACGAACAGCACTCAAACAAGGTTTTACCCAGCCTTTGAGGTGCATTTTAATGCAATGTCTTTAGTACTTCTCTGTGAATTGTCTTCTCAAATCTAACATATTCAGTATAGTTTTGTCACCCCATTGAAAATCTAGATTGGTCCTCAGGCTTCTTCATTCACCATGAACTTTACAACTGTTTGATTTGGCTGTCCTGGTTTTTGTTCAGTTTTTTTCCCTCCTTTTGTTGTTTTTAGTTTTTTCTGGTTTTGTTTTGTTTTCTTATCTTTTGACTTGACATAGTGTATAAATATGGAACTGTCTATAGCTAAACAGACATAGAAAAAAGGATGTAATTAAATTTCACAAATGGGAAAGGGTATCTTGAGTATCACAGAGGCTTGAAAGAACAAATATCCACTTATAATTGTGAAGTCTAGAGCTATCCATCAGTGTAAAGTCAAATAGGTCAAAAACACATGCTAATTTAAAGATTCTATTTGCACCCTGAGAGAAAAACCCCACACCACAATAGCATCAATAATAATGAACATTTTTTTTCCTTTCCCAGAGAGCTTGAACTCTTTCTAGGTAATTCCTGTTTAGATCAAATTGAAGCAGAAGGGTGACTTTCAACAGAACCAGAATAAGTGCTGCTCTATATCTACCTCTATCTTACAGTGCGACATTTCCTCACAATTATAATACTAATGGCATCCATAATGAATATCAAATAAGATGTCTGTCAGAAGTGTAATTAATATGACCACCTGAAAGATTAAAGAACACATTCACTTCTTTAACTGTTACTTAATTTTAAGTCCCACTCTACCTATTTCTCAGTGCTAGTTGAACAACAACATTATTAAGAAAGTATGATATAAAATATAAAATATTAAATATCGGACAAATATGGTGCACCATATTAAACAACCGCTAAAAAACAAGTGCATAGCTTTTACAAGTATATGAAATTTTGACAAGGAAGAAGTTATGTGTTGTAGAAGCCTGTCCACTTTCGGTTTAATTTACCAAAAAATTGTATTCTACTAGTATTTAATATCCTGGCATGGCAGAAAAATCTCTCTGGCAGCCTTAACTTTATTTATCATTCATTAAGATTTTAATTAGGAAGTGTGAATAAGAACTTTTGTGTTACCTGTGAAGGGTTTTTCTAGATTAATCAAATATATTGCACTAATAGAGTTTTAAACTGCATTTGGACTAAGAACAAATACTAATTTTCTTATGTATGCAGTCTTCCCTTTGCTCAGAAAAAAAATTCTGTTAAACAGTAGGCAATTATTATTGTAGGACTTAATTATTATGAAAAAATTTGTAGTTTTCACTAAGGTGGTAGCAGGAAGTTTATTTTTGTGTCAATTACCTCTGCAATATCAGCTGTTGTGAATAGCAATGCCTTCAGCAAGTGTTATATTGCAGTTCATAATGTTGTGCATTATGGCTTACTGCTAAAGGTTCTCTCAGGGAAGCTGCAATGGTTCCAAGTGAAGTAGTCCAAGCCTTTTCTGCCCATTGCTCTACACCTACCCATTAGAACATCAATGTGTCCTGCTAAGAAGTGGCCGCCAAGTGCTTGTTGTATCTTCCTTCAAAGTTTTCTCTTCTTCTTGCATGTATGCAGTGTCACTTGGTTTGTGTGGTGCCTTTGAAATTGCTAATCTCTCTCCGTGGTTGCCTCACTGCCCTGCAAGTCTCATTTTGGCTGTTGCCCCCTCTAAGAGTTCCTGCAGGAGCCACAGCTCTCCTCCTATTTATCCTTGCTCCTGGACTGGGCAGTAGTTTGGTGCTGCTGGCCTCTGCTGGTGACAGATCGGTGGAGTCTGCACATCGGCTCCTCTCCTGGGCCCTGCTTGCAGTCCACATGTTCTAGGAAGCAGCTCTAAAATTATTGTCCTTGTGAGGATCTTATATTTTCTGAGCAGTAATGATAGAAGGGAATTTTCACTCCACCCTGTGATTCAGTGTATACAGGGCGTACTTGAGTTAGGTCTGAATTTATGGTATCCAAACTTTCTGAGAGCACACCTGCAGTGATCAGAAGTGCAATCATTCCCCCCTTTGAAGGCAGGAAATCTACCCCTCAGGAAAGCTGTGTTTGTGCACACATGAGAAATTAGCAGTACGGCTCATTGTCAGCTTTGCTCTGCACTGTGTGTCTCGTACAGACAAGCAGTGCAGCCCAGCTGAACCCTCAGGCTGCACAGGAGAGTGTGTGTGAGCTCCTGATATGCAGATCCACTTCTTGAAAGAAATCAGAGGGTAAATCCTCCAAAACTTCGTGGGTAAAGAGCTTGTTTTAATTTTGTGGTGACAATCTCACCTGAGAAGAAGTGAAATGGCAAAAGGATAACATGACCTAGATTATCTGACTCTTGCATTTGCTGCATTGTCTCAGTTTTGAGACAAGTTTAGGAGGAAACATCTTGCTTTGCTGTAGAAGAAGTTTCATTCTTTGTTTGAAAAAGATCTTTGAAATTAAGAATGAAAGAAAAAAGCTTGTCTCATTACATTTTTAATATATTAATTGAGAAGATATTGCTAAAATGTCGTATTTCTTCCTGATTCAGATAAGTGCTGAACAAATAACTGAGTGCACAAGGTGTTTACATGTGTGTACTGTCACATACTGTTAAAGCTAATGAAAACTTGTAAAAGTAACTCTAAGAATTTTCCTAATGATGTTCATTGGTTTTACATGTGATTTTGTAATTAGTGCACTGAGGCAAATGTTATAATTTATAATTTACCAAGAACTTAAATTCCCCCAAAAAGCACCTTTGTAGCTAAAATATGCTGAATAGTAATTTCACTGAAAGTATAAGCTTAGATAAAAGGTGACAGATATTTTAAAGGCAAACAGATGTTTTTAAAAGAAATTTTTAGCATATTCCATAATAAATGTAATCCTCTCATTCATTAAAAAAAATAAAAAATAAAAAATAAAGCTTTGGTTATAGAATACAGAGGCAACAGCTTTTAAAAAAGCCATAAGATGTATGAATTTAAATTTAACAAATTTTGTCAATAAAAGCATTAATTAGATATTAAGTATTTTAAAATCTTCCTTTAGATGTATGATGGAAGTTATTTGAAAAACCTGAAAAAATGAAGTTAAGTTTTTGTTAATTTGTGGATTTACTTTTAACTAAAATCAAGCAAGCAAACACAAAAACTGAGAGAAACAAAAAAAACCAAACCAAACCAAAAAAACCCAAACAAAACAAACAAAAACCCCAACAAACACATTTTTCTATTTTTAATTTCTGATAATGAAAACACAAAACACTGACACTGTTTTTAATATCTGATAATGAAAGTTTTATATATGGGTTATTTTCTAATCTGCCATTCATGTTTACTTGACAGGAAAGTTACCTGTGAGTGAAATACCTTTGAAAGAATTCCCTGCCTTAGGATTTCTCCATTTATGCACTAAAACACATTGAGGGTGGAAATTGTCTTGGCTGATGTTGATGTCTACAATTTGTACATCTATACTGAGCTACACTCTTGCAAGTTCCACTGTTAATAGGATGGAGGTGTACTCATAGCATATGATTTCTCTGACATTTCTTTCTGTTTACCATAAGATGAACTGAATGATACCTGTGTATGTCTGTTCACCTCCAAGGTATGTGAAAAGGCCTTCTGTCAAACTGTTGAATTCCTGTCAAACTCCTGTGGCAAAACTGTTTACTCTCTGGATGTCCATAACCCCACAGAGGAAACCTACAGATTTTGTTAGTTCTCCTTATAAAAATATACTTTTTGGTTTGAACTGTCGTGTGCTAGTGCACTATTGTTACATTGTGAAAAGTGCATAGCCACAGCGTGGTACTTATTTGGATTTTTGAAGTCTAGTTATGGCCCCTACTGAGAGTACAGGAGAATATAAAACGTGTTGAAAAATATTTACAGCACACAGTGAAATAGTAAAAAGCCAGATAGCTCCTGTAAGCAAACAAAATTATTAGACGCTTCCCAAAAATGATGACACTTTGGAATGGCTAAATATCATTCCTTGCATTACCAAATAATTAAACTCTGAAATGTGGGCTTAACCAAAAGTAATTCAGACCATATCTGTACCGTCATTGTTATATCTTTTCTGCTTTGCCCTGCTGCTTTTATCAGAATTGCTCCTGTGCAGCTTAACAACAAGGACCAAAACAAAAACAACAAAGAACACTGTTTAGAATACTTTCAAATACATCAAAATTTTCTTCCTTCACCACCTGTTTTTGGAAACATTTGTTGTCAATTTCTACCCAATCTTAAATGTATTTTGTAGTCCTTTCTAGTTTTGCCATTGATAAAAACTCCTTTTCATATTGGAACATTTGCAGAGCTAAAATTCCATCTCAAATATCACCATGTTTTATCACTCAGACTGTTGAAAAATAGCTGAACTTCTAACTTGTCATGCACAATAAAAAGTGCTTGTTAAAGAGCAAATCTACAGCTAAATTTGTACAACATTCATAGAAGTTACTACAAAATGAAGGATACATTGCTGGATGTGGTCAAAAGATATACAGTACCCAGTCTGGTGTTGAGCCTAGCAATTTTCCTCTCTTGTGTGAAAATATGACATGTAGAGCCTCATGACATTTTGCTGTTTCACATCTAAAGATTGTGTTTTTAAGTTATGGTTTCAAGGTGCAAAATTCTGAGAGTGAATAATGCAAAAATTGAATTGATACAATTCAGAACAGATATAACCCTCCCATATAACCTGGCTTTGTTTTGGCACTTTTGGCTTGAAGAACTGAAAGTGCACTGTGGCATACTCAGAATGCAAAAATGTTCACATCAGTAAAAATATAGAATTTATTTAAGCATTGGAAACCTGCTTCTGGTATTGGAGTTTCCTATCTTCTGAATTAGTAAATGCTTAAAACTAATGTACATAGGGACATGATGGGCAGTGAAAGGCTCCATTTTATAAGAGCATTTTGTGATGCTCTCTAGCTATTATATTTGTTGAACTATAACATTTCTTGAAATTATCAGAAAAGACAGTTCTAATGAAACAAAATTTGGAAGAAATGTTCCTGTTGTATTAATTTATTCACTATGGACAGAAGAGAAAAAGTAAACAGTTCTGAAATAGTTAAAGTCCCATTTAGGCATTTCTCAAAATGAAAACGTTGATTTGCACACAAACTGTCTTTTTGTTTAGAAATTTGAGCTAGAACATCATAAGTAGCAGAAACTGGTACGTGAGGTACTAGGCATTTTTAATAGTCTGTTGTTATCATCATGCATTATTTTAAATATTTTACTTTTTGCACAAACTTGGCGAAAAAAATGCAGTTTAGCCTATTACTTTTTACTTATCATTAGAGTAGTATGCTTCACTTATTCCACAAGATCTCTAGTGTGTAACATAAATTTAACAGGTATTCTCCATGACCCACAAGATTCTTAAAGATAAAGGCCTTGTGTTCCTCCTTGTGATAAAATTTCTCCACCTTATTCTAGTTTCTGGTACTTTAATTACTTTCATTTATTTATTTTCTATTATTTCATCTAGTAAGCCACCTCGAGATTAACAGTATTTGGGAATAGTATTTCAGACCCATTTGGCAATCTTTCACAATAAGGGTGTTGAGGTTAAAACAGCACGTTCTAGGTCAATGCAATTTACCTGTGTGACTGGAAAATAGCAGCAGATGTGAATGATGATAAAATAAGATGGTCTGGCACTTCATGCAATCAATGATTATGCAGAATTAAAAGCTTGACATATTTGATCAAAGAGAAAACACAAATTTATCGGAACAGGAATGGCCAGTAATTGCTGCCACCATCAGATTCAGCTTCAGAGGGCGAAGCTACAGCTGCTGGCAACAGAATTAACCTTCACTCTGGAGGCTCTCATGATGATTTAGATTCTGTAAGAATAGCATAAATAATTCTGTTTAAAATAAAACCCATGGAAATCACACTGTGGCAATGTAGTTTTGCCAAGACTGAAGTCTACAATGATAGAGACACAATGGCTTTTCAGAGAGGGAACAGCAGGACAGCTCATATGTGAGTGGTTGCACTGAGGCTGCCAAAAGAGATCTAATTCCATCTTTTTCCATCCAGCAAAATTATGTAGCACAAGAGGTTTTGTAAATTGCAGAAGCATTAATTCAGATGGCTTCCTACGTACTGCAGGGGATAATGTAGCTGTGTACTGAAAAAGCCTAGAGAAAAAATAGATATGAAAGCTAAACTCACTGATTATAACTTCAGAATAAAAGGGTTAAGGAGGATTTTTATGTTGGAGCACAAGTAAATATTGAACTTCTTAGTGATTTCACACTGCAGTTTCTTGCCACTGTCCGTATTCCAAAACTCAACATTGGGCTAGACAACAGCCCACTCATTAATGAGGAAAGTTTGGTCTATAGACAAGCTCCTCTCCATAATCAGTTTACAATAGTAATTAAAATGTAAAAAAAAAAACCTAAAAAAAAAACCTTCTCTGCTTCTTCCTGCTAGCATACCAATGAATAGGTAATAATTTTAGTACAAAATGCAAAATAAAAATTAAAAAAAAATCCAAATTCATTTAAACTTGATATGTATTCCTCAGAAAGTCCTGAAAAAATGAATCAGGATGTATTTGTCAAAATTTCAAGGAGCAAGAAAGGAGGACTAAAAACCTGAAGGATCTTTTTATGCATGATCATGAATACTGATTTTTTTTCTGACTCATCTGCATCCTTATCGAGAAAGAAGAAATAAGAATATTTTCTCTTGGGATCTTGGTTTAAAATGCATCCATGTGGGATTTAAGTCTCAACAGCAGAACATGAAAAACAAATAGCATTTTTCATCTCAAGACATCTCTCTCCATTTTTTTCTGATATTCTAATGTAACATAAAGGTCATTGGATTTTGCATAGCAATGCAAATAACAAGAAAGCAAAGCAATTAAAGTCTGTACCGAACAAGAATAAGCACTGACATCTATTTTTCATTTACCAGGAAAAAAAAAATATGGTGACATTCTTGATATTGTTAGTAAAAAGATAATTATTTACAGCATTTTCGAATGCATTTTAAAATATTTTCTAGAATTTAGGGGTTTTTAAAATATTCTTATATTTGTTTTAAAAAATGGAAATTATCCCCAGCCGGTATTAACTGATATCAATTGGAATTTTTAGTTTCTTAACCTGTTACAATTTTGCTAAAAATTAGAATCCCACCATCACAAGTAACATGGAGGTGACATTGTGTGGCAATTTGTGTCTTCATAATATGCTTAAATCTATTAACAGTATCTCACATTAAAGTCTTTGACTTCCTATTGTTAGAATGTTTCTCAAACTAGACTTAATGTCACATATTCTTCCTTCAGATTTATTTCTTTATAAAGTATCTCTGAAGCGAGGTATATAAAAATACATGATACAAATTAACACACAAGGACCAGAATGACCTCTACAGAAAGCAGACTAATTTTTTTATAAATTTTTATAAAATTTTAAATTTTTAAATTTTATAAATTATATTAATGTCACACACTATAGGTACCTGAGCCCTTGGTATTGCAAAGTCATAATTTCAAACTCTTGAAACTCTTGTCATCAAGGCATGTCCAGTTCTGAAATAGACTCCTTGCTCTGTGAATAGTGAAGACAGATGCTTTAATTTCTCTCACAGAATCTCAAGCTGTCAACAGTGTACTGTTAACAGGTCACTTTTCCATGTAGGAGCTATACAACTGTGAAAGGGACTGGAATAAACTCTGAGTCTTAGGAGCTTTTCCCAAAAACTTGACATAATTTCCTGACTAATGAGAAATCCTGTATCCAAGACAAACTAGATCATGAGCTTTTTTTCCCAGAGATTGCCATATCATTTGGCAGAAGAAATATATTTCTGTTTCATAAAACTAATGATTATTGTCCAAGTTTGTTTAATGCCAGAATTCATTTATTATTTTAATGGGCTAAATAGTCTGCTCTAAAGTCTAATTAAACTTTTAATAGCCAGCAATATAAGTGTATTGAAGAGTAATGAACATTATTGTACTGCCAATGTATTGTGTCCTGGGAATACCCTATATCAAGAGCAGTCTCAGGGAGTATTGCAAAGCAGCATTATGAAGTTCTGCGCAGCTCTTTTGCTCTAGTGCCCAGCATGTGAAGGCTCCTATTGACTGCTGTTCAAGTAGTGTACCTGAACAAAGCTGCCACAATCACTCTGGAGCCAGCTTGCAGAATTTCTGGAGCCATGTTTTCCAAACCTAGGGCAATGACATCTCCTTTTATCCTTCAGCCTGAGAACTTGAAATGGAACATGAAAGAAAAAACTGTACCAAGACTATAAAAGCATATTGAGGGTCTCAATTCTAATTTAGTGGAAAACCACACCCAGGTTAGGGTGAGTAAATACACTAATGAGAAATGCAGACTTTGAACAATAGTTTCTAGCTCAGTGCCAATAAAACTGTAAAAACAGCTGTAAAAGCAAAACATAGGTAAGCAAAGAACAAAAAACCAAAAACAAAACCAAAAACCCGCAAAAGCAAAGGCAAACAAACAAAAAACCCAGAACAAAACTACAGCAAAACCAATGAACTAAAGTCACAAGCACCTAATCTGTCCCCTCTAGCAAAACTCCATAAATATTTCTTCACTTGTCCTCTCATGTGCTGAGCTCTTTAAAATAGAAAACATATCCTATTTCTCTCTCTAGAGAGAAAGTTCTGTTGACAACCTAGTTACAATAAGCACCTCGTGTTTAATTGTGGCTATTTATAAATAGAAATTAACGTATATTTAAAAATTTGGTAGTGTCATTGGGCTTTTTTTTTTCTTTTCTAGAGAAAATTATTCACTTTGAAGTCCTTGCAAGAACAAAATGGACCAGATAAAAGTCTTTTTTCAATTTATAATGATGGTTAAATTAGTTGCCACTCATTTATAACTATTGTAAATTATATATCTTATTTTAATAAATACACAAATATTCTTTGATTCCTGTGTATCCTGTGCAATCCATTCATTCCATTGGAAGAAGAGAAGAAACACATAAGAAAAGATGTAAAGACAAAATGCATTTTTTCAAAAGTCTATTTTAACCTTAAGGGAAAACAAGCAAAGTAAATCCAATTTTAGGCATCCCTTCCAATTCTCCACTCCTAGTGTTGAGTTTCTAATTGAAAAGATTTCCCCAAAGTACATGATATTAGAGCAATGATATGGGTTAATTGCAGAATCTATTGGGTGGTGATATGAAAAATTAACATGCGTCACTGTGTAATTCAAATAATTTTCTGTGGCAATCCTATGAAATAACCTCAATTTTAATGTAGAATAATGTAAGCTTTTTTCAATATCAATTAGGAATGATATTTCATAAGCCCTCTGCGACTCGCATACCATGATATTGTGGAAAGTCAGTATGAGTTGGCTTCCGGTCTTCCTACAAGCCCAGAAAAATTGAATTCAGTGTCTTGGAGTACAGTCTCAAAATTAAAAGGATAAGAAAGCAGGAACCTCCATTCAGTAAGTTGTTAAGTTCTAAAGTAGTTCCTGTCCTCAGTTTGAGATAAACGAACTCCATAGATGCAGAGGTTCCGCATTACCCGAATTTATCTCTTGGCTTTTCTTCAAGTTTACACGATTTGAAAGACAGGGAGGGTGAGTGTCTTTTTGCATAAATATCTGGGAAAACCCTGCAGTATACCCAACTTTTACTTTTTTTTATTATTTCAGTGACACCATTATAAGATGTAATAAGCAAAATAAATAAAATTCCTTTCATCCTTTAGTCTTCTCAACTTGAATTTTAAGGGCTAAATAAAATGCAAGTGTTTAAACTTTTCTTTCTTAAAAAACTCTGAAGAGCAGTTAAAAAAAATAGGGCATAGCTGAGATATCTTGATCTCGTTTTCTTATCAAACAGAAGAGGAAAATGAGTAACTAATATGCATATTAGATAAATAACTGCTTGGTTCTATTCAGTAGTACTTTCTCCTTTGAAAGATTTTTTTTTCCTACACCTTTAGCTCCCTACCTTTGTTTTAAACACCCTCTAATACTGAGGTTTTTGCTACTAAATTTTGTGACCTGGTTTAAATTATTCACTTTAGTTCTTTTGGGAGCAGGAATCTTTTCTTTTGATTTCCAGTTGATACCATTTTAGATTTTATACTGCATAAAAGTCTTGATATAATCTGGGGATTAGTTAATGAATGCTGTGAATAAATGACAACAGCTAGTATTGGAATCAAATTCATCAATTCATTATAAATTTTGTAGCTGACACTAGTCTATAGTTTATCCACCACACACTTGCCTCCATCTTGTGATTTCCCTTTCTATCCTGGTCATTAAAATTATACAGTGAAAGAATACACAGAGTTTGAAAGTTGACAAAGGTTGACAAGCTTTGCTTGTTTTCTTTTTCATCAGAGAGTGCTAAAAACTTTGTTAGATGAAATTGCCCTAGGACTTTACCCTAGTTCTTATGTCATATTTGGCATATGATAAAAAAGAAGTGCCAATGTGAAAGCTGATAAAACAAGAAAAGGAGACAATTCCCACTCCTGGTAGTTAGACAGTACAGTCCATGAGCAAGAAACACATTGAGATTATGAGTTTGACTTGTTTGGTCAAGGTGAAAAGATTTGCAAATGTTTTTCAGGAAGACCAGGAGGTACTGCTGTAAGTTTGCACCCAGGAGGCTTTGCTTGCAATTGCTAGAGGCAATATCACCAATCTATCTCAGAGCCCTTGCACTTATTTAGCATCAAGAGCAGGAGAAAAAGTGAGCTTTCAGATGACCTAGTACTGACAAGAGCAGTTGCATTTGTGTATAGCAAGAGGGGACGCTTGTTTTCCCTTGATGTTAAATGCTGTCATTCAGAAAAAAAAAAAAAAAAAAAAA
>PYHW01010409.1:4393700-4412870 GCA_013186435.1 Turdus rufiventris | reverse complement strand
AAAAAAAAAAAAAAAAAAAAAGTTGAAAGAAAAAGTGATAATACCAGGGTCAGACATATGTTCTTTCTAATGAAAGAACCTAGCCAACATGATACATCACAGAATTTGCTCCACTGTTTCCAACATGAGGACATGTTGGAAAAAAAACTAAAAATTGCCATTATTCCCTGACAAATATTTATTTTGAAGATCTATAAAGACGATAGACATTTCAGTACAGTGTGAATTCTAGATCAATTGTATTTCTCTACATGACCGTTAGATATACTGAAGAGGCTTGGTTTAAGATAGATCAACTCAGAACAATTAAATGAGTAAATTCAGATGCAAAATTTATTACAGCATACACAAATTTAACACTTATATGCAGATGTATTGGTTGTTTGAATGTACTCGTGGAACCAAATTTCTTCTGCTGTTTCCTTAAATCTGTATATTGGATCATTTATATTGATGTGTATAATACAGAGAATCATAGAAGGTTGGAAGGTTCCCCAAAACAGGTGCACTTGGTTCAGTTGAAGCTTATGATGTTCTTCCCATGGATCCATTTCTCAGTCTTGTCCAGGTCCCTCTGGATGGCATCCCCTCCTTCAGATGTGTCAGCTACAGAACTCAGCTTGGTGTCATCCTTAAACTTGCTGAGGGTGCACTCAGTTCCTTCTTCTACACCATTCATGGCAGTATTAAAGAGTGCTGGTCCCAGTACAAAGCTGGTGAAAGATTTGTAACACAAGTCTTCTAGAAGTGGTTGAGGCCATTTAGTTTAGGGGTGTTTAGCCTGGAGAAGAGGAAATTCAGGAGTGACCACATTATCATTGTCTATGGCTTCCAGAAAGGCAGTCATAGCAAGGTAGATGTTGGTCAATTCTCCCAGAAAACCAGTGACAAGAGGACACAGTCCTAAGCTGCCCCAGGGAATGTTTAGGTTGGACATCAGGAAGAATTTCTTCACAGGCTGATTGGGCATTGGAACGGGCTGCCCGGGGAGGCAGTGGAGTCACCATCCCCAGAGGTGTTTAAGGAAAGACTGATGTGTCACTGAGTTCCACGGCCCAGTTGACAAGGTGGTTCAGTTATTGGTAGGGCTTGATGAGCTCAGTCCTTTCCAACCTGACTGATCCTGTGACTCAGTGATTTCTTCAACTTTTCCCTTTAATTCCTTGAACTTCCTGATCTTCTCTAGGTTGTTTCAACTTTCAGTTCTTTGTCTCTCCTGGGTCTGAGTTTATGTGTCTGCTTGTCTGTCTACCCATATTCATAATTATATACTCAATATGCATGCTCTAATTTTTTAATATACCAGAAGGTAAGATCTGTATCTAGTCTATTTAGCCATTTGGACAGGAGAAAAAGCAATAAAAATTTTTATTGAAGGTAGGAGTGTAACTTCTTTGCTATCAGGTATGGAAGAGATTTTTAGCTGGAGTTCAGTGGCAGGCAGTCCTTCAAAGATTCCTTTTCGAGTCTTGAAGAGGGTTGTAGAGATCAGTCCCTTCAGGAATATTATAACTTGATGCCTATTTCATGGCTGGCTTGCCCTGACACTCAATGCCAGGATAGAAAAAGGGATCAGTGAGGTTGTCTTTGATCATTGTGTGTATGAAACAGTTCCCTGTGCTGCAAAATTCAGGAAACAGAAACTTGATGAATTTATAAAATATTTTCATCTTTTTTTTGTTCATTTTTTCAGACTGATTGAAGGAATGAGGGAAGCTCCCTCTCTTACCTCTCATTTCAGCTTCTAGATAAAATGCAGTACACAGTAATCAGTTTGAGATGGTTATAGGGATACATTTGATGTTTTATTCCTCCATTTATAAGAAACTCCATACTGGGCCAAGACAAGATAGGGTACCTTAATTATGTTTTACAGGATGCTTGCAAAGAAGAATTTCTGAACAGACCGTCCTGAAATAAAACAAACCTTTCCTCTTTCCTCTTTCCTCTTTCCTCTTTCCTCTTTCCTCTTTCCTTCTCTGTCTTATTTCCCTCTTTTTCCTTTTACTCCCTTTTTTTTTTTTTTTTTTTAANTTTTGGTTTGGTTTGTTTTTTTGGTTTTTTTTTTTTGGTGGGTTTTTGTTGTTGTTGTTTTTTTTGTTTGTTTTTGTTTTTGGTTTTTTTTTGGGGGGGTGTTAATTTTAGTATTTTTCTCCCAGAAAAAAACTGTTAGCTCACTGAACATTCACTGACGAAGATTTTTGGAGGAGATCTAAAACAGTCAATATTTCATACTCGTGTTATGACAACAAAAATTTCTATGCAAAATGTACAAATCCTTGTATTTCATAGGGATTTTCACCATCAAACAGAATGTTGATCATCTCCTTGCCTTATTTCTTTCTTCTCTTCCTTTCTTTGAGAATTGCACCATAACTTATAGATAATTTTCATGAGGATATGTAAAATTAAATTTTATTTAAAATGAAAATTCTTCCAGAAATAATATGTTAGAAAGGCATCCACTGTTAGGTAAGCAGTGTAATCAATCAATATGTGAGGAAGCAAGTTCAAAGCACAACTCTTCAAATTCTGTTTTTCTTTTTTTTCTAGATTAATTATATAGGTAAGAACCAATGGAGTATTCCTGGGTGGCATGATCTGTGCATTACATGAAAATTTTATCACTCTGCAGTTATTTGTAGTTCACAGTATGGAAGCTATATCCAGCACAAATTAGAATCTCTGCTCAGAGAAGCTGAAGTGAAAAAGAGCCATAAGACAGACTAAGCCTTGGAATAATCTGAACCTCAAAGCTGTGATCATCTTCCCACAGAACAGGAAATTGAATTTTGACACATAGATAGTGGTCACATAAATAAAAATCCAATTACAAAGTTGGCTATATGAGATGGAAATATCTAACCTTCTTTATCAGAAATTCCATTTTAGAAATATTTTTTGAGAAGGCAAAATTATTCCTTCATTCTGTAACATAATCATATTTCAATTTTTTAAGGGATGACATGCTATTACATTGAAAATTTCTAGGTACATTTATTTTTATGTCCATAAATGCAATAGTAATTATGATGAGAGTCTTTAATTGTAGAAATATTGTTTATCTTGGGTGTTTCAATAATGAGGCATTATTATTTTTCCTGAGTATTTCAACTTTGTAGTTCTTAGTACAGTATCTTGAGTTCTGTTATTCAGCTGTAATTCCATTGGAAAAATAAAACTCTTCTAGCATAAGGTATGTGCTCGAAACATATAGATATGCAATTCAATACAATTATCATCCAGAAGATAAGTGGAATTTGTCTAACTTACACATACTTTTGTTCTTGTCCCATGTCTCTTCTTTACCCACTTGTATGACAGCCTTACTAGTTAAGTTTTTGTTTGATGTACTCTGGATTCAGCTACACACCAAAAGCATCCAGAAAGAACTTTGAAATAAATACAAGTAATCCCACAAGCAATTCAGAACCATCTAGTTGAGCTGTTCTTTTAATGAGAAAACAAAATAAATATATCATTTATATCAGCACAAGTTTTAAAATTAAAATTCTGAAATTTTATCAGATATTTTGACTACTTTAATAGACTTCAGGTCTATAGGTAATATAGGTCTCTTCCATATATATTAAAAATACATAAAATCCCAAGAGAGAGGGAGCCATAACCATTCTTTAATCAGATATGCACTACTGTTCATTTTGCTTACTGTGAAGTGAGTTGGGGATCACATGCAGAGAACATTTAAGTTAGCAAATATTAAAAAGAAATATACTTTCCACGTTTTAGTAGTTAAAGAAGAGTTGAAATAATTTGCTGGACTTGGAAATAGGCATTTGTTCAGTTCTTCTAACAAGAGTAGCTCTTGATGTAGAAAGGGTCAGAAATGCCTTCTTTGATCAAATCAACACAATTTAGAACATTCCTGATAGTTGCTGCTGTATAACAAGGGCAAGCTTTTTTCATGAAGCCTGAGGAATGCAGTTCTCTCTAAAACACCTCTTGCTTTTTGAGAGCAAAATATGTGCAAATAATTTTTGACTCTTTCTTAAGATGGATGTCTGATAAATATTTAAAGTTATCAATTCATATAGTCAAGATGAAATTATGTATTGTATGTTCTGATGAGACTCATATTTCCTTGTATTAGGTTATAACATATATGGGTCTGAGTAGATGAATGTTTTCAACTTATGAATTCACTGTAATGAATGAAGATTACCACAGTAAGAAATCAAAGACTAAAGCATCAAAAAATTTTGTCCTATACAACCATGAGCAGGAGAAAGAAAGAAAGAAAGGAAGAAAGAAAGAAAGAAAGAAAGAAAGAAAGAATTAGTCAACAAACTGGCTATAATAAAATAAACTATTACAATAAAAGGCTTTCAAATTTTTAACCCCTGAAATTAAATGTGTCTGGGAATATTTCTGACTACTGAGGCCAACTGTCACAGAGGAGCATGTGTCTATGCTAACAAAGTTTCTTAATCTCCAGAACAAGGACATTACATGCAAAGCACTTGTTAAAGATAGTTCCTGGAATGTACTGGACCCTAAATCCTGGTGGAATCTTCATTATTTGGAAAAATGCTAGTTGGCACAAATAAGTAATATTTAATGTTGGTGGCTGAGGTCCAATACCAAGGGTCAGTCACGGACCTGGTTCATTTCCTAGTATTGTTGCAGCGAACTACTGTTAAGTATTGAAAGATAAGAACAAAAACCCAAGTGTTGCCATCAGGCTTAAAATTTCTAATCAAGGATCTTCATCTAGAAAGGAAATAGTTTTGGATCCATAAACTGAAGAGGTTTGAAAACTACAAGGACAGACCAGGTCCTCTTGAATATTCAGGGAGAGGACAGTATTGCAACTCAGACAGTGTTGGAAGGAACATGCCTTGAGAGACACACTTTTGAGCTCTTCTCAGGTTGTTTATAACTTGCTCATAGGTTGAAAATGTTGGCTATTTTGGTAGAAGTGTATGTTTCATAAAGTTAGACAAATTAAAAGTCATTAATTAAATTGACTTAGTATTAAAATATTTTACAACAATGACTGAAGCACATGATTTCATGAAATAGGTGGTTACAGGAACTATCTATATAGTGTGGCATATTTTAAAATTCAAGAACAGGCAAAGTTCTTAAGATACTCTGGGATCCAGGTTATTGTAGCTGTGCCTTCTTGATGACAGCCTGAGCTGCTGGAATAATCAATGTTTTTTGTTATCTCTGCATGAAAGAGTGATTTATATTCCCTTTGAAATAAAAGCTGAGAATGGGACAAGAGAAGCTGTCACTTTGCACTCTTTATTGCCCTGTTTGCCCTATCTCACATATCAAAGAAGGTATTTCACCACAAGATCATATGCTTGTCATAGGTGAGACTGGTAAAAAGTCATGAGGGCCATGTAAGGAATCTAGAATTACTTTAAAGCCTACAGAGAGAAAAGAAGATAGGAAAGTGAAAGAGACAGACCAATGTGTGACTGCAGCACAGGCACACACTCACTGTTAGGTCTAATGTAGATTGCTCCCACCAAAGAGCTCTGGGAACAACTCGAAAATTCTCTTCTGAGTATATGTCATTTTAGCAAAATGAGTATGGAATAGTAGAAGACAGGTTTTTAAATGTACTTACTAAGATTTTTTAAAGCAGAGCTTTAATTTAATTGTAGATTTATATAGATTTATTTGGATTCTCCCCTAGACCTGATAGGAATGATACAACAACATCCTCAACTCTGCTTCAAGATATCCAAGTACTCATTTAGGTCTCTTAATATTCTATAAATATCAGTGTTGTAAACAGCAGGAAAGTCAACAGTTAGAATGAATAATAGATTATAGAATAATATATTATATATATATCTCATATATATATGAGATAACAGATTTCTTCCTTAATCTTTAAAAATAAAGAAAATAAATAAATGATTGAATAAATATGTGAGTTGTGGATATTTTTTGTGGGTGCCAACCACTGACCAACAGAGATTGTTACAAGGGAAACCTGATTTAGGTTGGTTTATGACAAGTGATGTACAAGTTCTCTTTGTGCTGGAGCCTAGAGTTCTCTAGCTTCACTAGAGTTTTGAGGTAAATCTTTCTTCGTCTTATCCTTGCATTAAGCTTTTTAAGAATAGAAAGGGGGTTTTATTCTCTAAAGAGAAACTTCACCATCATTAAATCAAAAATAATAATGAGAACTCAGTTCTGCTGAGTTAAATGTAATGGACTGGAAATTTGAAAGCAGAATCCTGGACACCAAGTTACCATTAATTCTCACAGGTTTTTTATATTCTGATAAGCAATTTTCAGTATTATTCTGAGCTGCAGCAATCCAGATGTTTGTGTACTTTAGTGTTTGGCTGGCATTAAATGATTTCCGGGATGTCTGGCAAACTGCAGCTACTTTCTTCCAAAGAAAGCAGCAGCGTTTAAAAAGTAGTTGTGGTGTGCAGTGCTTGGGATTGCAAAACACATGCCTCATGTTCCACAAAGTCCTGAATAGATCCCTAATAAAAGGTTTTAGTTGTTGTTTTTTTTTTTCCCCTTTTACATTACATAGCAGACCTGACTGTCCATTTCCCATTCTCAGGAGTCTCTTAAATATCTGTCTGTGTTACAGCCTTTCCTGCCCTTTGTGTCTGGCTCAATCACACTGTCCCAAACCATTCTCCAGAAGATTGTGTCCCTCCTTTATTTGCCCTTCTCCTGGCTTTCTTAGTCACTTCCAATTAAAGAGCAGCCTGCCCCTGCCTCCAGAGGCCCTCTGTCAGGACACAGCAAGCAAGGAGCCTGTATTTTCCTGCTGTGCACTTGCAGGTCTTTTAAAGGAACATTACACACAGTGCATGGTGGGCAATCAAAACAGATATTCATCTCAAGGATAATTCACCTCAAAATTGGGTACTATCCTCAACTTAGCTCAGTGTTTCTCTTTTGTGTTTGTATAGCTGCTTAATTGCATAAGCAAAGTCATCAGTCCTGACATCAAGAACTCATTTAGTAAAACTTTGGAAAGTGCTTCTCAAGCTCTCTACTTACCATTAAAGTGAGGGACTTGCAGGAACATTCTGTAAAACTCAGAATAGAGACTGAATACGTTTTCTTTTTTTTTTTCCTCTTGCCAAGAATGCCATTGAAACAGGTACAAAAGGCAGTACATTTCAGTATAATACTGGAAAAATATGAGGAAAAAGAACACGTAAGTTTAGTATCAAACTTTTTTTTTTTTAATTTTCAGTGTTACCTTCATTTTTAGTAATATTGCTAATTTGAATACTGAATAAGATAATTAATGTTTTTATAAGTATTGAATATAAGTTTTAAAACTCATTGGTCAATATACTGTATTTCAGTTAAATGTAGTGAAAAAGCAGTACCCACACAAGATTAATGTACAGGAAAACATAATGTGTAATAGACAATGAATATAATTTATTGGTAAATATGTATCCTCATGGCACAGTCTCTGAATCTGCAGTCAAAATAGTTATGAATAAAAGGAAGCAAAAATCCAGAAGCAAAAATATTATCTTAATGCTATTTTTAATGTTACTGCCAATCTGTGCAGCACTTTCAGAAAATAAATACTCCATAATGTCAGGCAGTGTAAAAGAACCAAACAAGAAGATTGTCTTTTAGGCAAATAACTGACAATCCAGGCAAAATGTGGATCCAGGAGAAGTATTTCTCAAAGTATCTGTACATTCCTGAAGAAATTATGACATTACAATGATCAGCAGTTGTATCCATAAACAATTTAAAGAGCAGAGAATCATAGAACATCACAAAGCTTAAAGTGAAGAAGATATGAATGAAATATTTTTGGAAAAAAAAATATTTTCAAGGAAGGCTAAACCCAAATAAATATCTGCCATATAGAATAGGAAAGAAAATACCAAAACATTATGATTAGCTCATTACATGACACTTAATAATTACAATTGTATTAAGGTCTATTAAGAATTTCTCAGGGCAACGCATTTGTTCTAGAGGTTTTTTCATACTGACCTTAATTTTGAAATCTTCCTGCTTTCCAGGAAAGAATGCTTTTGAAATAAATGATGGTATTTCATTAAGAGCTATCATCGACTGGAAAAAAAATTCAATTATAGAAAAGTTGAATTGGAATATATATTAAAACTGCTACCACTTTACCTATCACTATTTCAGAAAGATACATTTTTAATGGACCCTACTATAATTACTGCACGTTATGTAAAACAAACTCATTTACATAAGATAATGACAGCATGATAGGATTTTCTGGTGCTGAAATAATGGAAGTCAATTGCTATAATATATATTTTAATTAAATCGAACTTAAAAGCTTAGGAGGTATCTTTGAATAACTGACAATATTAGAGACTTCAGAGGTTGAAACAACCTTCCTACCTATAGTGAGAAATTTTCATTATCATTTAGTCTAACTTGAAAAGATCAAAGGCCTCTCCTTCCTCTGTTTTTCAATTTATCTCATTAAATGGCATTAGATTAATCAACAGCTTTTTTAGAGTACCAGTTCTTGTGTTCAGCAAAAACCTAAAAAGAGATAATGACACAGAGAAAAGCAAATGAGTACTTTCAAACAGCAAAGTCAGTCACCTCTGCTTATAAAATAGGAACAAATTTAGCAATAATAAGCTATTCCCAGCACAATATCATGACTGAAGATAGTTCCTAGATTAAAAAGAAACAAAATCAAAATGGGTCCTAGAATTGCTCCCCTCTGCTCCTTCTTTTTGTAGTAGACTGTGGTCAATAGGAACATCTGACAAGGCTGGCAACCTGAGCAATGGCTATGAAATTCTTCTTGCTCCAAATCTTCCATTACACCAAGGGAAGGCCATTTTGAGTGCTTTTGTGAAAAGTAATTTTCAGGGGAGAAAATAAAAAGTTCAGAAAACAATAAAAAGTAGTTTTCTGAACTGAATTTATATTTAAAACTAATTACCAGATTAAGCTGACTGCACTTAATGACAAATATTATCCTGCCTCCAAATGTAACTGGCACATTCCCCTCATACAAGCAGGGAAACACCGTTCATTTATTCGGAAAAATAAGTCTGTATTAAAAGTTGTCATATCTCACAAGAATGTTGACTCACATGCATTGTGCAGGGTTTTTTACTTTCCTCTGAAAGAGGCAGTTGCTGGAAAGAGGCATGTGGGTACTGTGTTAAAATTTGAACGTCTGTTCTACTGCCACTGCACAGAGCAAGGGAATGTACTGGTAATGCAATATTCAGGCACCTTCAAACCAATTGTCTAGAACTGCAGATCCCATTTACAACCATCTGGTTTTCATTTTAAGAGGCACCTCTTTCCTCTGGGAGATTTATTTGAATGATATTTCCTTGTATGATTCTGATGAGATTTAGGGTGCCATCCTGCTTTTCTCTGCAGTTTCCTGAAGTTAGATTTTCAGACGAGAAACAGTACTATACTCTGAACTCTACTCAGGGTAACTATTTCAAGCAGTCAGGCTGCTTTAGAAAAACAGAAAATCCACCTAAATCTCTTCCCTTTTCACAAGAATTTGATATAGTAAAGTGTGGCGTTCTTTAAAAATTCTATATGTAGTATAACTTAATACATATAAAATTATCTTGGGGATTGTATCCTTAATGGGTATTATATGTTTTTAAATTGTTGAATATATTTTTTATTATTTAATGTGACCCATATTTGTAAGCAGAAGAAACAAAAAGTATTCAAATTCTTTGAAATACCACCTAATGTGAAACAATGTTGATAAAGCAAATGAAAATCAGTTCTGTGGAGATGTTATGACAAGCTAAATATGTATTTCAAAGGGTCCCAGAGAAATTAATGGCCTGCATGTAATCCAAACCACAATTATAAACTCACTGAATTGGAACACCCTTATTCTTCAGAATCTGCTCAATAAGGAAATGTTTCTAGATACTAGGAACATTCTAAATTTTTCTTCAGTTTTTGATCAAAATGTATGTAAATTGCTTTTTTGTGATTCTGATATTTAACTAAATCATTCCCATTTGGTAGAAGTGATACAGAAAATCAGTATTTTATAATCTTATTAATTTTATAAGACTGAAACGAGACACCTTTTTCCCCTGTCCATTTTTATTTATATCAGTAGATGCACAAACTAGAATGATAAGAATATCCATAGACTGCCGTTTTATGCATATTATCCCTCATTCCTTCCCAATCTAAGCATTAATCAAAATGATAGAAAACAGTGCAAATGGGATGGCATAATAATATAGGCTCAAATTAACACATTCACTTTAATATTCACTCACACAGAAAACCTTTCCAACTGTCAGATGATCCATTAGGTTGTTTAATGAGTTAGAGGGTACCTCTAAGCTTATGCATATATTACTAGGCTATGGTACCTTAAGCATATTAAAAGACAATATACTTGCTGATTCAGATCACTACTTCCTTGGCCAAATTCAGCTGGCCAGCAGATCCCTGAAGTGACCACATTTTCTTTTGGCCCCCTGGATAACTCTCAGGTTAATCCCTAATGCCATGGAGCTGATAAGGCGAGTCACTGACAGCTGGGGTGGCTTCCAAGGGGACAATTAGCAGTTCCCTTGAGACTAAACCTTCTCTTTACTTACATGAAAGAAAAACACTAATGATCATAATGTATGCCCACAAAAGTGAAAAGTGTCCTGTGAAAGCCAAGACAAGAATTCCAGGATCCAGAAAGCAGATGAAAAAAAGCAGAAATGCCAAGTTGGACAGGAGAGAGGAAAATGTTGGAGTGCACAGTCAGTTAAGTCTGGCCAGCTCCCTCTCCAACAGGGAGATTCAGCCAGGAATCTCAGCTGTTTGGAGGAGATAGTATAGCTTCCAGCCTCTTGGGACTGTGGTACTGATTCACAGGCTGATGGATTAGGAATATTGGATTGCTTGAAAAGCCTAGATCAATGCCAAGAGATTTTTTTTACTCAAGAACTCAGGAACTTTGACATTTGATCCTCTATCCCCAAATTAGGGGAATTTGCATATCTGTACTGTAATTTTTTTTCCTTAAAATATCTAGAAATCGATCTGAATTTTTTTTAAGTATAAAGTTTGAATAGATGTCCTTTTGCATCAGGGATGGATGTTACTTTAGGCTATGATCCTTATACAAAAACCTGTTGAACATTTGCTTGTTTTGAGGGGCAGAGATTATGTTGTCTTTAATTACCTAATTGCAAAATAATTATCTAAATTATTATCTAATATAATTTAATTATCTAAGTGTAAAATACACAGCCTTTGAAATGGGACACTTATAAAACCACAATTCAACACAGGGAAGAGCAAAACATTAAAACTTAAAAATTAAGAAGTACACATGCACAGACCAAAATGAGTTATAAAGTGAAGTTTATCTTGCACTGAGCAAGCACAAACCTATTACCCAAGGCAATAGAAAGCTGATTGATGATATCATGATGACAAATGAATTCTCATTTTGAATTCTGCCTGCTAAGTAATTAGTAATGTCATCAATATCATTACTAGCTCCTCATTCAACTTCATCAGCAAGCTGTTCCCGTTGCTCATTTTTCAGCTTTTCCTTTCTGTGCTTCAGTCACAGGATGAATCTACATTGAGGACTGTTTCTAGCAACTACCCAAGGGAGCAACAAAAAAATTAGTTGTCAGGCACAAGCAGTCTATTGAAACTCTGAATTACATTTCAATAGCAACTGCATGATGTTATTTTGAAGTGGTCACTAACTTGAGAATTAATGTAAATAATGTCAAGGACTTTTTCTTGATATGTATTTAGAAACTGACATAATAGAAAATACAATTAATGAAAAATACTTAGTGATTATAACTGAGCAAGTGACTTCAGGACAAAAGCTTATAAAAAATGTCTTCTCATCTAATTTTCTCATACTACTGAGATGGAAAAAAACATTGCCAAGGAAATTGAACAAAATACTGCCAATGCATATTTCCCCCAAACTTCTAATTTTATTTTTAACTTAAAAACCTACAAAACTTATCTTTAAAAAACAAACAAGCAAATAAATAAACAAGACCAAATCCTAATAGATGCTTAATGAAATATTTGAAACACTCACAATTGCATATTTGAGGCCAAGCTATAATCTGAACCTAGGTATACTATACTAGAAAAGGCCATTGGATTGCCAGTATTTGCCCTTTCTCATTTTCTCTACAACCAGGTTGTATTTTAGCAGAATATGACTAAGTTATGGGCATTCTTGTGTTTGTTGGTTTATCTTTTTTGGGAGGGGGAGGGTTAAATCATTCATCTATTGCATATTTTCATAGCATTAAGACTTTCCAAAATTTATTTTAGACAAGTAGACTTGTCTACCTTTAGAATAATTTTCTACTGTATTTTTGGAGTTGTGAAACAAAACTTGCCAGATATCCAGACATTTTTAGTTTTCAAAACTGCCTTTTACTTCATGCACCAGTTTTTGCTCAACTGGATTTAAGTATCTTAGTTAAAATCAGAATATGTCGGAACAGTTTGTTTACAGATTCTGCTATTCAGAAAAAATTGCATCAAATGATTAAACAAGGATAAGTAAGGAGGAAATGTACTTCCTCTTAATGCTGGTGTCCATATGAACAAACAGTTATATTACTGTAAGCAAAACTAATTTTATTCCAAAATAGGCTAAATAGATAATATGCTTCAGTCAAGGCAGTTTTCAACATCAGAATACTTTCTCCAGTGTTTTCATTGTTCTCCAGGTTTTGATCCCATTTTGTATTGCTGTACAGAAAAGAATTATGAAGAGGTGTTTGATTTTGCCAAAAGATGGTCGAAAACACCCTGTTTCCAAGTTACTTTGTTTTAGACTGCCTAGTTCACCTGATCTTTCAGCAGGAAAGAAAATATTACAGTTTTGATGATATATCATTGATCGACTTGTGTCAAAAGCAAGATTCTCTAAAACTGTCTTTTCAACAAATCTCAGAGTAAACCAATGAAAATCTAAAATTTCGGCTCATGACTGATGATCAGTAAACCATAACTCGAGATGAAGTTCTGTGGTAAAATCTGTCACAGTAACTTTATCACCAGAGAGGAATATGGTGACATTAAGTCAGTTGTGTAAACAGAAACTTCCACTCCTCCTCTCTACCAGTCTGTCCTGGTCTCCAGCTGCCTCCGTGGGTTCCTACCTCCCTGTCACTGTCCTGGGGACTCTCAGCTACCAGATACAGATGTTTAAACAACTGAATTGAGCAGTCAGCTTTTGTCTGCATTATCAGCTGTTGAGATTAACAGGAAAAAAAAAGGGAGAAAAATAAAGAAAAAAATAGAGGAAAAAAGAAAAATAATCTACTAATTCCATGGGAATGTGTTTATCTGCTCTAACTGGCTTAACTGCCCTTTGAATGCCCTTTTAATCCATCAGCACCTTGAAATTTTTGTAGATTTTTAGCATTAGATATAATGAGACAGGGAAAAAAAAAAAAAAAAGGAAGTTCTTTTTCTCTTTCTTTCTCCAGGTGCATATGAGATGACTGAAATACACAGCATTTTCTTTATTTTTTTTTTCCTAAATGGTCTTAATGGATGTCTTTCAGGTGATCAGGTTTTGCTTTTTTATTTCTGCAAAAAATTTTTGGGATTGAAATACTTGCAATTGAAATTTATCATTTGGTCTCACTGATTTATTCCTTTCCTGTTGGTAAGAATATAAAATATTCTGATGGTTTTGTTTTGATTTTTTCTTTGTTTTAAATTGGCTCAATTTTCTCATTTTTTGGATAGCTTAATTTGATATGCAATTTGAAAGGCAAATAAAGTCTTAATTCAAATTCTAGTCAGAGGAAAGTGAAGTGAGATGACTATGCTCAGTTAATATATTGATTTTGTTTAATTATAATAAGAAAAAATCCAGTTTCTTGCCAAACAACTGGATATGATTTTGTGTTTAGTTTGTCATAAGAAATTTTTTCTATCAATTTACAAGTTCAGTAACCTGAGAAATTAGCTAAATAGAAATAAGTTTGAATGCAGTTATGGAAATATGCCACAAAAGTAGCATTTTTTAAAGTCTCATGTACCCTATAACTCACCAACTTGTTAAAGAACTGTATCTACACAAAACATTAATGAAGCCTGAATTCAAATTAAATTTCAGCCTGTTTTACTGTACTTAAGGAATAATGTGAGAAACTGACCTAAACTAACATTTCAGGACTCATTAAAAATAATATTCAGTAGCAGCATTAGCCTTAACTGTTGCTTGTAGAAGATTTTTACACTGAGGCCCAGGAGTCATGGTAGCATCTTCTTGCAAAACCACAGCGATTTTTATGGATTTGTTCAGATAATTGTATTCTTGTGATAATATATAAAATTCTTTCTTGATATCAAGTTTCTTTTCCTTACTCCAGGATTCTCCATTCAGTGATTGATATTTAGACTCCTTTGATTTCCCTTGTTTTAATTTTTTTAATGGCCTTTTCAGCAGTCTTGAATAATTTTCAAGGAACAAATGCTTTTCCTAACTTTTTTGAATATTAGGAATGTAGCTTACAGTGGGTGATTGACTCCAGCTTTTACTGACTGTCAGTTCTTCATTGACTTATTTCCTCAGGGAGCACTGTCTACTGCTTCTTCAATCCATGCATATGTAGATTGCTAACAGAGGTTATTATCTTTTTATGTTCTAATACAGAAAGTCTTCAGAAACTCACAATATTTTACCTTTGATTTTTTTTTCTATTATTCAGTTCATTCTTTGTAGTGCCATCAAGTTCTAGAAATGTAAAAGAGTATTGGCAAGAGATTTTTTTAACATGAGATTTTAGCCTAGAACTTGGTTTTGAGGTCATTTTCCACTATACAAGTCCATACCTCATCAGGCTTCTTCTATCAATTATTTTATGATAACTTTCCAGATCCAGGGGAATTGATATGACCAGACTGGAGAACAAAGGGCAATACTACGTTCTACAGATCAGAGAAATTAGGAAAAAACTCAAACTTTTTCTTTTCTTATATGTAGAGCATGAAAGTATAAAAATATTTGAACAAGATTTCTTCTTTTTTATTTTTTTTCCTCACACACAGTTTGTTTTTATATTTAAAATGTTTAAAATTTAAAACATTCTTTTATCTCTTTTATTCTTCTATTTAGTACATAGCTGATTTTATAATCACAAATGATTATAACATAATCTATTATATCTTTGTAATACTACTCGTTATTGTCAATTTATAGTGGAATCTAGAGATGAAACAAGGGAGAAGGCCACCTGGTCATGGCTTTTAATAGCATTTAATAGAAAACATGTAATTTTATAAATCTACCTTCTAAACAGGTAAGATACTACGTGGCATAGGAAGGAGAAAAACTGCAAAATTGGTGGTGTAGTAGGAATTAAAGAGCTGTGTCCTTTACTGTATAAACTAAACCAGCAAGATAAAGCAATGGTAAATATAGAGATCCTGTTCTAGAATAAGAAAGGTGTGTATCCAAAGGTACACCTGCATCTGTGCAAATTCTTTTGATATTTCAGATGTGACCAAAGGTAAATCCTATGAAGAGGAAATGACTTCTGAATATGAGATCTAGAAAAATATACCCCAAACCACTCTATGAGTTTGTGAAAAAAGGAAGCAGCTAGTTTTTTAAATGCAGGTTAAGAATTGATAAAAAAAAATCTACACTAATTTTCAAACATTAAATTCTTCCTTTCTAGAAATTCATAGCAATTTTAGACAAGTCATTAGCTGTTGTGAAAGCAGCAGCTGCCTGGGCTGCTGCTATGCAGACTTCCCTACCAGCAGTTAACTGGAAACAGTAAAATATCAGAAGGAAAACTCTGCATTTGAGTGTGAAAGCTAATAGGTAAAAATAAGACATGTTAAATGGTTTTTAAGTATTCTTTTTATACATTTAAGTGATTGACAATAAAGGCCCCATGGCAGTTTCCAGTCCCACTGCAAATAAATAGCTGGCAAACTCAGTGGTTCAGAACCTGGGAAATAGAGACCCGGCTTGTTCACACAGCTTTGTTTAGATGGATTGACATCAGCAAAGCAAATTTTATGGCAACTAAGCTTAAATCAAATACAATCTCCTGTTTTTCAGAGCAATCAGTATCCCTAATTCCTGTTTTGTTTAAAGCATCTGCTTAAGCTGAAGTTAACTATTATTTTAAAAGTCAAGAGACAAAGCTTTATAATGTTTCTTCCTCTTGTCAGGAGCACTAATTCTAGCTCAATTAAAATTCATCACTATAGTCCAAAAGGGAATAATTGTACATACATCCAAAGAGAAAACATATCTTTTTGGAAATTTCCAGTCTGAAATGGTCTCAAATAACTGAAATTTTCCTATAAAAAAGGTGTCAAAACTGTCTTGATTGGCGAAGTCCCTAATTTATAAACGATATTTCAAAGAGAGATAAAAATCAATTAATTAATTATTTTTATTAAGAGCACTTGCAATATTGAAACATTATCTTAGAATACCAAACAGGCAATATTTTTTAAATGGTGAACTTTCTCCTTGATTCAACTTGCTTTGATTGTCTCATAAGACAGCAATCTTAGAATATAAAAAGGTAAGTAAATTCTTTTCTGCCTAAGAATTCTTCTCATTTTTCTGGAGTACATTAAAAACCAGTCTTGGGGTTACTTTAACTTGATCTAATTATTTTTGAAACTAATCATAGGGAAATCCCAGATATCTTTGGAGTGAAACTGTTAAGCAGTTTCTCAGTAGGATGTCTATGCTTTGTCTGAATCAATGAGGTTTCTCAAAGAATGCCTCAGGGAGGAAATCTACTCTCTAGCATTTAGAGATGTATTTCCAATGCAATTTCTGTGATGCTGTGAATCTTTCATTACAGCCTTGGACAATATAGATAATATAGTCTTTGCACATGGAACTAAACTAATGCAAAATATTATTTTTACCCCACCTCCCTAGGATGACTGACAATAACCTGCCAACATACATGATTATACTATGATTGATGCCTGACTAGAACCTAGCAAATACTCAAAACTAAATGAATATGTAAAATCAAGCAAAGAAATAGGGTCTGGGGATGTGAGGAGATAAAACTAAAAATGTTAGGCTGGAATGTGAGCAAGAGAAACAGTGAAGTGTGATGATGGTAAGTGTCAAAGAAAATATTGAGGAGACAAGTTGATGAGAGATGAGGGATGGGGGTGTGGGTCTGCAATTGTGAAGATAAATAATAGCATGTATTAAATCAGTTGGGAAAAGGAAAGTCTAGAAAAATCAGGGAATTTATAAATTAAGATTATATGTGTTCAGTAAAAAATACAGGGAAAGCTGAAATAAGATGTGAAAATGAAAATAAATTTATATATTAAGACAAAAAGAAAGATGAGGCTATTGCATGTTGTTCATGAAAGATATGGTTGTTTTTATGTAGATTTAGTGCATGCAGAATCAAATTTGAGGTGGGAATTGAATACGTATTGAAGACTTTAGATAGTTAACAGCTGTTAACAGTTCAAAGCACATCAACAGCTACTTCCTTTGTGTTCTCTGGAAATATTTATGCTTTTATTTTGAAAAAAAATCAGTTATTGACATATGATATCATTTATATAAATTTTAACAGTATAAGCATAAGTAATGGAAAATAATCAGAAATTTAAATTTTTGTCTTGATTTTCTAGGCACCTCAATCTTATTGAAAGATGGCATGAATTAGGTATTTCCTTCCCTGTTTTAGAAGGCTCCCTAAATTATTATATCAGGGTTTGACTGTGGGTCTCTCAGATCATTGAATCTAATCTTAGGTCAAACATCAGTGCTTAAAAAAACCCAACAATAACAATTTAGGTGTTAATTGTTCGCACCTAGTCAAATTAATCATCTGATATCCTAAAACCAAAGGGCAAGTTAGGTTAGAAGAAACAAAGTAGTCGCAACCTTTATTGTGACCCATGTCATACTTGTCTCCTAAATGACTAATATATCACAAACTAAATGCATGCAGGTGTTTCAGTCTCAGATTTTGTTGATGCCACTAATGTTATAATTACCTTTCATTGGTGCAATAAGGATTTATTTATACTGTGTGTTTCCATACCTGAAGGAGACAGAGGAGAGGTCCTTCTGAAGGTCTGGAGTCTGTCACTTGAGATATGTGGCTATTATACTGCAGTTAAGACTTGCAAGAAAATTTCCCATGCCTTTACTTCACAGAACCACATAGTGACAATGTGTTGAGTTGGGACTCAGAAGAATTATGCTGTCCAGTTCTTGGCTCTGCACAGCATCAACCCCAGGAGTGACTGAGAATAATGTCCAATTGCTTCTCAAACTCTGTCAGGCTTGGTGCATACTATCAATTTTATTTCCCTTTACAGGAAATATTAATTCATTGAATTGCTATTACTATATTACACAAATCACAGTAATACTTAGTATGGGATTGAGCTGATAGACATTGTATAAAGACATAGCAAGAGGAAATATGGAATTTATAAATTAACCAGGTGCTTCTTTACAGGATTATTGTGATGGCTACAGTGCAGAAAATATGAATACCTAAGGGACAGGTCAATAATTGCAAGTATGTAAGAAGAATTTTCAATAGTGTTACCAGTAGGACTCATGAGAGCACTTCAGATTTTTTTATTTGCACAGACAAGCAAATGACAGAAGTTGCATCTCTTAGGCATTCTGGTGACTTTCAGTTTTTAACTGTCCTTTATTCAGGACAGGATCATTCAGGATCAGTTATATCTGATAACAATAGACAGACACTGGATCTGTAAAGCTCCCTTTGTCTTCCACTTCATTTTCTCTAAAATGCCTGTCCATGTTCTAGAAATTTACTGAGAAATATAATAACATGTATACATTATTTTGACCAAATTTTTTAGATTATTTGTAGTGCCAATAGTAGTTTTTTTTTAATCACCTAAGTTCTTCTAAAAAAAAAGCACTGCAGTATTACCAAACTCAGCAGTGTAAATCCTCATACTAAAAAGGTTTTTGATTATTTAGAATTCACCAAACACTTTCAAGTGGTCAGAAGTATGAAGCTACTCATTAGCAAAGAATTTGTGACTCATTATAATGTCCTATATTGATGAATATATGGCAGGTGCTTGCTATTCATTGGGAAATGAATTTCAGATATCCTTTAGGGACATGAACTTTTTAAAGGTATGTCTGAATTGACTTTTTTTTTTTTTCCTTATTTG
>PYHW01010409.1:4378335-4390050 GCA_013186435.1 Turdus rufiventris | reverse complement strand
GGGTGGATCTCTGCATCCCCATGGGCTGTGGGTGGATCTTTGCATCCCCCTGGATCCCCATGGGCTGCAGGGCACAGCTGATTCACCATGGTCTCACCACATTCTGCAGAGGAATCTCAGCTCCAGCCCCTGGAGCAGCTCCTCCCCTCCTTCTGCACTGACCTTGGTGTCTCCATGTTGTTCTGCTCACACATTCTCACCTCCTCCTCATCTCTGGTTGCAATCAAAACTGCACCACCATCATTGTTTTGATTTCTTCTTAAGTCTGTTATCACAGAGGAGTTACCATCATCTCTAATTGGCCCAGATTTGGCCACCAGCATGTCCATTCTCAGAGCCATCAGGGATTGGATTGGCTGGACATGGTGAAATCTTCCAGTAGCTTCTCACAGAAGACTATGTTGACACCCTGCTAATTAAAATCAGGCTATACAAATCCAACACACTTCAGGACAAGAGTTTGTCCTTGTCCAGTCATGCTGTCGTCTAAAGAAATACCTCAATTTTTGGACTAAATATAATTTAAAAGTTGAAATGAATGGAACTTGAAAGGCACCCTTAGGTGCCCAAGAATGGATTTAAAAGCCTAGAGGTAGGCTTCTATTTTAGAAATGTTAGAAATTATTTTCTTCAAAAAACAGACTGAAGCCAGATTTTGCTAGTTATTTGTAAGAAAAGCTGTTACAGTGGGCTATTCATTATTTAGGAACACCTACAGATAACAGCCTGCATTATCAGTATGCAATCTATATTACACGATCTGCAGGGGCAGTAGAGAAAAGCACACACCTGAAAATCATGAACAAAAGAGCTGCAGAAAACATTATCCTTTTTCAAGGCATGCCAGGATTATCTTTAATTGCTTTATACTGCTAAGGGCTGGTCTAAACTAGAGGGGGATTGCTAACACATCTATGTCAGCAAAAAGCTCTGAAAAGAGATGCAGCTTTTACTGATAAAAATATATTTCTTTGGATGGAGCAGATACCAGGTTCCCACAGAAAATAATCTATGTGAGAAAGAGACACCTTTCTTTTTTCAGAATTGCTGTGTCTGTTTTAGGCCCTTGAGTGGTCTAAGCAATATCACAAAAAATTTCCGAATGTCTATAGCTGACAGTGTTGTGCCAGGCAAAGTTTCTGGGGTAGATCCAAGACACAGTTACCACATGGACAAAGGTGCGTGGGGTTATTTTGGTTATCATACACATCTTGGCCCAGCCTCATGTCCTGTTTGAATGTTCTACCACAGTTTAGAAACCTGAAGAAGGCAAAGGTATTTCCTAAGTGACAGCTCCTGTCTTGAGCACAACAGCATTTTCATCAGTTCACAGAGTAAGACTGCCACATGAAAATAAAAGTCTGAAGTGTCTTAAATATTGTGTTGCTCAAGAGGAACAGCGAAAAACGGTGTGATACCTCTAAGTTACACATGTATATGTATCAATTCAATTCTTGAAGTGAAATTATTGCAAATACTTTATGTAAACCAAATTGAAGGCATGCATGCAGATTTTTCTATAAATAAATAAGCACTGTGATGGTGGAAGTGAAACTTGATTGCCCTGTACAGTCACATGTGAATTGTTACAGCAGTTAATTTTACCTTATTTATTGACAAATATTGTATTTGTAATGAAAAATATTCAGAAAAATCATATACGTATAGGTTTAGATTTGTGGAAACTCTCCTAATTTCTCCTGATAAAGTCTCTTGTAACTGTAAGAAATCCCAGATTCATGATATTGTCCTGTGATATATCCCAGATTCATATATTTTCCTGATTTACTTTAGCAAAGAAAAATATTTTTACCATTGCTTCAAGACATGCACACACGTTCCTCTGTGTTTGCATGCATCTTTAAACTGCAAATGCATTCTTTCCAGTGTTTAGTAGTTTTCTATACATCTGTAAAAAGTCATTATCCTGCATTCTTCACTACCTTACATGAAGGAAGAAATACGTAAATGATGAATAGAGTTACCTAAAGAAAATACTATATAATTTACTAAGTAAAAATGAATTTGTGTGAAAACTGAAGGAACTGACAAGAAAATTAAAAAAATATAATACGTAATGACACATATGGACATGTGTTTTAATAAATAAGAATAATACCATCTCAAAACACTGTCAGATTATTCTACATAATTACATAAATGATAAAACAGAGTGTTATAAACAATGGTTTCAAAGATGGCATTCAGATCAAGCTAAATAAAATGCTTGAGCAACCCAAAGCAAACCGCATTAATAAATCATCATGAACTGTAACTATAGCTGTAACATGACTGTGAAGTAGATTGTTATTTCTCAAAGGGCTTGTTTTCCACTAAATGGTGATATAATTCAGAAACACTGGCCTGCTTTATGTTCTTGTCCAAAACCAAAAATCTTAAACACATCAGTAAATCCAATCCCAATGCTTCTTTAGTAAGATGGCAATCTATTTGATTTTTAAATACAATGGAACCTTTTACAATTTAGCAGTGTTGAGAGCTAGAATAAAACAAAAATATGGGCTATGTGGACATAGTTACATATAAATATAGTGATCTATTGTGACTGCAATTAAACAGGTGAAATAAAAATTCAGTTGAAAAACAGACCAGTGAAATTCAAAGATGAAACAGAAAACTTTGTACGGCTTAGGAATTTCAGAGCTGCACATAAATCCAGTTTGCTTTCTTCCATGGGAAAAACCTGTGAACTTTCTTGTATAGTTGCAACATTTTGAAACTCTGTATCATATTACAGTAAGATTAAGTTATAAACAGAGAGAAAACAAAGACTTCCTCGGTCTTTTTTAGAGAAGGACACTAGAAATGCTGAGTAACAGATCAATAAATAGAGTATAGATAAATATTGAGTTTAAGATGCAAGGAGAATTTTATAATTCATAGCAGTTGAATTAGCACATGTTCATTGTAGAAATAAAACAGAGAATGACAAAAATATACAGATCTAGAAGACATTGAAGAGAAAAATGCCATGAAAACATAGAAAAATATATTTTGCTAAATTTAAGAATATACAGTGGAACAAAGAAGTCAAATCTACCAAAAACATTTAAAATGCAACAATTTATGGATCAAATGTAGCATTTTTGAAACTTAGGATCATGGAATCAAGCAATCTCAGTGTATATTTAAAATCACATTGTGAAATCACTAACCATTCAAATTCCAGTTTACAATATATATAAATTCAACAATATTAAATTCTCTGTATGAAATGTCTTAATAATCTTAAATTTAAATTATAATTCATAATTTTGAGTTTTTTTCATTCTAAAACTGAAGAAAGGGCATAATTGTTTAATTTACTATAAATATGTTTGCTATACCTTTTAATTTTACATGTCTAGTCTATACACTTGGCAGCAGCAGCAGCAGTATTTAAAAAAATAAAAAATTTGACATTGGTATGGGAAACTGTTTTCAAGGTCATGGAAGGTATAAATGCAATCCACTCTCCATGTGATTATGCCAGAAAGACAATATCCAGTTCCTCACACTGGTGATCGTCAGGCCTCTCAAGCATGAACTATCATATTATTATCAATTCAAGTCCATTTGATAAACATTCATTTTTATAAAGTGAATAATAGACTAAGAGACTCCTAACGTATTTCAGTGACTGTTTCTTAACTGTTGAAAAATATTGAAAAATAGTTAGGAAAGGTCATAGGCCATTTACAACCTATTAGCATTTTGCTCTTTATTGGGTTTTTATGCATGATTTAAAACCTAATTACCACAACTGAAATGCATTTTTGCCTTTCAGGAAGTTTTGTATATAAAATTAAATTATATTATGAAATGCAGACACAGTAGTACTAATGCTAAAAGGAAAGAAAAAGAAAACTTGATTGTGAGGTCTGAATATATGTATGTATACATTATTTCCAATTTTCTAGTTTTGCAATAGTAATTTTTTTTTCATAGTATAAGAACTGCAGCTGCAATTGTATTGTAGGCTCATTTGTTTGTTTTGTCCTTTGATAAGATTTCAGGGGGACTTTTCAGCACCTGACATGTATGCATGGTACTAATTAAGCTTAATAAACTTGTTAAGGTTAAAACTGTACTTGCATGCCATTGCAAGAATAAAGCCCGTAGCTCCCTCACTTCTTGTCCCTAGATCATAGATTATGTGTCAATATGGCCAAATCAAGTTATATAACAAGTACTACAATCATAGTACTTAAAAAGTTGAATTGTAAGAAGTATACTTTTTTTCTTTTTCTTTTTTTCTCTTTTTTGGATTTGTGAAAAAATCTCAGTGGCAAACAATGTTTCATAGCTTTCCATGTATTTTTCTATGTATTTTTCCATTTGTTTTTTACAAGTCCCTCCTATTTCGAAGGGGGTCTTAAAAAAATTAGGTTTATTTAATTAGGAGAGATTTTCTCTATGGAATGCAAAAAATGATCCATGTCCCACAGCCGGTTCAAGACACTTGCAAAGTCTGAGAACTGTGCTGGCCATTTTTCACTTAAACTATCACAGAAAGTCCTAGTTTTGAAGCTGAGAATGGGAGTCTTCATAAAAGCTATCACTGTGAGCTGTGCTGAAACCGTTGTATGCAATGAGAATGTTTTAAAAAAATATTTTCAATTAAAAAAAAAAGGTACATAGGACATACAAAATGACTCATTTATGGTAATAGAATTTTTTCTGAGAAAAGACAAGATAGGAGCAGAATAGACAAATTTGTTTATAACTTTCTTGGATTTGGGAAAAATATTGACTGCAGAAATGAACAACATTAAGCTCAAAAAATGAACAAAATTATTTTAACTTATCTGCTGCCAGGTCTGCAGAAGGTCATCACTTCTACTTGGATGACATATACATAATTAATTTCATGATTTGATGTTTGTGAACTCTCTGAATGTTACAAAACACTGCATCTCTTACAGAGCAAAGTTCATATCCTGTAAGATATTACAAACTAACTTGTCATTAATCCCAGGCATAAATGTCATCTAGTTCCAGCCCACTGCCATGATGAGCAGAAGGGACACCTTTCACTGGACAGATTGCTCAGGGCCCCATCCAGCCTTGCCTTGAACTACTCATCCATGAATGGAACATCCACAATTTCTCTGGGCAACCTGTTCCAGTGTTTCACTATACTCACAGCAGAGATTTTCCATCTATTATGCAATCTAAATCTCCTCTCTTTCAGCTTATAGCTGCTCCCTCTTGTCCACAAACTCATAAAAAGTTCCCCAGCTCTCTTGTAGTCCCATTTAGGTACTGGAAAGCTGCAATGAGGTTGCCCCAGAGCCTTCTCCTATCCAGGCTGAATGTTCCAGACTCCCTCAACCCGTCTTCATAGGAGAGATTTTCCAGCCTCAAATCATCTTCATGGCCTTCTCTGGATTCATTTCAGCAAGCACTTCTTATGTTGCAGGCACCAGAGCTAAGGTATGGGACCCAAATAATGGCTACTGGTGGCACTTTTTCAAAGGACTGAACTTTGAAAATGTTCATCAAATCGACAAAAGATTTTATTCTGAATTTTTAAATTGATTAAAAAACTCCCAAAGCTTATTTTTTTTTGTTTGTTTTCTCTTAAATCACTGAAACTGTCTTCTGATGTTATATCCAAAAATCACTCATTTTTTTTTTTTAAGCAGATCAAATGTACCTTATGCATTTTTGAAGAGAACATAGTTTTCTCACTTAAGATTGTTGTCATTTGTGAATATTAGGATGAGTTGTCTGACCTAAATACCTTATTTTATGATGACAAAGAGGTTAAATTGAATTATTTCTTTCCTTTCATTGCCTTTCACTTTTCTGTTCTTCCATTTTGTGCAGACTATTTTATTTTTGATGCTTTATTCCTTGTAGAAAATAGTTCCAATAACAAATTCCACCCTGTTCACTGTCTCCCAGGCAATAAACAATTTGACCATGTCAACACATATTGGTTTAGTAATCTATGATCCAGGGACAATAAGACATCAAACTGAGAGGTTTATTCTTGTAACAGTGTTCAAGTACAATTCTTGTTAACCAGATTTCCCATTCTTTCAAATAAAATGTCTTTCCATTAAATCCATTACTGCTAAATTCCATAGTTCATGAACTACTTCTGACCTAGAAAAATTATCCAGAAGAAGACTGGAGACAGAACAAGGATCAAATGAAACATAGAACATATAATAAAAAATATCTTTGTATGTATAAATAATGTATAAAGAAATTATTAACAGATTATGTTCATGGCTTTATAGGCTTCATAGCATTATTAATATTTTCTTTTCCTCCTTTCCTTTATGTTATGTCTAGGCAAAATCATAATGTGAATGCAAGTATACCACTTTTGAAAAACATAATGCTACAATATAATAATACCTATATGAAAATTGTAGGTTCACCAGCCAGTAAAATACCCCATATCAAGCCTTCTGCAGCTTCTGGTGCCTTTGAGGAGACGACAATATTTAAAACATACTCTGTCTTCCCATCCTCTCAATCCCCAACCTCAGAAACAATTTAGTACCTTATGCTTATTGAAAGTATGACGTTATTCTATGGGTTGGAGTGTGTGTCAATGCGAGTCCTGCAGTGCTCTACAAAGAGTTATGAATCCAAGTTTGATAGTAAGTCCTTCTGTAGCATCATCTCATTCCAGATTGTACTTGCTTTGGGAACCAGACTAAGAATCCTATATAAATAAGAAAAATAGAAAAAAAGAAAGAGGACTGTTTTAGACGGTTTTCCTCTATATTTCCCTGTCAAGATGAGTTGATCTATAGTATATATTTGGACTTTCCAATTGTCTTTTGCATTATCTACATGCAAAAGCATTTTAATAATTAAATTAAGGCTTAAAAAAATGTCTACCACAGAGGGACATATAGTGGAAAAAAATATTGTATGTTTATTTGTTATGGTCCAGCTACGAACTCAATAACCCTTTAAATCTCTATTACTTTTATAATGAGGAGATATACTGAATTAAAACCTTTCAAGTTTCTGAAAACTTTTTCTCTCCCTGGTGCTGTTCCCAATATCTTGTTTGAGGTTCACTCCACTGCCTGGTGCCTAGTCTGTAATTTGTGTGTGTTGGTCTCACTTCAGTCCAGTAAATGGAATTATTTACTTCTTGGAAAGTCCTTCAAAAAAAGACATCTCAGTCTCCTGTAGGACACTGAAGATCAGCACTCTTATGGAAAGTGTGTAAGTGACTGGCTGACAGTAAGAGGGACAGCCAAGCCCAGCCTCACATTATCTTGAATAAAGGTAATTGAGAAATTGTGGCGACAGCTTCTGACACATTCAGGCCTATCAGTAGAGATAACTGTCCTTTATGATTCAGGGCATTGCTACATGAATTATTTTTTGCAGCCTGCTTCGATTGCAATCTTCACAGGCTTTCACATTTATTTGAAATAAGTCTAGGCGGTACCGATCATTTTGTATTAAATTGCTTTGACAATGTAAAATGTCTTCTCCTAGTAGATAATCCATAGATTAAAAGGAAAGCAGGAAAAAAAAATCTGTAACAAACATCATGTTTTGTTACTCTAGGAAAAATATTTCCATTTTTTTTTCCTTCTAAATCCTTCTAAATTACTTTGGAAAGGAAATGTCTATTTATATTTTGACAAAATGCTTTTTAAAGCTTCAAATGTTTTCATTCTATGACAACCAAAATATTTAAATTAATTATGTTTCAGCAATTTAAATTTTTCGGAGGAAATTAAAAAAAAAAATATTGAGAGAGAGAAAAAAAGGACAATGTGATGAAATATAATGAAAACTCAGACTATTATGGTACTTGCACTCTTTAAACCTGAAAACTTTCTGTCAGTGCTTAATGATTGGAAGAGTCAAAAAAGAAAGTGCTGATACCAGCTGGCATTAATTTGGTATAGTTATATAGCTAGAGATGAGGAACGAGTTTCTACTACATGTATTTAATAGTAGAGAGGACTGCTACTCTGTAGGCTGATTTAGAGGAATTTTCAAGCCAACAACAGTACAATTTCTTTCATGAGATTCAATGCCAATGATAAAAATTCAGAAGGTTTTTTGTGAGCATGACATTTATGAGGGAAAAAGTAATATGCAATCAATTAAATTTGGCATATCTTCATTCTAAAAAAAGAATAAAAATTAAGGACTGACATTTGAATTTTCATATGCCTCCTACAGGATTTTCAAAATTTTTCTTTTTTTTAAAATTTGTTTTAGAAATGAGTTAAAAAGAGCACAACTTTTTTTTAAGATTTCATATTTTCAGAATATGATACCTATTTTCCTGACTGCAAGCCCTTATCCTTAATGTGCACAGGCCATGTGAATGATATCCTGAAAACTAAATTGCCAGAAACTATGAGAATTTGCAATGAATTGATAATGGACTGGTGGCAGAAAAGATTTCCTCACTAAACTGGGGTTAGAAGTTGGTACTTTATAGAATGCCAATATCAATGTAAGAAGTGTAACTGAAATACCTTCAGAGTCAGCCTGAGTCCCCTGTAATTGAACATGGTGAGATAGCTAACTTTGGAAACATTTCCCTGAATTTCCCTTTCTTACATATCACCTGTAGTTTGATTGTTTTTCACTCAGAATCTGTCATTCTTCATGCACAGATGCAAACGCTTCCCTTACAAATAAAGAAGATAATTAAAAGAAATGTGTCACTTGCAAGCCTTGGAAAGAGGCTAGCATTCCATTATTATTGCTTATGGTTTTGGGGCTTTTTCTTTGTTTTGAAAATTCATTGAGCAGATTTGTTGTATTCTGAGGTAGATATTATCTAGGGGATAATGTCCCTAAAGATTGTTCATGGTAAACTGGATGTGCTGAGAACAAGGGAAATAAAAACAAGATTGGAGGTGCACATGAAGTGCCACAGAACATACTGTGTGGCATTCTCCTGCTCTTTCACCAGGATTGAGGCTTCCTGTCTGTTATCTATCTTGCCTGCAAGTCCTGTGTGGATTTCTTGGACACATTATGGAAGACTGTGTGGTGTTATATACCTGCTTTTACACAACTCAGTCCTACCCTCCGCTTCTATTGGCTGTATTAGGAGGCTAAGCATATACCAAAGAAGTGTTGATAGATACTTAAGATGAGAGTTTTTAATCAGTGAACTGAATCACATTCTTGAATTCATACCCTCTATTCTTAGCCACTTCTGAGTGTTGTGGGAGTGTAATAATAGTCTTTATAGTAAAAAGACGGTTAAGGAGATTTAAAGGAGGAAGTAATAGGCCTCATGAGCAAGACAAGTTTTCTGAAATTAAAGATTTTAATAGTCAAAAAACTGATGATAATAATTTATTAAACACAAAAACATATCCACTTGTGTTCCATATTTGGTTAGACCAGATGTGTGATATTCTTTCAATGTCATCCAAGCCTGGACCAGTGGCCAATGACCACCACAGTGAAATTAGGTGACTCTACTGGGGATTTCTGCATCCAATCTTGAACAGAAAAAAAAAATAAATAAAGGAGATGCAGGAACGTGGTTATTGGAATGGAGTTGTTTGAAGAAAAGAAAATAGAATGAGTAGAGAGTGGGATGTAACAGAAAAAACAGCTATAATAATAAAGTAGCTAATTAAATTAAATCCTCCCCAGCAGTGATTCAAGTGGTGATGAATATCATGTCCATACAATATAGGTTTAGGTGGATATCCATATATAATTCCTGCAGCACATTTCTCATTACATCTGGATTTCTTACTCTGGACTTCAATGTAAGTGTATCTGAAGTCAGTTCTTTCAAGTTGTAGCACACAAGAGGCAGCCTCTAAAGCTTTGTTTTTCTAGTGAAATGCTGTTGCTAATCTACTTTGAGCAGTAACACACAAAATAGTCTTGTCACTGATTAAAAGCCATTCAATATTTTCTAAAAATATATGAAAAATGTTTGCTAGTACAGAATGGATTGGTTCTAAATTCAGAGATCAATAGTAAATAGGATATCCATCACCTAACACATTATAGCAGACCTCTACCTGGTTTTTTTGAAAGGTTTATGATTTTAAAATGACTGTGTTGCATTTACTGTGCATTCAGAAGAGATTAAATTAGACCACAAGCCAGTAACATAAGAATTAGACAAACAGTATGACTTATTCCTATCCTTTTAGCAATTATCTAGTGACAGATTGTTTTCCTCTGTTTAAAGTATCTGCCAGTAAAGCATATCTGCTCATAAAAGAGAGATGATTAGTGTGATGGCAATTTGCTTGTTCTTACAAGTATATGTGGAATATTTGTTACAATTAAATAAAATTGTTTTAAAACTAAGGACAACAGTCTCATTAGGATGTATGTATTCAGTCTATTAAGTTTAAAAGGAAGCAAGACTAAGTTTCAAACAGTGTTCATACTCCTTATAAAAACTTCAGCCTTTGTTTCCCTATATAGGATATGTTGCTTACATAAAATATACGTGAACAAGATTAATTTTCAGTTACATAAGACGACCAAAATTCAATGCAAATCAACGGATATTTTGTGTGCTTCTCCAACAGAAACCACTTAAATGGGGTGACCATGACCACATATCATTGTGAGAATATCACTTTAAAGCAATAGCTTCAGTTTCTTGGTCTGGTTTCTGTTTGATCTTGTAATCTGTGTTCCTAAGGGGACAGGAGAATCAGGGTCCTGCCTAAAAAGCTGTCTTACTTAGGCTCAATAAAGTCCAGCAAAACCTTGGGATGCCTAAATGCAGTAAATGACCAATCTCAGTGCTTAAGAAGAGCCAAATTGAATATAAGATGTGCTACAAAAATTCACCGTTTGGAGACATAGTGAGGTTTTGCCACCACTTTTACTGTAGGAATGGTGAGACAGCTTTTCAGGCAGGTCTGATAAACAAAGTAAGTGGGTCAATACTGTTTATTAGCTTGACATTCTTCATTTCTACCTAGGCATCCCACAGAAAAGGTTTCAAAGAAATTAAATGCTGGGTGTGAACAGCTCACTTTCTCTCTTGGTAGCAGAGAAATTATTAACAACTTCTTGGGTTTTTTTTATCTACACATACTCTATCAGTTCTCAGAAAAATTTGCTTTCCATGAAGAGCTGGGATTTTGCAAATGAAAGTAGTATAACAACATTGAAGGGATTTTAAAAAATAATAATTAAAGATGGTAACATTCACCCTGAACTGCATTTGCCTCAAAACACATAAATAAAACTTATCAGCACATTACCAACAAATAATAAATTTAATGTCCAACTATCTGGAATATATTCTTTGAAATTAATATAAAATGAACATAATACTTTGCAGTATATCATTCAAGCATTCTTTACTATATAAATATTTATATAAATATGTGATAGGATGGTTCAAAGAGTGTCTTCCCAGTGGTATCCAGTGACAGGACAAAATGCAATAAGCACAATAAGAAATGCAGCAAAATTAGTTTAATGGTAAGAAAAAAATGTTTCTAATGTGAAGTTCATCACATATAGGAATGGGTTGTTGAGAGTTGTGGGAAAAATCCAGGTGGGAAAGTAATATAGCTCTTCTAATATAACTTGTGCTTGAAAAAAAAGTGGAATGCATGTATGCATATAGAGAAGTACATGTTTATTTTAATTAGATAACACAAAATACTTGGTTTTTCACATTGTCACTTTTTAAGTAACTTTGGAAGGACAATGTACATCATCTGATGCAAAACCCTGTGATCTGATAAGGTCCAATAAAGT
>PYHW01010409.1:4358086-4370386 GCA_013186435.1 Turdus rufiventris | reverse complement strand
TTCCTTCCTTCCTTCCTTCCTTCCTTCCTTCCTTCCTTCCTTCCTTCCTTCCTTCCTTCCTTCCTTCCTTCCGTCCTTCCTTCCTTCCCTTCCTTCCCTTCCTTCCCTTCCTTCCCTTCCATCCCTTCCTTCCCTTCCTTCCTTCCTTCTTGTCCTATCTTGACATGAATGTCTTTTTTTTGTACTTATGCCAACTTGGTTTACTGTTCTTGTGACGTTTACGTATACTGAGGGAAAATGTCTCTTTCCATAGCCAGCAAACATTCCCCCACTATTGGAAGTGAAAACAGAAGTTCAATCTGTTCAAGGAAATACTTAATGCAGTTAGAACTGAAATTAAATATTTCTCTATCAACATACAGCATGATATGGAGTCTTAAAACGATATGTATTAAGGTTCAGGATGAAACACTGAGGTCTGGCCAAATATGTCTTCACACAATGAAGCCTAAGATCAAGCACTGTGCATTTTTTAGGAAAACTGACATCTCGTAATACTTCTAGCCAGCTGACAAGTACCATTCTAGTGTTAACTTTCCTTTCCTATATCTTCCTAATTGTCTTTAAGTTACCTGAGCACAAACTTGTACAAATATGTCCCAAGTGTACTTAAAGCTAACAAAAGCTTAGAAAAGAAATTGAATACGAGCTGAATTTGAAGATAATAGATTCGATTTATGCATGATTATTATAGCTGCAAGCATTTTTATTCATTGCAGGTATTGGCTTTCAAATGAGGGAAGATTGGGAAGGGCGGCCTTTAGGGTATTTGAGCAACTGTCAAATTGTGTCTATTTTTCAGAATAACTTTAATGTAAATAAAATAGAATCATATATTCTCCAGACTAGCTATATTTTATTCTTGTGATACTGGATGGATTACAAGCATTCTGTTCTGAGCTGATAGAAATACTCAATAGTCTAGTAATCTAGAAATCTCTGAAGAAACAGAGTTCAAATATTGAAAAAAAGTATTCTAGAAAAACTATGAATTTTTAAAATACAGCCGTGTAACACTTTTTAGATTTAATAGTCACATCAATTTTGCAGGCACTGGATGGTTTTTTTGCTTTGCTTTTGCTTTAGCCCACAGACCAATGTTTATAATTGCTCACAGAATATACAGAAATGCTTTTAGCATTGCCAAAGTATACATGACATTAACCACAAAAGAAATAGTCATTAAGAATTGTGCTGTGAATACCTAGGCTTCTCTGACCATAAATGATATTTCAAAATTAAAATTTTAATTTTATTTTTGTATAATTAGGTTTTTGTCATATATTTCAGCATATCTATTTTCAAAAAAATTTTCTTCAAAAGAATGAAAGCAGTCTGAAATACCAACTTTCAGAGTGAAAAATACACAAATCTGTCGCTTGAAGAAAAAAAAAAACTGATAAGAAGGAATCTGAAATTCTAAAACAGGTTTTAAACACACCACGAGGTTGATATTTCTAACACATGAAACCAGTACTCATGATTGTGTGAGTAAAAAAAGATCCACTTGGTTTCTTGTCTCAAATGCTTGTACAATCCATCAGGCAATGCAGGAGGTAATGTGGGAAACCTTGTCACAGCTGCTGAACAAGAACAAAAATTTCTCAAAAGCACAGCTAGATATGTATTGAGTTTATGTGGCACGGTTTTGGTAGTGGGAGAGATAGATAAACTGCTTCTTGAGAAGGCACCAGGCTGCCCACGTCAGAGACAGGTCCAGCCAGCTCCAAAATGGACCCACCACTACACAGCTGAGCCCATCAGTGATGCTGGTGGCATCTCAGTGTTGAAATATTTAAGAAAGGGCAAAGAAGACTGCAGTGGTGCAGTGAAGGAGTGGAGTGAAGAAAATATGAAACATTCCAGATGAATGAAAGAGTAGGAGGAGGTGCTCCAGGCATGACAGCAGCCTATAGGAGAAGACCATAATGATAGAGGCTGTGTCCCTGCTTCACATGCAGGTCCACCAACAGTGAAAACAGAGAATAGACCAAGGGATAACCACTTTTTTGAATATTAAAATTTTAGGAGATGTTAAATAGATACATGTTTTAGATAGACGTTTTGCAGGACAATATGAAGGTAATCTACTTTCAGTTAAAAGCAAGATCTCTAGATATTCTTTGAACTTCTGGTACATCTCTGCCACAAAAATCAATGATCACTGGAACTCCTTTCTGCTTCTTTAACAAGACAGATCAATGGCAATGGACTCTCGGGCAGAAAGTGCATTTCAAAAATGTGATCAAGTGACTGACATCCAATTCTACTCATCTGCTGTGATGAACAGACATTGTTGATTATCATTTGCGTTGTTCCAGTCTATGTCATTGGAATAAATCTCCGCTGGACATAACCAGATGGGAATGAAGTGCTTATCCTTTACAAATCAAGAACATTGACATTAACTGAATGAAGCCATGTACAAGACAAGTGCTTGCTGTTGAAATTTTTGATGATGTCGATAGTTATAATGTGGAGATTACACAAGTGTATTCTAGAGAAAGAGGAGCAGACATTGCCAGCCACATCTTGATGACTGCAGAGATGATCCCTTTGCCTGCACAGATGTTTGCAAGCCAGAAAAGCTGGCATGATAAGCTCTCTGCTGAGGTAAATGTTGAAGTATTTGCACTGAAATACTGAAAAGCTGATGGTAGAATTCTTCCCTGACAGGTTTCTTCAGATCAGAAATTATTGTCAGTGATCCAATAGAGATACAGTTCAAGCTGAAGAGATGGCCAAAAGACAAACTGTTAGCCAGACTAATTTCTTTGAATTCTTCAGCATGAGCAGACTGTGACAAAATATTCTTCTTGTGAGGAAGTAATATTATTCTTCCTGACTGAGCTGTCTAGAACCACTAGCAATCTCTTTTAAGCATGTAAGAGCTTTGTTTCCATGAAAGCTGTTCCTCTTACAGCGCTGTAACGTAGGGAATATGATTTTCTGCCTTTCCTAGTAAAAGGCCACAGGTTCTGCCCTGAGAGTTCCAGTCTCAGGGCTGGTGTGGTTTCCCTCTCCATTTTGGGGGCAAGTGCCTTTTTCCTTTCCTGCCTGGGCGTGAGCTGTGCCAATGCCTGCATGGGAAGAGTCCAGCAAACCCAGGGGTTCCTTGCCCTGGGGGAATGTTTGAGGCTGGGGAGGCTGTAAAATGGGCCATTCAGACAGAAGGCAGGAACCTAGAGCAAGAAAGACATATAAAAACAAATCAAACTAATTGAGGAGAAAGGAACTCAGTCACTGTGTTACACTCTTCCCAACAAAGGCTTTGGCACTCTAATGGGAACTACTTGCCTTTACTGTCTGAGGATGACTGGCATAGCTGACCACAGACCCAACAGGGTATTCGAAGGGAGAGTACAATACTACCAATACTGCTAGTAAAATTATTAGAAAGGAAACCAACTACTTGAAGACACAAACGAAAGAGAAAAAACTATGCTGAATGTCTGCTCAGCACAAGGACCAGGAACTGATTTCTAACTGTAAAGCACAAGGCTTAAAGCAGTCTTGCAAAAAATTCCAAAGAAAACAATCTTTGAGATCTTAAGATTATCCCAGTATCTATTCAAATTAAGGTATACTCTTTTTCTAAGTATTAAATACCATGTATCACAGAATTATTCAGGCTTTGATCATTGATCTAGATTAAGAACTGAAGAAAAATAATAAGAGTAAATAAAATAAATTTTCATTTAGGTATCAAGTATCAGTTTACAGAATTTTCCTACTTTATATTATGGCTGGCTGAGATTTTTTTGTGGTGCTAATAATTTATTGATTCCATGAAGGATTTAGAGATGTCACTAAAACACATGAAATGCAATTAAACTTTGACACTAATCGCTTTGATCAAGTAAGGTCAGAGACAATACTTGCACCTATTAATATTTTATGAAGTGAACTTTTTGCCTTGATTTCTGAATAAGAGGGAAAAACTCAAAGGATATGATATGACAAAGGTGTCAGACAGAATTTTTAAAAGTAATACACAAGTGAATCGTTTGATGACATGAGTCATGCAGAAGCCATTTAGGTTCAAGTTTTTGTCACAACTGTGTTAGTAACAGTTTTTTTCTCTAGATACAGCTGGTGTTTTATCTAAAAACTAATTTGAATTACACTTTTGTTTTTCAGTCTCTCTTCTGCACTTTTGCACTGAAATTGATTTATCTACTCTTGTAACAATAAAATAAATATCTATATTTAGGAAAATACATATAATATTATTTAATAACACAATAAAGAATTATAAATATAAAGAATATAAAGAATGATTCATAAATTAAATCAGTTAAAGTAATATTCTAAAAAAATTATTGAAGCATTGAATAGATATAGAAGAATTAATGTCTCTCTATTCATGGTGTAGGATTGTTCTGAAATTAAGTTGGAAACTGAATAACAAGTTCTACACTGACAGTCAGAAGTAGCTCAAATATATTAAACTAAAATCATAGAATTAATAGTGTAATTTTTAATTTTCTTTACTTCCAACACCCCTTTTTTGTCCAACTGAATCAAGAAATGCATTTTAAAAAATTTAAGTTACACCAGTTATTGTTATTCAGCATTGCTGTTTCCATCATTTGATGCTTAGTGGAAAGTAGACTGGACACAGAGAGCGTGAGTGTGTGGGTGCTCCTTTTTATTTTTGTGTTGTTTTCTTGTCACAAAAGAAACATTTTTGACAGTATTCCATACTGAATAGCATTTAACCTCTGTGAGAATATAGCAACATTAGTGAGGCTCCACTTAGTGTACAGTAAATCACAATCCATCATAGTAATCTCAAGCCTCTACAGCAGAAAATCTCTTGAGGATATTTCTCGTGAAGTCAGCACTGTTTAAGTTGTTAAAGCAAAACCAAAACACAGCCTGGGAAAAATGCTTGGTACAGCTTTTCCCAAGTACAGTGGAACGTAACAAAGGCTTGCTTCCAATTATGATGAAATTCTCTAGCACTTACTGAGAAAATTCTTTGTGATATGTTTTCAGTATATATATATATTTCAGCTTTTCATAATCACTCTGTACTTCCATCATACTTTCATGCAGCATAGTTTTTAATTATTTATTTATTTATTTATTTTCTGGCAACCATCCTAAACAATTCCCTATCTCTCTTATATTGTTTCTGGTTTTTATGTATTGATATTTCCTGTTCTGGAGAGTTTTGAAAAGGAAAGCCAAGTGGGAATGCATAGGAATTCAAAACAGTAATTTTATTCCTTCTAAGACAGGTGTCATCTGCACTGCTTGCTGTTCACTAGCTTTTCAAATAGTAATAACTTAACACAGTATTTAAAGTCATGTGTCACCTCTACAACTTTGTAAGGAAGATATTTTAGTGAATAATTAGTAAATGTGTATAAATCAGATAACACAGTAAGAGAATATGGGAATAGATGCTGATATTTGATAGTGCCAAGATAGAAAATTTTCTGTGACACGTAATCTTCTTTGGTCACACGTATGCAGATAAGAGATATTAAAATAAACAAACAAACAAAACTGATCAATCTGTGTAGTCATCTATCCTATTAGTGATTGATGGTCAAGGCGAATTTTTAGAGATATTTTTGGGCTTATGAATTCAAATTGGTTACTTATCTTATGGCAAACAAACAAGTATATGTTAAAAAACACAGATTAAATACCATACTCTGCCATGGTACTTGTAAAATCTTTAATTATCTTTTACCATACTTGACATAAAAGAGGCATATGTAGACTCAGAAGATACAAAGTCCCATAGCCTAAGCAGCAATTTGCTTTCTTTCCTAACTGCAAATTTACCATCGTGTTGCAGTCTCTCAACATCCAGCATCTTGGTGACCACACAGGAAACACTCCAGTGTGTAAAGGAAACTGTAACCGTTCATTATAAAGCACAGTGGATATTTTCTACATGAGGAATTATGTGCAATCTCTTTCAAGGACATCAAAGGAGCTAAGTGAAGAACAATAGAGGGTTGGTTTTTTTTTTTTTTTTTTTTGTATAAATAGTATGTATCAAAGCCTTACTAAGCCAATCACAGAAGTATTTCTAAGATTTACTTTCTTTGAAACTGTTATCCAATGAAGGATGCAATATGTAGCTTTTCTTAGTAGAAGCAGCGTAAAGCTGAAATTCAAATTTCTGGTCTTCTGCTATAGAAAAAGAACTTAATTCTGATCACAGAATGGTGAGTGGACCTGCATTTTAGATTCATGGTAGCACTACAAAACTAAACATATTTTTGAGATAGTTTCAAAACATAATGTGTGCTGAAAATCATTATTAGCAAATGTCCCATCTTCCCATCTTCAGCATAGTCTCATTATGGACATCCTTATCTCATTAATAGAATGTTAATAGAATAATTGACAGGTTTTTTAATCCCATTAAGGCCTTTCAAAGTGAATGGTTATAGAAGTGCAAAGAGCTAAACCCACGATGAGATCTCAGTGCTACTGAAGGCACCGACTCTCCTAAGGAGACCAAATCATCCAGTAAAACAAGTGTTGATTATTAAGTGCTACACAACTGAAAATTTTATCAAAGAGTATTTGTTCTTGCCAGGTCATTCAAGATTGCCCATATAGGTCAAGTTTTCGACTCTATTACAGAAACAACCAGATACCTATTTTTCTCAAAGATATTAGAGAACATTTTGTGAACACTTGTCCTGAACTTACATGCTCAGGTCAGGCTCCTCTTTCTCATGATGAAGAAATGGGAGATTGTTGTAGTCAGATGGTTAAGAATACACTTGCTGAAGTCAAACAATAAACTAGATGCTTTATCAGGTTGATATTGTGAAATATTAAATTCACTGCCAACAATATCTCAGTGTTATGCACATCCTTGAAAGGGAAGATTCTTTTTTTTTCAAGACTTAGGGAATTTTTATACAGACTGAATAAATTTTAGCATATAAGTGTTCAGACTAGGCAATTCCAAAAATGGTGCAAATGCTCAGGAGAGAACACTCAGACCAGTTCTCTTTCTGCATCCCTGTGTATTTTCCCCAGAGTTACTGACAATGAAGAAGGAAGAAATGGGCTCTACTGTCAGTCTTGGAGGCAGTTGAGTATTGGATAACACTTGACTGCTGTCAGCATGTCCCCATTCACACTTTATCTGGGCTGGTTTTAAAGTTCTACTTAGGCTTGGATATGAGTTGACCTACCTGCCAATTCAGCTGGCAGATGAATAGGGAGACACTTTTTGGTGCCTTTTGAAATTACTGAAAGCTGAGTAAACATTCAGGGACAAGGTTCTAAATTCCAGATATGTGTATAAAAGGGATAAAGTAGACGTATATAAAGGGTCTATTTCAGTACTATGTTTTATTCAATCATTTGTAAAACACGTGACAACATATTTTTAAAACTTAGCACTTCTAGAGGACTTTTCATCTTCCAAATGCCTTTCATATTTTGAATCTGATGATAGTCCTTATTTTATGGACTTTGTTGATGCAACATACAACAGATAATCATTACTATCTATTAGGTTCCTCAATTAACATTTTGAGGGAAGAATGAAGAATAACCAAATAAATATCAATATAAAAGCTCTCTGAAAGTGAAAGAAGGGAAGAGCTTCACTCTAAGTATTGCTCAGCTTGGTGACCAGCTATCTTGAAGATGGAGGTTTTCCATACTGTTTTTCAAGTGAAAAGAGATCAAATCTGGAAATCAAATTCATTGGCATGTAAGAAGATGAGAATTTTACACTTGGAGACAGTAAAGATAGCAATGAACGAAGCAAAACTACATCAAGCTTTTTAGATTGAGGACCAAACTGAAATACAAGACTACCTGTATTTTATTCTGGTTTAATATAAGTAGGTGATATTTTTCCCTCAAAGTATGTCAAAGTTTACAGCAGAAGTTCTCACTTTGAGATAGCCCAAATTTCAGTCAGTAACACCTATAAATCAATGCAGATATTTATCTAATATTCTCCATAACCTTCAGAAAATATTTCTTATTCTTAAGAAAGTGGCACTCTCCTGCTTATTTTTGAAGGTTAGTGCTCTACTCAAGATTCTGTTCAATAATCACAATGGATAGTCTATGAAATACTTTTAGAAAATATATACCAGATATGTACTAATTTAAAACTTTTTTTTTTCCAGAGGGCATGCAAATTTAAGACATTTAAAATCAATAATACTGATATTTTAAGAGCATAATTTTTGAAAAGTAGATTTGCATTCAAAATAATGATAAATTTGTGTAAATATTAAAAACTTAAAATTATGCCAAATATTCCCTCTATATTCAATTTTATGAACAATTTATTAATGATCACTATGCTAAAACAAATCCAAACAAACTTTGAAACATGTTCTTATTCTGAATAGGAATATTTTTCCCCAGTATTTCTAGTATGCCATAGTTTACCTAACTCATATCACAATTATATCAAAATATAAATTATGATCTAAATTCCTCACTTACCTGCTGTTATGGACTACACTCAGGTGTCCCTACACCCTAAATCACCACTTAAACACACACAATTTTTAAGGCTGGTATTTTCAGATCCAACACTTTTTAAGATGTTCAAGAGACATGATTTGTTGTGCTCAAAGAAAATACTTTGTTTCTTTATGGCCTTGTCTTTCTATTTGTCAATTCAAGGTTGTTTAGGGTTTATTTTCACTTTTCATTTCAGCAAAATTTCAAGAAAAATGGTATGAAGAGCTAAACCAAATGTACATTGCACAGAAAATACAGAGGAAAAAAAGACAACAAAAAAAAAATCAAAAAAACAACCCAAAATCAAACTCTTCTGCAAATTACCAAATTTGGTTAAAATACTTTTGCTCCTCTGGGAAAGAGAAAAATAGATTTGATTCAGAACCCAGAGTTATAAATATTCATTGTGCTTTCTTCCCTATCTGGAAATGAATCAATTAATTAATTAAATATTCATACAAGCACTTCTTTTTCCCCTCACTTTCCACTCAAATCCTTTCCGTATTTAAATTCTTCCTCATGCTACATTTAATATGCTTTTTCCTCTGCATTAAATGAGAATATGAATCTACATAAATAAAGAAATTATTAGTAAACAAAATTGTCATGGTTGTGGTCTGGGTAAGGAAGAAAAGGAAGGGGAGGAGAAAGAGGACTGTGGATTAAAATTATAGTGCCATGACTAAAATAGGGTTAACTGTCATATCTGAATGGTATGTGGACTTACAAGAGATAAGTAAATACTTTGCCTTCCTGAATAGTGTTCAATAGATGGTTAGTAGATGGTTAGGCACACAGAGTTACTGCACTGAAGAAGGAAGACTATAATGTACTTATCAATAATATATTCCTATGTATAGCTTCATCTGGAAGCGATCAGTTAGGGGTGTTAAGGTTTTGGGTCATTACTAGATCCACTGGTTTGCCTGCAGATTCTGTCAAAAAAGTCAATTTAATGCAAGTTTTTTTCTGTGATTATAACAAAAATTAAGTTCTAGTTGATATGAAAAAGCAAACAACGTGCTTCTCTAATGTTTTGCACCTTATTTATCAGTGTAAAGAAAACAGGTAGAAGAGGTTCCAAAATCCTTAGGCTATTATTTCCTACATGCATAAGAAAGAATAAGTTTTAAATTATAGTGAAGAACTGGACTTCCAAAGTGATCCAAGATTTTTAATAAGTAAATTGCAGATTTACTTATTAAAGATTAATAAGTAAGTTATAGTATGTCAACTCTCCCAATACTCACAAACAAACAAACAAAAAAAAACCACCCAAAAAACCCCAAAAAAAAACAACAACAAAAAAACCCCAAACAGAACCCCCTCATTCCTGAGGACTAAAATATGCAATATGTGAAATATGCAATATGCACACCTGAGGATAGGAAGAACAATGTGTATGCTTTACTTTTAGCAAAAATCATCTCACAATTTTGCTGAACTGATTGCAATAATTAAAATCAGAATGTATGTTGCCCATATTTCACAAAGCTTACTTTAAGGGATGTGGCTTGTCTTAGAGCATGGGAAAATATTTGGTCTTTTTTCTCTGGAATTATTCAATATTTGAAGAAAGTGAAGAAAAGGAAAGGATTTGAGCATTATAATTTAGGACCATAGAAAGACCTAATAATCAATCAAGATGATTGATTAAGAACTTTGGGAATAAAAGGTCACAAAGAATTAATTCAGTACTTTTTTTTTTTTTTTTTAATTTTAAATGAAGTGTCAAGCATTCTTGTGGGACAGGAGGGAATTTCATTCTTAATTCACTGGTATGTATAGATAATTGATTTTTCATTCAATGAAGAAAGGTGGCTTTGGTTTTTTGATGGATTTTTTTAAAATTCAATTGACTCCATAACACATTGCTCAGGATTTTCTATTAAGGTTTTCTCTTTTCCTTTCATGCATATGAAGAAAGAATCCATGTTGGCCTAGGTGTTTAATGAAAACAGATTAACTCAACAGAACTCTTAATTAGCATGTTTATGTAACTTTAAAATATGTGTCCTTAATTATATAGAACTGTACATTCAGTATACGTATTTTAATATTAAAAATATGAACCTAAAATATCTTATGTTGATTTTATTAATTATCTCCCTTGCTTGTTAATACATAGATTGATATTGGGAGGAGGGGAGTAAAGAAGACAATTCAAAATTTTTCTGTCTTAGCATTTGTAATATGTGTCACTGGTATGTACTCACACTAAATTATGGAGCTCATGTTGATGAACACTCTAAAAAGACTTTTTATTAAGTGTTACCTACAGTAGGATTAATAAAATCATTTGGTTGACTTCTACACTGAGGAAGCTTTTATATTTGTATGATGGGTTTTTATATTTAATTGATTTTAAAACTGTTAGAGAATTAGCATTTGTCATTGGCCTCTCTTTTCTCTTTTAATTGTACCTTCCCATGGAAATCAATGATTCTATTTAATGAAATGAAGAACTCCTAGCTGGATATTTCCTGGGCATTTGCAGATTACATGTTTCTGAGAGTTTTTCAGTGGGAGACTTATGAGGCTTAAAAATTCTCAATTTTCCCCCATGATTCCTCATCACATATCAGTAGATAGCACTGTGTGCACAACAGGTGAAATATTAAGCCTCAAAGTAGGTGGTTTATTTGTAATTGGTGATAAAGTAATTTTTTCTTCGATGGTCATGTTTATTTACATTTTCCTTGGTTTTGTGGTCTGTTTCTTTTTTTCCTATTCCTTCACTGCTCACTTTTTCTAACTATTTTATGCACTTAGGGTTTTTCAATTACCTCCATATTACCTATTTGGGGAGCATTGTTTTAAATGCGTATTTTAACACCACAATTTGGTTTGACAGAATGATTTGTAGTGCTGCAGCAAGCCATTCACCAGAGATCTGAAATCTTGTGCACAAACTCCCTAATCTAGCAAGCTTTAATTCATAAGCTTACTGCTGTTCCTCCATTAAGGTAGTGATGAAATGCAAATAGGAAATTGTTCTGCAGAGAAGCTGCTAAGAAGTGCAGAACTGTTGAAATTCTACAGGACTGTGACATTTAAAACATCATTGCATCAAAGTCATTTGCTTTTAATTAGGAACAGGTAGAGGAGAGTAAGGGGAGTATTTATGTGCATGTTGATGGAAAAAGAATGAGGGACTGTCCTCAGCATCCCCTGCTTGATTGCTAAATAATTTATCCATTCCCTGCTTTTCTGGGTCTTTTATTCATTTCACAATGGCACACTTGCAGTGAGAGATAGTGAAAAAAACATGTTATCCCATCCTCACCAAGGATTTGTTGGTTAAAGCACACTGCAATAATTCAGTATTCTGGGTTGGACACATCATGCTGGTTGCCAACATTTGCAATCCAGCTTTGTCAGTGCCTTCATCCCCAAGCAATTGTATCTAAGAGATTATGGATCTCTTCTTTTCTGTTACTGGGCAGAGTTAAAAGTGCCAACTTTACTTCAGGGCAAGAATCAGGCTTATGGCACTTTGTCACAGCAGAGGGCCCAAATAATGGCAATAAACTAACATTTTTCATGTTGTTCATGACTAAAAATTGTTAAATTTTGTGCTTCTCATTCTAAAATTAAATTGTCAGTACAAAGAGAATAATGTTTTTTGTAGGCAAGGGGAAATACTAAAAATATATGTTCCTTTGGGACACATAAATAAAAAGCCTCTGTACTTTAGTCTGAGATCAGAATTTTATCGGAAGTTCTCCTGATGTGGTTCCTATTCTTGATATTTATTGTATATGGCAATGAATCTACTATATTGCATTGTATTACTAATATAGAATTAAATAAATTATTATT
>PYHW01010409.1:4322586-4358036 GCA_013186435.1 Turdus rufiventris | reverse complement strand
TATGTTCTTTTTTTTTTTTTTTTTTTCTTGACATCAGAAATATGTCATGGGAACATTCAGATTCTCTGTTAGTTCTTCTTCTTTTTCATAAGAAAGCTAATATTTTTACATGCCTAAGAAAAAGAGTTTGTTTCTTTAAACTTTTAAAGAAGCCCATCCTTTGACTGAGATGTAGTAAATGTAAATGCAGACCTTTGTTTCATGTTGATAAAATGCTTAGTACACCAATATATTAGACTTCTTTGATAGTTTAATCAGTTTTAATATACTAAACCACCAAAATATTAATAGTGATTAAATTATAAAATGTTTTATTCAATTGATTTAGCAAATACTTAACTTCTGAATAAACAAGATGAGTAAAGAGAATTTCTAATACAATGGTCAGAAAAAGACACAGTACCATTTGTGCTATCTAAATTTAAATACTTCCGAACAATTTCATTTCCACATTTTAATAGGATTTCTTGAATTTATTTGCAATAGGTTTACAGCTCTGATCAACTACAAAACTGTATCTCCAAACATTTACTTGCATAAATGTCATCTCTTCTTTATAGAAATAAAGCAGAAGAAATGTAAACTTTATATTAATCAGGTTTTCTTTTTTTTGCATAGGCATGCACAAATGCAGGTATGAAAGAGAAAAACACCATTTGTAGTTTTGTAAAATAAATGCATCTGCCAATAAAAAAAATCAATAAACACAGGAATTAAAAGATGACATTACTTAAAATAATTTTAAGAAGGAAATAATATTTTTAACGACTAACTAGAAAATCTAGAAAGAGTAGACAATTCTTTTGATTAAAAATTTAAAACATTTCTCAATTAGCTTTGCGCAGAAAAGACAATTAAATGAGGAGTACGTACATCTTGTAAATTTCTTTGCTAATTTTCTGGTAAGAAATTATTACTGTAGTGACTGGAATTGCTAGTTCACCAGTTTTAAAGATTTTTAATTCTAATTTGTAAATCAAGCTTAGTATAAAATAGCTGCCGCTCATGTCAAACCCATAATTCAGTGATTACCTATTTTATTTGGAGATTTAGATGTTTGAAAATAGGAATTTATTGGTTCCATCTTTACTGTGACCTCAAAATTGTTCTGTCTACAATTAGTTTAATTAATTGTACTAATATGCTTGCTTAGGTGAATATTTGCTTGGTTAGCCACTTTAATCAAAGTAATAAAATACACAGAAATGTTTCATTCCATCAAGTTGCAACCTGGGTCATGAAATCAGAGAGTTTAGCTAATTCCATTAAATAATTTTTCAGAAATTTTAAATTTTTGCCAAGTAGAACAATGGCATAGACTTAACCCCCTATCCTTTCCCCCCTCTTCCAATGTATATAAATCCTGAGAGCTAGATCGAATATAATATTTTACGTCAAAACCTGTTATCTTGAAAACTCAAAGATCCCTCTAAGGCTAGTAGCGTCTTACTTATTTTTATTTATTTTCTTTTACTTTAATTTTAAGCACTTAAGTACCCAAAAGTTTTTGTCCTGAATATGGCCACAGGTCTCTCAAACTTGTGATTGCTGAGATATGTGTCATCACATGGGAGTCTCTGCCTGACTGCAACTCAGAGACCAGCACGTTTGTGTGCAAGTCCCCTCAGGGGCTTGACCTCATGGTGTTGTTCAGAGAATCCCTAACACATAACAACAAGATTGGGCACTTCACAACACTGTGGTAGCTGCTGCTTTCTCTTTGAATGCTACTACTACCACCAGTTTATTTTCGTAATAGTGGCTGGTGCACTTTCCCAGGAGGTGGAAGACTTGATTTTATTCTCACTTCAGTCTGCCAGGATTTGAACCCACGCCTACTTGTGTGGAACACAGAGTGCTGTAACCATCAAGTTGAAGACAAGGATGGAGATGAGAAGAACAGGAAGAGATTAAAATACTCCCTTTTTTAAAAAGCTATGCTGCTCTGCTGAAAGCAAGTAAGTTCCTTGAACCAAGATACAAAAAAAGATATGAGAATCAGCATCTTTTTTTTTATGTCTCATAGGGAGTAAATTTTTGGAGATAACTTCCATGTAAGGTACGACTGAGAACTAAGTCCCTTATTTATGTAGATTACCCCACATAGATGTTGCTTAAAACCGAGAAGTAGCACTAAAGAAAGTGCCATATAGCATAATTCCAATTATGGGTTGTAGTTTTAATTTCTCTAAAGACCCCCATAAGAGTAGAAACAAATATATTTCACTGTTTTTTTTTTTTTTTTCCTGTGCAGTGGACTACAAAATATACTGTAATTGAGTAATCATTCCATTTTGCTTGTTTGTTTCCATTAAAATAAAAGAATAAATACTTTTCAGATAATTTTTGGCAAATTAGATCATAGTTTCCTATAGATATTTCAAAAATAGCTCCAGCTGATTAAGCAGGGTCAGCCATATATTTGAAATAAAATATGAGGTAAAGGTTGCTGTCTCACTAGACTGCTACATTGATTTAGAAATCTGATATAATATTGCTCCCCACATTTATACCCCAATTACACTGACAATCAAAAAATCTGACAAGGACTTTCCATACATTCTTCTGTTTTATAAATTGCCACCATATGATGTGAAATTTCTTAGAAATATCCATTTCCAACTCAAGGTTCTTTAATTAACCTCTCTACTTTACTTCTTCCTAGTATTTTTTCCTTTATTAGCAAATCTGAGTGAAACTTGAATCTTTATATGGTTTTTGGTTAATATTACTCCCATAAACAATGTTAGCACCTTGTGTGTTTCAGAGTAAAATTTGTAATTCAACAGTATGTTGACTGCAGTGTTAGCTGGAAGCGTTTTCATCTTTTCACAGATGATGTGGAGATAGAACTTTCAGGTGGTAGAATACAATGAAATAGATTATTATTAGATGGAACTCTAAAGCTGTTTGAAAAATATTGATTCTGTGTACTAAAACGACTAGGAGTTAATGACATTTTATTTTCCCTGTGGAATGATTGAGCTATTTAAAAGGAAATAATGTTATTTTACTGTCACAGCAGATTTCAGAAGTTTCAAAAATTAAACGCTTTCAGGAAAAACAAATAAAAGCATATCTTAAAATGTTTTTTCATGCAATTTTATATTTTTTACTTTTTGTCTGTTTGTTATTTTTTTAAAGTCAGATCTCTGGTGTAAGCCAAATAGAAAATTTTCTCTTTAGCCAGTTCTCACAGTAATGTAATGAACCATAGAATGCCCTAGGTTGGAAAAAAAATCTCTAAGCTCATGAAATCTAACCATTAACACAGCACTGCCACCTCCACCACTAAACCATGTCATTAAGTCCCACATCTACACTATTTTAAATCCCTTTGGAGACAGTGGCTCAATTTCCCTGGTCAGACTGATTCAATACTTGACAACCCTTTCAGTGAAGAGTTTTTTTCCCCTAATATCCCATCTAAACCTCCCCTCGTGCAACTTAAGGCCACTCCCTCTTGTCCAGTCACTTGCTGCTTGGGAGAGGTGACCAAGCCCTGCCTGGCTGCAGCCTCCTTTCAGGTAATTGTAAAGAGTTATAAGGTCCCTCCTGACCCTCCTTTTCTCCAGGCTGAACGATCCCAGCTTCTTCAACCTCTCCTTAACAGGACTTGTGTTCACAAGCTCAATTGTTCTTTTCTGGATGTGCTCCAGCACATCAATGTCTTTCTTGTCATGAGGAGCCCAAAACCAAACACAGGATTTGAGGAGCAGCCAAGTATCAAGTACAGAGGGATGATCACTGACCTGCTTCTTCTGGCCACACTAGAGCTGATCCAAGCCAGGGTGCCAGTGGCCTTCACTGCCACCTGGGCCCACTCTGGCTTGTGTTCAACTGGCTGTCAAACATCATTCCCAGGTCCTTTATCCCCAGGCAGATTTCCAGCTTATTTGCCCCAAATCCCAGTTTCATGGGGTTGTTGTGACCCAAGTGCAGCACCTGGTCTTTTTAAACCTCATACAACTGTTGTTGGTTTATTGATCCAGCCTGACCAGATCCCCTTGCAGAGACTTCCCACCCTCCAGCAGATCAACACTTCTGCCAGCCGTGGTGTGGTCTACATGACAGGGGCTAAAAAGGGGAACTCCTTCCTGCTGGATGTGTATCAGTGGGTCATGGGCAACTGTATACCTGGAAGTTGTTAAATGTGATATCGTGTTTTAGGCAAAATAATATGCAACAGCAATTGAAAACATAGGCTCTGTCCTGACTCTGGAATTTAAGATTAATTCAGTATATTAGGCTAAATTGAAAAGACTGTGAAAGAGAAATTCCCTGAGTGTTGAGGTTATAACTAATGCATTTGTTCCAGATCTTCAAATAAGACAAAAATATTGCAAGGTTTTCATATTGCAGAACAGGAAAATATTATGAAAGTTTCTCAACCATTGTAAAAGAATCAGGTAAAAAAATCCTAGCATTATTTACAGATATTTTCTGTAAATATATAATAGCAGATGATGAAATTGTAAGTAGTGTTCCTAGAACTATTCCTGTGCTTCAAATCTCAGATATGAAAGCATATCATGAACAAAGTGAAATAAATTAATCTTTATTGATTACCATATGATAAATAATTTGTACACATTGTTATGTTGTTTTATGAACATATGGAATAATAATTGAATCTTTCAGAAACTAACCTTTCAGGATGTTTATACCTTTACAGGAAACTCTCCAGAACACCAACCCTTGAGTCAGTTGCCATTGGATATCCACACTTCTTTTTTATTTTCATTCCAAATACTACGTATATAAAATTGTAGGACTGTCTTACAGGGTTTTTTTTAATCTTGTCATTATGTAAAAGAAAAAGGTTGTTCCAAGAGACCTAATATATCTTTTCTAGCAGGCTGAATAAAGGCAGTTTTACTGGAGGCTTCTAATGCTATTAACAAATAGATGATGTTCGTGTATTCATATATCTGCATGTTAAACCAAAAGAGCAACAGAGTCAAAATTTAACTCATAAAAAATCTTGACAGACTGTATTTCCAAATTCTGTTTTCCTACTTGATTAAATATGTGATATATGAATGCTGATGTTAGCAGAAGGTAGGCTGAAATATAGGCTGTGATAATTGTCAAAGAATCCTTCCTAACTCAGATTTATTTAAATAACTGGACATTGTTATTTGGAAAAGCAAAAAAAAAACCAAAAAAAAACACCCAAAAAACACAAACAAAGCAAAATTAATTAATGGCTATACACTTTAATTATCACCTATAATTCTTAGTATCGTTTTAGAAGAATAAAAATATATCTTACCTACTTCTGAAAGAATGTCACTGATGCAATGTAATCATAACAGAAGAATTTTTTCCCCCATCCTTGTAGTACTCTAAACATTGACAAAATTTTAGAGTTTTCAGCTAGTGATATCCTTGCATGTACTTAATCTACACTTGATATAAAAGTGACATTTTTCATTATTACTATTATTAGAGTAAAATTGTAAAGGATTTATTTTTTCTTATGTTTTGGTGAGTAAGGTTAGCAGTAGATGCTGCAGATAGTTTTACTTGCTTGATTGTTTGTTTGTCCACTGCTGTTTAGAAAATGTTTCTTGTGAGAAGTGTATCATCTGTGTGGCAGGAAAAATTCTGCATTCCACATGTTGCCTTACTAGAAATACTAGAAATTCAAAGAAAGAGTCCATGGTAAGCAATAATGTATGAGTACCAGGTAAATCTATTGTATCATAATGCAATAGGATTATTCTAACAGCATAACAGCTTGTCTGCTCTCTGGTCATAACCATCACATAATATACAATTCTTCCCACACTATTATACCATGTTAAAATTGTACTATCTGTTACTAGAAGTATCTACCTTGGTCTCTGTTTGGGACTTAAAACAATAAAAAAATCAATACAAGAAAAAATACATTATATTTCTTCAACTTGAAAAGAATACATAGCAGGTAAAACACCATCACAGCTTAAAGGCTGTCTTTAAATCAATGCACGGATCTCTACAAAGAGCTTTCCTTTGCCTTTGTTTTTTATACTATAAAGAAGTTGTGTTCTAAAAGTAGTGTTATTTCAGGTGAACCTTAATTGGTGCATGGCTTTTATTGATATAATATATTGTTAAAACACACTGACTGCATGAATTCTTTTAAAATAAATCCTTAATGTCATTGCTGTCTGTCAATAAAGGCCTTCTACTTTGCAAATAGTGAATCTCTAATGACAACCATTGCAAGGTAATGAGCATTCTAAAGTACTCCCAAAGTCTCTGAGTAACATCACTGTATTAATCAGATCTAAGATAGTGGCAAGCAGAAGTGGAACACCTCACTTATCAAACTGTATTTGCCATCAATGGATGATGAACAATGAGTACATGGTTTCACATGAGAGACAGGTGTGTGAAAAAGAACCTTATGACATTATAATTACACTTCCATTTTTAATTCCTTTCAGGAGCTTCACTAACTCCCTCAATGTGGGAGAAACAAAGGTGGGTCTTGTTGAGGAAAGAGAAACCAGAAGCTGACAGTCATCACAGCACAGGCAGGAATCTGGAAAGTTCTTTCCTAGTGAAATCAATGACGCTTACACTTCTAGCTGTTTACAAAGAACTATTAGTTAAGAAGTAAAAATGGGACATATCAAGAAAATAAATATTTAAATCCCTCAAACAAATGTATTTCAGTTCCCAAGGCTAAAATCCTGAAACCCATCTTACCTGTCTGCTCATCTGCTCATCTGTAGTTGCCTTCTTGGGCAATCAGAACACACAGAAACCGGTGTTCTGGTTTTTTATTCTGTTTTATCTTGTTTATTTTTCTCTCCTTCATCGTCCTCAGAACCAAATAATGACAGTCACAACTTCCTTGTAGTGCTTTTTTTGTTTTATTTTGTTTTGTTTTGTTTTTTGTTGTGTTGTTTTGTTTTGTTTTAATGTTATGTACTGACTTTACATTCATGGTTTTCTGGCTGTCATAGGACTGTTTTTATGCTGGATGGAATACATTTCTTTTTTTTTTTTCCCCCCTCAATCAGTGAGGATTGACCAGCAGCTTTTGCTACACTGGAAAGAGCTAGCAAATATGTCTGGGTTTCATTCACTGGCTCTGTATTTTATATGAAAAAGGTCATTCACTAAACTACATAGCCAAGCTTTAAACTGGGGATTGGCACCTACAAACTTCCATTTACTGAGTGCCCTACCATGTGGACTAGAGAATTATTTCATTTTCACTGCCCAGTGGAAGAGTTTCAAATGGAGCTATTTTCTTCTTCATCCCTAGCTCCCTACACAAAAATTGTTCAAATCTTTCTGCCTAAAGCATTTTCCCCATGATGCGAATCTTAGTTCTTCCCAGGTGGATGAGTAGTTTGGTTTCTGGTTTGGGAGAGTTTGAGTTGCTTTGTTTGTTTGGTTTGGTTTTCCAAATAACAATTTCCAGCTATTTAAATAAATCTGTGCTGGAAAGGATTTCTAGTAACACAACATGTGGACTGCAGAATTTTTCTTGCCACCCAAATGATTCACTTCTCACAAGAGACATTTTCTAAAGAGCAGTAGTAAAACAAAAAACTGAGCTGCTAAAACTACCTGCAGCATCTGTTGCTAGCCTTACTCACCCAAACATATACAAATTTAAATACTTTCAGATTTTTTATAATAATAATAATAACAACAACAACAATACTACTACTAATAATAACAGTAATACTACTAATAAAAAAATGTCACCTTTATACCAAATGCAGATATATTCAGTCCACACTACTTAATCTTGGTTATATGATATACAACCAAAAATGATAGATTTACAGAACTACTGAATAGTCACAATATCAGAGCACCAGAAACTGTCTCCATAATTCCACACTCAAATTATTTTCATAAATATAATGGTAAGCTATATGTTAATAAACTATTTCAGTAATGTCAACATAAACAGTCAGGAATCTTCAGGACTTTCTTTACCTCCTACTGTGAATTACTTTCTCTTCCCAGTTCTCTCACAAAGATCCATTCTCCACGCAGCACAGTTATTCTGAAACGTCTTTAAAGAGTAGTAGTTCAATAATATATTTACTAAATTTTGTACAATTAACTTCAGGAGTTAAACTGTGCCCAAGAGCATTCCTGCAAAGTTCACGTATCTACTACTTTTTAGTAAAGTTAAGACTCATATTCTTTATTCACATTTTGAATTATTATGTTTACTTAGAATTACCACACTCATAAGAAATTACAGGGGTTATTTCTTTGAAAATTTTAGTTTTCTACTTCTCAGAGAAAATTCTTACACAACCATTACAGTATCTGAGGAAAGAATCAATGTCTCAAAAAGTTTTGAGGTTTTTGGATGCATTAGGTATCTCTTTTACTAATACAAGTGTCTTTTAAACTCACATGGAATTTACAAGCCTAATTTGTACTTTTTAATCTCTGAAAATGTGTCTGAGAGAATAGTCTTTATGACTGGTATATGTTATTACTTTTAGGATTTAAAGTACTCTAACCATTAATTTTCAGGTTAATTGTTTAGCTCACCTGCTAAGATGTCATAACTGCCCAGAGATACAGTGTTAGAGAAACTAAGATTTCTTTAGTTCGTTAGTTTAGTTTTGTAGGATTTGAGGAGTGGACATGGGATAAGTTTTAGAGAATATACATTCAACCACCATACCCTTTTGAGTTGCTCATCCTCACAATCCCTGGTTTCTTTTCATAGCAAAACCAATGTGTGGTCCCCGTTCACCAAGATTGTTGCAAACCCATAAATGAGTTCTGGGACAGAAATGCTTCAGGGAAGTTGCACATTGCATTTCTGGAGTACCCACTTCATTTCTGTACCTGAGAGTGTAATTTTCAAAACACATAATCTGCATTAACTTTCAAAGGCATTTGTTTGTCCAGAACCAGTTCATTAGGAAACATGGAAAATCACTAGCAACCACAGAATGCAGAACAGCAGCAGCATAGTTCTGCAACATATATTGCTTTCATGCACTGCTTGAAAAATTCTTTTCAAACCACTACTGGTCCTGATTCTTAGTATTGTTGAGGAATTACACAGTCTGTATTTTAGACAGAGCTTTTTTCTCTGTATACATAATCTGTTTTAAGATCCTAAGGCTGGATACAGCTGCACCATTGCTCTCAGGGGACATTCCCAGCTTGTTTGATATTCAAGACAATTGTAAAAGCCTGAATCCTTTGCTTGAGCACAAAGAATAGAAAAAAACCCCATTCCTGGAGCAGAATCTAGAGTAAGGCAGTTTGATAAAGTATATGCAAGGATATTACTAGCAGAAATCTCTATAGTTTTGTCAATGTTTAGAGTACTGCAAGGATGGAGGGGGGGCGGGCAGGGAATCCTTCTGTTATGATTACATTGGGTCAGTGACATTCTTTCAGAAGTAGGTAAGATATTTTTATTCTTCTAAAATCAGGGGAAAATATGTTACTAAGAAAAATAGGTGATAATTAAACTGCATAGTCATTAATTTATTTAAAGAATTTCTCTGTTCAGTTGAAAGCATAAAATCTAGCCTACAGGCATGAGTCACATTGGGTTTTTTTTGTTAAAATCTTTTTGATTCTTTTTAATCACTTAAAAACATATATAACAACGAAGATTCATTACTACTCTGTGTTTCTGACTTCCTCCCCAAAATCCTCAGAGCAGCCAGGGATTTATTTCAGCCTTGAGATATTTCTCTTCTGCTACTATTGACATCTGTGCTTTTAGGCTTGCAATTCTATACACAGTTTTCCAATTTGCCCCTCTTTTGTGAAATTCTCCATTATAGAACTCTGCAGTGCTTAAGAGTTGTATCCTGCCATGAAATGAACTTTAATGATGTGTCAGACTTTGGTTGGTCCTATGTGAAAGAGATTCCAGACTCCTTTATCTGCTTATTTATTGTGCAAAGTTATTTACTTTTTCAGATTTAGTAACATTGTGATATTCTTAATTTAAACACTACTAAAGATGACTGAGTATCAACACAATTACCAGTTAATTTTGCAGTAGAAAAATTATTTTAAATATGAAGTAGGAAAGAAGCAAACTGAAGATTTATCATTCGACTCTGTGACATCTCATGGCCATCATCCTAATAAGTTATCAGAGTTGCTAAAATATCAATTTGGCACATGGTTTCACATGATCGCTTGCATTCCTACTTAGGGCCTATCACTTAATTCTTCTGTCATTAGGAAATTAAATCAATGATTCTGGCCAGAGCTGGAGATAGCCTGATATTTATATTTAAATTGACTATTAATTGTAGCATCAGAGAGCTATTCTGAAGCCTGAAGTACTTGAATTGGATAATGAAAAATGTCATCATATTCATACAGACAAGTAGAAGGGAAGAGCAAAAATAAAAATATATCAGTGAGAAGCTTTTCATCATGCAACACTATTGATTTCCCTGAGATGAAACAAAGAAAATAAAACAAACCAAACAAAAACTTGTGCATGGTTAATTAACTGTAGAGAAAAACCTATAGATTTTTTTTTTCTCATTCTTGTCTTTGGTGGCAAAATCTCTGCTTGGAAAACATTTTCTGATCTCTAAAGTGTTAAAGACCTGTTCAACTGTATTTCTCTCAATGGGAGTACAATTAAGTATGAAAGTACATTTTTTGGTTGTGTAACTCCCTGCTTCAGATGGATATTTAGCCAGAACATAAAATCTGAAAAAAAAAAAAAACCCAAAAAAAGTGAAGAAATGTAATCATATATCTACCAACACATAACTTTAAGTATAGAAAAGATTATGTTTCAAAACATCTTCAAATAAAATGAACAAATAGAGCCTTAAAAATTCGTATCTGGTTATGCTCTGAGAAAGAGGGAGAAGGAGAAGCTAGAAATCTATAAAATGCTCCAAGGTGGCAATGTCCTAATCTTAAACAATTTGTTTATACTTTGTGGATGTTTGAGAGAGTGAGGAATATAAAAATTTTGGGAAATATTTTGACTCAAATGAATTCTCTTACTACTGAGAATAGAGGGGGGAGAGCCCTTAGTATTGATAACCAGGCAAAAAAGGCTTATCTAAATCATATAAGAACCCCTTCAGTAGATCAAAGATGAAACTAATCTCTACAGAGTGACAGAATATTCTGAGGTGGGAGGCACCCACGAGGATCATCAAATCCAGCTCTTAAATGAACAGCTTTGCAGGGATCAAACTCACAACCTTGGTGCTATTAGCACTATGCTTTAACCATCTGAGCTAATACCAGAGTTCTGCACTTGTGTACTGTATATTGGTCTACTCTGTCCTTTTTCCACAAAGAAAATGTTCATGCGTCACTACAGAGCATGACAAGAACTCTATTTTTTCTATTGTGCTCAAGCACACTAAATTTACAGATTCTGCTTCAAAACATGAGAACCAACGCTCCTAATGAACTTGAATTGTGCAGATGGTCATTTTGTGTAAGATTTCCAGATTTTTGTAGCTCAATAAGATCTAACAAAATCCCAGATGAAAGACAAGATTCATATTGTTTCTAGAGACGTGTAGGTCTGTGGGTGAGGAAGTCCTGTGAAACAAAAGCTGGAGCTATGACAGATTATTTTCATGACAGCTGTATGAAACTTTCCTTTACTTTAAGGACCTTTGTCTTAAGAGTTTCTGAGTATGTCCAGACCCCACAGCTAGATATTATTTGAAGAAAATAGTGACTGCATAAAACAGGGATCCTGTTTGCTAAATACGATACTGTAATTAAAACCTTATTGATTTATCTGCAACATTAGTTCTGTACAAGAAGAATAAGAAGAGATTATATTACTCTTCAGTCTGAAGGTAGGGCACTTTCCTTAAATAGTGAACACATAGTTTCTCTGTCAAACAATATGTCACAAAATAATTTAGAGGAGAATGAGTACCTCCAGTCTCCTGTGTATCCCCAGGTATTCACACATCAGTAACCCAGAAGTCAGGACAAATTCATCAGTGATGTGCCTCATTAGTAACATGGATGCGAGCATGTTTATGGGGTAAGTGGGGATGAATTTCTGTTTTCCATATCTTTTTTCAAGGCGGCATTTTTGTAGCTTTCTTACAAAGGAGACCTACTATAGTGAAAAGAGGCTTTGGTTTCAAGCCAATTTCTGTCAGAAAAATTCTGAATTTATGAATTTATCCGTGTTCTAAGTGTTCATTTCATTAATTTTGCAAGAATAACAGTAAGGAAGAAAATATAATGTTCAGACTAAGTGGTTAGTATACAGGAAACTGAGTTGTTTCATGAATCTCATTGGCTGAATATTTTACCGTGAAAACCTTGACCCTATTCGTACAGTTTTGTTTGCCTGATTTTAAAAACACTGTAGTAATAGGAAAATCATTGTATTAGTATTCAACTAGATTTTTCTTCTTTGGTGAGAATGCAGAGAAATCTCTTATTTATGAATATCACATAAGTATGGTCCTCAACAATGAGAGAAAAACTTCCTCCAAAATAAACGTATGGAATTGCTTCCACTGGTAAGGAAATGAAGAAGGTGACAGTCTCTTTGGTGTGTCAGGTAGTCATCCCAATGATCTTTTATCTTGAATTTTTAAACCTGAGGATTTGGCTTAGTTTTTAATTTGTTTTTCAAACAGTATTGAGATTTTAAGATCCTATTGAAGTTATCAGTGGCAGTGGCTAGGTTTACAGTCAAATAAAAACCCACAGTGGGAATTTTCCAGAGTCTGACATAGTGTTGAAGGGTAGGGTACAACTCAGATCTTGAACTCAGGATTGTTTCATCTTTTTTTCCCCAACTGACATTGAAGAAAGTTTTTAAGCAAAGGAAAATATTTGGATATTGGACACTATTTTGGAACTAAGAGCATAGTTTTGTGAATCACATGGAAAAGAAGACCAAAAAATTATTTCTGCTAGACCTGTTTTAATCAGAGGCTACATGTGTGATTTCTACGGCAAAGCAAATTGAGAGAGCACAAAATAGTGTTTACAAAAATTTACCAAACACTTTCTTCTGTGTAAGTATTTGTCCCTAGTTTTAAGCTAGTGTCACTACAGCAAGATGAAAAAAATCATCCTGTGTTACCTGTGAAAAGCTTTCATTTCTGTTTTTGATTTAATTTTCCCTATTGTCATTGTTTATAAGATTTCATGAAGTAAATTACACTGGATAAAAGTGAAAGTCTTGGAGCATTATATCCTGACTTTGGGCAATTGCCATGGTATTCATAGCGTATTTATAAGAGCATTAGGAATTTGATTCATATCTTACATGCATATATCTCATTAGTTATCATTTAAATTATTCCATCTTTCTACAGATCTTCCACTTCTGCCCAAACAACTTTCATTCCTCACCAGCCAAATGCATCAGCTTTTGGATATAATATTAGAGGTGTCACTCTACTCTAGTAATTTAAACATCATCTGTCTTATCATATTTTCAGTTTCACAGCTCCCAAAGACATCTGGCTATCTTGAAGTCAATGGGAGTTAGATACATAATCTGCTTAGGTGCTTTTGAAAATCTCTTACATGCCTAATGACATATTTAGGGCTCTTCTGTAAAATAAACTCCTGATCATTCTGCATAATATTACGCTATCTTATGCTGCAACCCTTTGATGTGGATACTTTAGTTGGTTAAAATCATGTTAAGTACTGAACACTAGGACATGACTATTCTTTTCTATCATTAGAAGAAAAAAAAAAAAACACAGTGGGAGAAACAGAGGCTTAGACAAGACATAGGACTACATGCTTGCAAAATCTTATTATGTATTTAAGGAACATTTTTTTAAAGCTTACTTAAAGCACCTTAAGCACACCATTGAGTGACAACACCACTCAATCATATCACTGCACAAAGAATGAGAGTGGTGAGAGGTATCAGGAATACTTATCTGTTATCAAACCGTTAAAACTACCATGAAAAAAAATACTTGTATTTCCTTACTGAATTAGAGGATCAAAAGTTGGCTTTGACTTCATCCTGGAGAGAGCATTTCATTGAAGTGTTTTCAAATATTTGATAAATAATTGTGTGCAAATAACAAAAGAGTGCATCTCTTAATCTGTAAATTTGTGGTAGTACAGTTGCAATGAATTTGACTGCATTTGACTGAGTCAAATTGCTGAAATTTGGGGGAACATTTTTTAACATGCGTGTGGAGGGAGTAGGCAAAGAACCATAAATCTATTTAAATCAAGAAGACTGCTTTTAATCTAAAGGGGACTGTGAGAGTGCAAAGTCTGATTTCCTTATTATTTGACATTGACCAAGTTGGAAATAGTTTTTGGTGCTTTGAAGAAGCAAAGAATACTGCTCTCAGTCAAGAGCAGAACAGGAAAGTGCCACTGAAGCTCTTCACAAACCATCACATTGACAAAATAAGAAAGTGCTTAGTTTTTTTTCTGGTTCTGGAACATTAAAACTTACTAGAATGTTAATTTTATGATTAAAACTACTAGAGAATAACAGAGAAGATATGATGTATACATCAAGACTTGAAAAAAAGTAAAACCCAACTAATAATTTTTCCTTAATTTTTGCCCTTAGACATTTTATATATTTTTATCAAAAAGATAAAGAAATTATGAAAAAGAGTATTTAACTATCCATTCCTAAATTTACCCTCAAAATGAATGTGAATTTGAGAAGCAAGAAGAATTTGATCTAAATCCCCTACAAACATAATAGTCATTACAATGAGTTGTGAAGGGTTTGAATTATGCATGATTAACACATATTTTGAAGTCTGAACGTTGTTAATGAATTACTCAGTGTTCTTTTGTAATAAAAATGTGAATGAAAAATATTGATCTCCACTTTAAAATTTGCTTCTGAATGACATTCCTGATTTTTTGGACTTGATATTCCTAGGAAAGAAGATAGGCACACCTTTCACATTAAAAAAATCCTGTTACATGCACACTCTGAGTAAGGGCTAAGTGTTTATTCTTGGGCTGGTTAAAGTTTTGTCAGTGAATCAAAATAAAACAATTACTGTCATTAGTCTAATTTAAAGTGCCATTATTATTGACTCAAAAATCCTTGCACTCTTAAAAGAATGAAAATTGCATATACTTTCATCTTATAACTCAAGAAGGAATTAAATGTTATTTAAATGTAACAAAATATTAAATGTGATGAGAGTAAATCAATGTATTTTACTGATTCAATTAATATAGCTGAATTTTCTGTTTGATGACAAACCCATCTACTAAAAGTATGTTGTGGCTTATTGTATAATTAGTTAAGAGATAAAAATATTGAATGAAAAAGGAAAATTTAGTCTGTTTTTCTGGGAATAATGAATTTTTGACCTAGGTATATGTCTGAGAATGAGGATTTCAAGAAAATGTGATAAAATCCAAATAATATATTTACCTTCAAGATCAAAAGACAAGCAACGGGACCAGTGGTATCCACTGGGTTTATTACACAGTCTCTGCCAAGAATGAAAAAAAAAAAAAAAACGCACACAAAACCATAAACAAACAGGAAAACAAAAAACAAACAAACAAACCCAAAAAACCAAACCAAAACAAACAAACCCTTGTAAGAAATTACCCCAGGACATCCTCCTCTCAACCCTCAATTGCACCAAAACTTTAATATTGTCTAAACTTGAAATTGTGGGAAAAAAAGGAAACTAAGAAAAATATGTTCAAAACACCTTTGTGAGCACTGGGGAATAAACCTTGTCTCCAGATTAAAAATTATCCCTATCCAACCATACACATACATTTTCAATCAAATATTATCCTACATATATATATATATTTTTCCTTTTTTTTTTGGTTCTGAATACTATCCTTTTCTCAGATACCATATTGTTCATTTTACAATTCAGAGATCTTATTTGCCTACTTTCAACTCCGCAACATTTGAAAAACAAACTGTGATGCTTTGATACATGTTCCTGGTAAGAAATAGTGAAATACTGCCCCCTCCCCACCTCCAAAAACAAACTAAATAACTAACTAAAATAGAGACCAAAGTTTGATTCTAATATGATTCCTTACATGTAATTAAAGAAGTAAGATTTTAATCACCAACTATGTGATTCAGATATCAGTACAAGACTCACATTGCTGTTCAACACTTTGCTACAACATATCAATACATTTTAATTGTTCTATTAGGTGTTTGGTAAATAACTTGCCTTTACAGCTTTTTTTTATATTTGTCTCAGTGAAAAAGAAAAATACAACAGGGGACTCACACAAAAAAAAAAAATCTATGGAAGACGTTTTTCATCATCTGACTCACTGTAACATCTAACATTTTTGTTGCTCAGTCTAAATCTAAATCTCAAAAAGAAGCTTGCTATTCTTTAAAAATATTTTTTTTCTCTGAAACCTTCGACAAAAATGCCGAGTAGGACAGTGTCCTTGATGTTTGCTTTCTCATCTGAAGGAAAACAGATCACCTGTTATAAAATAGCTGTGACAAGTCTATTGCAATGTCAGCTTTTCTTTCTGCAGCTTTATTCTGAGAAGGATAGTTTCCCCTGTAGTTTTAAAGGGCTCTAATTTCAAGTATGTTAAGAAGTTTCCTCTGTCAGAGCTGTAGGCTCTGACGGTTTCTGAGGAGCATTTGCATATACTAGTTTACTGGCATGAATTACATCTTGCTTGTTCCTGCTTCTGCAAGACATCTTTGATCTTTCACTTAAAAAAAGGGAAATTGAATTTGAAGGTTCAAGTAGAAAAAATAAAGCACTACCATACGCAATGTTTACTTAAATATTTCCTGCACGATGTTTATCAGAAAACTGAATTACAGTTCATTTTTCCATCAGTTTTGACAGTAACATAATATAATACACATTATATGGTGCATATTTTGTGTTTGCATATCTACCTACATTATATTTAAAACAAAAAATTAAGTCTAAGGACAAAAATTGGTTCCTGAAATACATTGAAAATATGTTTTAATGATCACCAATAAAATAGCAATAAGAAAATCTGTACATATACAAAGCCATTAAAGGAGAGTATTTAACTTAAAGCCATAGTCACAAAAATGTTACTAAACTTGCTAGAGACATTTTATAAAAACAATTTTTATATATTCCAGAAAGCAAATAAAGTGATTATGGTTTTTAACCACTTATATATATGCCTTTAGTGATATGTTTATGACATATCAAATGACTGTAGCACATTTCAAAAGCCTACAAATAATTTATGACAGGCATCTTAATATTAACTGTGGTCTTCAAAATAATGCTAAATTGTACACAGAACATTGGCACAGAACTTGTTATACTGTATTTGTGTGATTCAAGCCTTGGTGGAGGATAGGATTGTGTCCATGGTATTTTGATCACAATGATTTTCAAGCAGTATATTTTATAAAGAAATCCTCAGAAAGCCACATTATAGAATAACATTGAATGAGCAGGCTGACAGCTAAAGGATTAGTCCTGTTTTAAAAATGCATTATTATTTTATAAGGCAGTCCCACTCTGTCCAAGTACTAAGTAGAACAGATGTGGCAGAAGAAGAAGTTAGACAGTTTGACACATTTCTGACCACTTCTCATGTATTTCCTGAAATGAAGCTGTAATTATTATGCATGTTGCAGGTTATGCTGATGAGCTGATAGAAGAGGTTGTCAAGTTATACAGCACACAATCACTCAATGACACAGCAGAAAAAAAGAGTGGAGTGGGGTTTGCAAATCTGTCTACAACACCTAAGTTTCCAGGCAAAATGAGCATTCTGGAAAGCTATATGTCACACTTAGGTAAAAGAGACATGCATATGTTGTGGACATGAAAACACCCATTAAAAATAAGGAGGTGAATTGTTTGTAAGTTATCAGATGGGATCCAGATCAATCACTCTGTGCAAATGAGAGAAAACAAAGAGATACATTCCTGTTTCCAAATGGACACCACCAATTCTACTCAAGAGGCTACCTATTTGTGCATTCTGCTTGGTAAAAAGAGGAAGTTATATAATGTGAGAATACTATTATTAAATCCAGGGCAGATAGCACCTTAATAAAAAAAAACCACTAGCTGACGGAAGTGAAGAATAAATATAAAAGTGCATTTTAATAATTTAAGAAAAATAATTATTTCAAAAGAGTCACAAACCACTTCATGGTTAAATGTAAGGCTCACAAAATCTTTCATTAAATTACTGATGCTGGTACATCAGTCATGATAACTACCAACCAAGAAATAACTAACTAAATCTTTATTTTAGTTTATTACAAAAGCAATGGATTGAACAGAGCCTTTGGGTGGCAGTATAGTCTACTGTTTTTCTGTGATCCATACACAAGTTCTGCTTTGTTTCAGGGTGTTTGCAAACTTGATTTTGATTTGATTTGAAATATTATTCTCCCCAAATAACATAATTGATGATAAAGTTTTTTGAATAATTTTAGAAATATCTGTCTTGTACAGAATTTTTCAGAGAAGCAAAAAAAAAAAAAAAATCGAATTGAGGAAGGAAAACATGAAGAAAATAAGGAAAGTGAGTGTCTCTTTTTTGGTGGCATTTATTTTGGTTTTTACACAATTCAATCTAAAAAATCAACTACTTATATCTACTAACAGATCCTCATGAAATTTTCTACTTCATAGTGAGCAATAAAACTCATAAATCTTTTCCGTTACTTTTTTTCCTCCATATAACTACTTGCTATTGTTTGATATCTCAGAAGATATACCTGTGTGTGGCCAGGCTGCTCATCTTGATGGGGAAGGTGGAGAGAAAATAAGAGGAATTCTTACTTCTCTAATTTTGTTGTGGTGATCACAATCATCAGCATATGTTCTCTTCTTGCTTTTAGTTTCTCTCAGAGTAATTTTAACTTGATTTGGTAAACATTTGAGAGATGTCATCAACAACAGATGATAGAATTTGTCTCAGTGTGTCTGTTACCTAGCAGAACATGTAAGTAGAGAGTACAATAAATATAAAATTTCAAATTTAGCCAATATTTTAGGGTTAATGCTTTTCCTATGAAGACTTGCTGATCTTTGTCCATTCATGTCTTGGTTTTCTGTTGACTTTGGCTGTCTGTGAAATTCTTGCCTCCCACTACTGAAACTTTCATTAGAAGACACTAGAGATGATTCAGAGTAAATACAGAACCTCTAGTAAGCCCATCAGTACCTGTATTTTCATCTCTAGCACTGGCCATGTTTAGCTTAGATATGGATTTTTTGCAAAACATTAAATAAGACAGGAAAGCAGACTACAAATAGTTTTGTATCCCCATCTTAAACAATATACACCTTGATTATGAGTACTGTTTAGGATATGATTCTATAGAAAGATGTTATTAATAGCAATTTCCAGGAGATGCAGTTTAAACCAAATGTCAGATAGAAAATGCAGCTATTACCAGAGTTAACTGAAAAGCTGTAGTATTGTCATTGTTATTGAAATCAGAGTAAGACTGTTCACATCCTATGATAAAAATTTTGGACTTCTCTACTCTGAACATTAAAAAAATGTAGCTGTAATCCAGGTCTTGTTTGACATGATATTTTGTAAGGAAAAAGCTCAGTCACTTTTGCATTTAGCAGTAATAGGATAACATGCTACAGTAGTTGCAGTAATTGTCCAACACCCTATTGCTTAACTGCTTTTTCTTTTCTTTTTTTGTTTTTTTTCCCATTTTATCCTCTATTCCCTCCTTCCATTTCCCACGAAGAACAAGCTTGCAAAACATCACATATTCAGGGAAAATAAAACACTCACACAGCCTCAAACAAAACAAAACACAAGAAAATCCCCAGTCCCCTCAAAAATCTTTGTGAGGGATAGCAATCACAATGATTTGTACAAGTGACTAGACATTTCTTCAAATACAGTGAAAACATATCTATTATTGAATCAAAGATGCAATGAAAGCATTATGTCTTGAATGACTTACACATTTTTACATATGGTAAAGTTATTTTTCTTTAATTTTCATGTTTTTGGTCATGATCATTCTCAAAATAACTAGTTCTGCACAGGTATTGAAGCCTTTAAAAACCTAAATACATTATCTTCCCCTCTCCTAATTTTCTTGCTGTCATTTTATTGGTCCAAGTTTTTGATGTACTACTAGTTTTTTTTTCTTTAGGCTGATGCAAAATGCTAAATAAAGCTCAGACAAGGATTTGGAATAAATGAATAACTGGAGTTATACATTTAATTTTGTTAAAGCAAACTAAAGGACATTTTTGAGTCTGAACCCTATGAAGTGTGAATAGCTTCTTAGTGTAAGAGATATATGGCTAACAGACCAAAAAAAAAAAGAAATGCTACCAGAGGCAGAAACGCACACTGAGTTTGATACAGAAGTTAATGAAATAAAATAAACATGGGTGCATATAAAAAAAAACCCAGTAAATATTATGCTCCATGTTTAGCAGGAAAAAAAGAAGGAAGAAAAAAGAAAAGAAGCAGCCTTACAGTGTACTCAAGAGCATCAAGAGAGCTTGAACTGCTCAGTGGAATTTCTTGTAAGAATAATGTGTGACGTGATAGAAGAGTGGAATAGCCACATGATAAAAATGGAGCATCTTAATTGGACACTTGTTTGCAGCTCTGACTTGAGCAACTCAAGGAATAGTAGCACAGGAAGGGTAGCAGAATATAACAGTGAGAAACTGAATGAGACCTCAGGCTATGATAAGAAACATGAAATAAAAAAGAAAATAGATGGGTAAATTATAAAAAAAGGAACATATGAGAAGATCAGGATAAAATTATCTCTTCAGTTAGAAAGAGTATGTTGATTTTTGGGTCTCAGAAATAAATTGTATCTTTGAAGTTACAAGTAAAAAATACCTTTTTTCCTCAAATGGGATTAAAAGAAACCTTTGAAAAGAACAAAGCTGAAAAACTCAAGTGTTCCACAATTTGCTCAAGTGTTTCACAATTTACTTTTGCCCTCAAGTTGAACCTAATTTACAAGATGAAAAGAAATTACTACACCTACTTCTTGTTGTTGCCTGGAAAGACAAAATTTGGTGCAGTTTTGTTTGTTTATTCATTTATTTTGGGTGTTTTGGATGGATCAGAAGGCTTCTTTGATGCACTTCTTCATCAGCAGTGCCTGAATCATTGTCCTAACCAACACTCTTCACATGTCTTCTCTCAGGTGGAAAATGCATTGACGATTACAGACTTTGCTAAAATTTACACAAATTTGTTTTTTACCAAAAAGAGGCTGTGACAGATTTTGTGGACATGTCTTCTGTGGTAAAATGCAGTTGTGTGGTCGGTACACAGCTACATTAAAAGTAAGATAATTTGTGTACAAGTAAGTAAATAAAAGTGATGGGACACATGAAGCAGTACCCATAATTTGAATAGTTTTATACATACTGAACCCCCTGTAATCTCCATATCCAAACTCTCTTTTTTTTTCCCATTTTCTGGTTACACATGATTTTTTTTTTCTCCAATGACATTTTTATAAGTAATCAAAACCAGTATTCAGCATTTTACATTTGGCATTCAATACTCACAGAATTATAGAATTACCAGCAAAATTTCTGAGTGCACATTTGTGTCTACTTTAATGAGTCTTCGCGTTAAGAGCTCCAGGTCTACTAAAATAAATATATATATATATTTTTTTTTTTTTTTTAAATTAAGCACTTAGTTAAATATTTCTTCAACACCTTTGTAGCTTGGAATTTTAAGGGTTTTCACCTTTAGAGAGACCTAGTCTAAGGGAAGCCTTAGTCAGGTCCTCCTCAGTACTTCTTCTAGTTTAGGTGAGGAATTTTCACAGCAGGAATCCAGAATGACTCTTACAATTATGCAAGACAAGGTATATTATATCAATTTTATATTAATTTTACTGTGAGCTACTGAGGACACCACGTCATGATCTAGTTTCCCCAGACATATGAAAGTTATCCCAAATTTCTGCTTACATTGAAAGTGTCTGGATATTTTCAGTCCTAAAGACCCCGAGTCAATTGCATTAAACACAATGCAGCTCAGATAGGAAGCTCTGAGGCAAGGTGTAAGTATCCAAGGGGTTTGTGCTTATTTAATCTACTGATTTACCTGATGGCTAATACAGCGTTTCAATAGATTAATTAACAAAAAGAAAGGAGAACATTCTTAACAGGCACTGTAATTGGATTCTGAAAATAATTTCAGAACTTCAAATGATAGGTGCTTTATCACTTGTACCCTCTATAAAAAGATGTGTTATAATTTCTAGAAGAAGCTGTAGTTAAATTGTTGTTGTGAATTGAAAATGCCTCAATTTCAGAAGCTTCCAGTTGAGTGGTACAATATGCATTATGTTATATTGAGGTGAAAATATTGGTTGATTTAAGACATAAACTAAAGCATAGTTCAATATTTTTAAGCAAAACTTCTGAATATACCATAAACTGCTTGCTAGCCTACCATAAGAAGGATATGTGAATTAGCTCTGAAAAGAATTGTGTCTTGTGTTCCAGATGTGCTAAAATCTTAGTGGAATTAATTTCTTTGATGTGTTCCAAACTGCCTTTGTGCTGTATATTTAGCTGTCCTACAAAATCAGTGAAAGGACATTCATCTCTTTTCAGGTATTTACAGTGCAAAAGGTACCGGTCTGGTAACTATAAAGGCAATCTAGTTCACTTAGCAGTCAAATTAATCCTACTCATAACGTGAACACTGTTCCAAGTGCATGTCTAGTGCTCACTGAGATGCCTCTCTTTGAGTACATCTAAAGCAAGAATCAGGACTAAGTTCTATCTACCTTTACTTACTGACCTATCAAGTACAGTTCTCTGAAAAGAAAAAAACAACTTTTCCATCACAGTTTACTCATATAAATGCCAATTACCTTCTGAAGCTGTAATACCCATCTTCCATGCAAAAATTTAAAATGCATCCCTATAGGAAAAAAAAAAATAAAATCCCATATCCTTCTGTTTTATCTTTAAATATTTATGTTATTATAAAAAAAATGTGATTTTACTGGGTTTTGGTGTTTTGTTTTTTTTTTCCATAGGTAAAATGTTCAGATCCATAGATCTGAAGATTCTATAACATTCTCAAGCATTACATTGTTTACCACCACTAAAAGAAGAAATCTTTTCAGTATGCAGATGGGGTATGGATTTTAAATATGTTTTCCTTAATTCTGTTTGTGGCAAAAGAAGTACTACATTACTTAGCAACTGAACAAGCAAATGAAGAGTCATTGTACATTTATCTGCATGTTTGGCTCCTCAGATTCAAAGCCAAAACAGGTATCTCCAGATCCATTTGTCTTAAAATATGCAGTTAGGCTTCGACTTTGTCATGAGAAACCTTTTTAAAAAATCAATGTGATCCTGCAAAAACTAAAGGAATCAGACCTTGAAAATGTAAAGAGATAAAAACAAATGTTTGATGAAAGATTTGCTTTTCAGGAGTACCCACTCTGGGAACAACAACAACAATCATGATCATAAAAACTCAGGGAAGAGTTGGAAAATATGATGTCATTTCTCTTAGAAACAAAAATTATATCTGTCAATTATTATCATAGTAATCACCAACCCATTCCTTCTTCCTTATTTTCTCCTTATCAGGTAGTATAAAAAACACTACATAGACTGTTCAGTTCAATTAAAATCTTCAATTTAGTTTTTTATGTTGTAAATAATCATTCATCTTTAAATAGACGCATCTTCAACTTGTTACAATGTAAATAATATCAAAATGTAAAAAGCCTGACATTGGTAATTTTGAAGAAGGGGGCTTTCTTTCCAAATTTCAGGATTGGTTAGGCTGAGTGATATGATTTTCAGGCATAATAAGATTTTTAGACACATTTATTAGAAAGAGCAAAGTTGTGTTTAGAAAACCAAAGGCCACTTGTCAATTCAGACAAAAACCTGTCTCTATTTCCTTTTGTGTCAGGAATCCAATACAGTTAGTTATTGCATTCTGCCCAATTTCCTTTATATATCTCTGTAAAAAATTGATGAGTTGAAGTCCTTTTAATGCATGAGTTTCTAGAGTAATTTAAGCTATGCCAGGTATTTGAGCTAAACCCTTTAACTATTTATATTAAAGAGAGGCATAGGCATTTCCTTTAATCACATCAAATAAGCTAACTGAAGTGATATTTATATTTTCATTTTGGGGTTTGAACCTGTTTCTATTTCCTCTTTGTAGAAGAGAACCATCTGACTCTTCCCCCTTACCTCTAGCCTGATCCTTTGCAGCAGCTATCAGGTGTATTTGCAGAAGAAATGGCATCACCCAGGGCTGCTTTCTGCTCCAAACATCAGGACTTGGTGAGCTTGTATCTGAGCTGCTCCCTGTACTACTGATGTTTCTGGCATTAATAAAGCTGTCATGCCACTGAAGGCTTTCTAAAATTCAGCTCTCACTGCTTCATGTTTCAGCTCAGCACAGGTTTTGCTAACATTTAAGTGTTATTATTGCTGTTTTAGAGGAATTGCTCAACGTTGATACATTCTGACAATTTTTCTGTCTGATTTGTACACTTTTGATAACAGGGTGTAAGCTTGATCTCAAACATTTTTAATTCTTTTTCTCTCTCTTTTTTTAAAATGTGTGTGAATTAAGATCTGAACAAAAAAGGAGAAGTAATTAGAAGAATGGATCAACAGCCTTGCAGTAGGTGTACATGGTATATTTTCCTACTGGGTTTAAAGCATATTTATTCTGAGTTCATACAGAAATCTTTGAATGACCCTCTGGGTTAGCAGTTCTTACTAAGACTACAAATAGTCCAGCTGAAAAAGAAATTTAATAAAACTTCTGTTGTGGCTGCTCTTCTAGAAAAGATCAATTAATTTTGCAGTAATAAGACTAATACTCATAGAGTTGACATACCATGTTACAAGCCAAAACTCCAAAGATCTGCAGGAGTTAAACAACTAAATCATCATTTGGTGCATAATTGGTCAAAGATGTACTGCATTTTAGTCTAAAAAATATCATATAGCACAATAATCATTATCTAGAAAGAGGGGAAGATGGAGAGAGCAAAACTCATGGGAAAAATCTTACTGATACTTTATGCACCAGTGAAAGCTGCTCATTATTAGTTATGAAGGTGATATAAAAATAGAAATAGAATGGAATAGATTTTATCTCTGCGGATGGATATGTCACTGAATTAATAATAGTTCTAAAACTAGGAATTACATTTTTTGAAAAAAATTATCTGTGTAGCTAAACGTGTGTAAAATCAGTAACAATTTCACTAATAGTTATTAAATCCAATTACTTAGATGTTATGATTACTTCATCGACAAATGTTTCATAAGTACAGTAAACAATCAGAATTTCTACATGCTTGAGTAAGGACAAACCATGCTGCTCCAGTGGAAAAATGAGTTCACTGCCTAAATGCTTTTCTACATTTTTAGATATGAGGGGTTTTTTAAGTCTCTTGCTTGATTCTAACAAATCACTTCTAATATGGCATTAGAAAGAGTAACATTTTATCTGTTAAGTAGTGAAAACTGCAGTATTTTCCCTTAAGAGTTTTGAACTCTCTTACTAAAGTTAAAGATGAGATTAATAAAAGCTAGTGAAATCATACCTGACTTGACAAAGCAAAATTAGAGAAAAAAACATCTTAAATGCTAACTTCAATATTTTCTCAACACTCCTGTTTTTCATTTTGAACTATTGCTTCATTTACAAATTTTGCTAGAATTATAAGCAAGAAAGAAAAGCATTACAAATAAATCTTGTTTTGAAACAAAAAGGTTTAATTACATGCAAAGCAAAATATTTTCAGGTTTTAACTTCATTTGGAAAATAAAATAATTTTTCACTTTTGCCTGAAAATGTTTGAACATCAAGACCTTTAACAAATCAGATGAAAATAAATTAAGCTATACCTCCGCTGATATACTATTTTTCTTTACACAGCTTTCTTTTAGGGCAAAAATCTCGAATCATGTTTTTTAGCTGACATTCCTTTCATCATAAAATGAGATATATCGAAGTAATTCAGCTGTCTCTCCCCATCCTCATAAATTAGTAGAGGGAGGAGTGATTGAAAGAGCAAATTTAGGAGAGGACTACTGGCAAAAAAAAGAGTTTATTTTCCTTGGTCATGATGTGAATTTCTTCTGGCAGTTTCTGTGAGGAAGAACTTAGACACTTCTCATTCTAGGTGTCATCAAGATGAAAAACAAGGATGAATCAAACCTCAGTTTCATATCTATATTTGTAACTCACCTGCATTTAAAAAAACTGAAAACTTTCTTGTTTTTCACATGGATTGGATAGTTTTAGAAATGAGTCATAAGATATTACTAATTGTATTGTCAAATTGCAGAACATAATATAAATTATCTTTACACTTAACTTGATTAAAGACAATACTTCCATCCCATTCTTCTTTTCAGACACTTTGTTAAATATTTTTTAAAAGTTTGGAATTCCTATTTATATTCAAATCTATGAAATCCACCTAACATTTATTTTCCAAAAGCTATAAAATGAAATATATTAGGTTTTCTCCTTTAATTATTCATTTTAGCTGTGATGTGACAGCAACATTTAAAAAAAATACAATATTTGCATTTCATTGTCTGAAATGTTTTGACCTAATGAAGACATAAACATATTTTATATTTTTTAGTGGTAGAAGTCATTGATGGAATATCCATAAGACTGCACAGCTGTTTAATTACATATGGTACAAATATTTAAAAATTCAATTAAATTGCATTTTATTCATCCACGGGGAGGGGGGCGTAGGGGGGGGTGGTGGAGAGGGGGAACCAAACCAAACCAAACCAAACATGAGAAAGTGGATGAAAACGGGTGCTGTTCATATGCTACTGGTAAAGCCAGGTGTTCTAAAATTGAAAAGTTTTGTAGGTCTACTCCTTAAATTAATCATGTATAGGAGTTGAAACAAGGATGGTCATTTCAATGCCTATGAAAATTCAGAGCCAAACTAAGGAGAAAGTCATATCTCAAGAGCACAGCTCAAGTAGTGTGTAGGAAGGACTATTCCAGCCCTTTTCTGTTGATGTGGGACATGCATATGCTACTGACAGGAAGATTCTTTGACAAATGTGTTGATCTCGCCATTGTTTTATGACGGCAGAGAAACACAAAACATTTCTCTCACCCTTTTTCTACCGCCAGGACAATTTGCTACATCTAGGTGTCTAATGTAGCGTATTTATTCTTGTTAAACAATTTACTATGATACTGTAGCAGTGAGACAATTTGCCTGAGGATCTTCTACAGCTCCAAAGACTTTAGAGGAATTTTTCCAGAATTATTAGCATCATCTTCTCTTCAAAGTCCTAGATGTTTACGAAAAAAATAGTTGTCAACCCAGGGTGCGTGCATTGGAATGATTTAAGGAACTGTATTATAAAAACCTAAACTACAAAACATTGCTTCACATACTGTGAATATTCCAACTGACTCAGGCATCTGGATGAAAATCTTTTAATGAATTATCTTAATCTTAGAGTCTAAAATACCCAGTGGTGCCAATAGTAAATTCATTCACAAAAACCTTTTAACTGCTCTTTTTCTCTCTGCTTTTTATACTTTAATAGTAACAGCAGCGATCGTACTTACACATGAAAAGGTTTCAATTGATTATTTTTTTAAATAATAAAAATAATGAAAGAGCTTGAATATCAATCTGTTCCTCTTAGGAGAAAAAAAAAAAAACAAAAACAAAAAGAAAACAAAAAAAACCAACAATTAAATAACAGTAAATAACAGTATCTAAAACCTGATAATTACAATTTTGCTTTGGGCTGGGGTGTAGAGAAATTTGTCTTTTTCAACCATATTTTTCATTGAACTCAGAGGAAGATATAGGTATCTGGGATTTTTACCTCCCTTTAATTAGAATTTGCAGCATAACCACAGATAATTTGCTTAAAAATCCTGAATTTTTGAGATCTTGCAATAGGGCAGTGCTTATAGAAGTAATTTATACTCTGAGCTAAATTCTCAGTCACAGTCTAGATGGTGAAAGTTTCCTTTGCAAGGTTTCTTACAGTGATGTGTTCAGCTGGATTGGGTTAGATTCCCCACACTGCTGCTCTGCTCAGTTCTCAAGTTCTCGTAACCAGCTGGTTTGTGCTCCTACACGAGCACTCCAGCTCAGACACAATCTGTTCCATTGCTGTTGACTTAAACCTCACACAAACGAGTTAGCTATGGCAATCATATGCAAAAGCTTGTCTTACTCAACCATTTTCTATTTGTAAAGATCTCATCTATGTAGGATTTGGACAGTCCTGCAGTGATAACCTTTCTAGGAGTCATCAGAAATCCAGTTCTTTCCACAGAATTTAACTCAACATATGGAAATATATAATTCAGTGTAGGCATTGCAGGTCCTGTCTGAGGAGATCTTCAAGTCAGTCCAGAATTCCTACCTGGAGAGCTCTTGCACCAGCTAATCCAACGCTTTGCTGCAAGGCAGCCAGCATTTCAGCCTCCTCATGGGGCAGACCATCACTCATCATCCCACTGCATTGTCTGTGCAGACGAGTAACTAGTGAATTTGTGAGACTACCTGGGCAGTGAATGGCCTGAATGTGGAAGATGTATGTGCATGTAGCCACAACTCTGACAACCAGCCACACCACGTTTACAACATGACCAACTGAAATTTAATTTTCATGTCTCCCAGATTCCATGATTCTTGGCACAAATGCTGTTTGAATTTCAAGTGACACTGGTAAAATAGATAATTTTACCCTTTTTTTCCCATAAAATAATAAAATCAATGATCTAAAATGCCTTTTAAAATTTTAAAGAGGAGCTCCAAAGTAAACTGCTTAAAAATTACATTAGTATTCCCAGATTCATTCATTGTTTTGGAAAATTCTAAGTTATTTCTAGTTCATGGGTCTCTGAGTACATTTAATGCCCACAGTATTAGAGTTTCGACAGTTAAACATCTTTAATTTCAAAATTACCTTGGTTGATTAATTTTCTCCTTCAGGCTACCTCAGATATCTTGTTTAGTTTCAGCTTTTTCTGGTTGCAGCACTGTAGGCATCTTGAACAGAGGGACCTCAGAATACATTTCTTTTACCTTCCTTTTTTCCTGAACAGTGCTAATCTGCACAGTTTAGTGCATGATCGTCCACTTACTCCACAGGTCACCCATCCCCATTGTCTCAATCTCTTCTCCACTTTTAGCTTCGTCATTTTCATTTATTCCTTTGACAAACCCTTCCCATGTGCTGTTTATCTTCACTGAAAATTGTCCAAACCACCTTTCCCTCTCTAGTTCTCTGAATCTTTCAGTATCTTTATTCTATCCTTTATACTGTAAAATGCATTATTCCTTTTTTGCCCAATATGGCACTTCTTTTTGTAAAATACTACTTTGGTTCATGAATGGTATATTTATCGTTTTAGATCCCTGACATTGCTACTGTTCTAATCTTGGGGTTAGATGTAACATGGAGGAATGTAATGTTATTTTTACATAGAAGTTGATTTTTAAGCAATTTATCATCGTCATGAAAACAGTCCATACTTTAAGATGAACAGAAAATTAATAAAGATCTTTAGTGGCTGTGATGTAATTTGAACTAATACAATGCGGAATAAATATGTTTACCTTGACATTAAATTAAATTCTGTGTAACACTTTGCAACACATTTTATTTTTTGGCATTTTTGTTACTCCCTGCTGGCTTCTTAACAGATTGAAACATTTCATTATACAGAAATCCATAAAGCTAGTATTACACAAATTTGAAAATTATAGCTATTTTCTCCATGACATATGCCCCTCACTCCTATTAATGTGTACTTAAGCAAGTACCAAGCTGATATTATACCTTTGAATTAAGTATACAAATAGTTACAATAATTTCTCCTTTGTGAATGTTGTCTTTGAAGGGTGTTATCTTATTTTCTCTTTTAAATTTCATTTAAAATATAACTGGTTTTATGGTCTGTTCTCATGCTCTGTGTAAAGCAAGATAGAGTCATCCAAAGAGCTCCTTTTCAATTCTTGGGGATTTTCATCAATCTTCTGAAAAATCATATCAAAAAACTGAGCACTATTCAGCCAAAATTCCCCTTAAAATGGTCATTGATGTTAATTAGTTTCAGTTTTGCCGTGAGTATTCATTCATGTTTTGAGGGATGTTTTTTTTTTCTGAAGATTTGGTTAAAGGTGTAACATTGATCATATTTTTCTCTGAGTTCAAATTACAGAGGATTTATGTCTTGTGGTTTAATGCTTAACTTCCCCTTGCCGTATTACAAAAACTTTTAATCTTTGATGGTGATGTATGCCTTTTTCTGGTAGGAAGGACAGCATGTTTTGATTGAAAACAAGCAGATGTACTCCTGTTACCAAAATAATCAAGTGGCATCTATTTTGTGCTTGTTTTTTTGTTAGGACCGCTTTTAATTTGCTGTAGGAACATTTTGCTGTTGTTTCCATGTTTAACTTTTGTTTGTCTGGTTTGTTTAGGACAAGCTGTTCCTAGAAGGAATTGTGTTTTATTTCCTCCACTTCTGCTCAGTATCTAGCATAATGAATGCATCTTTCACTTCACCTGGGTTTACCCTTTTCTACAACAGCAAACTTCTTACTCTGTGAATCCCACTGCAGTAACACTGTTTTGTTACAGGTCATGGATCTTCAACCACGCTTTTAAAGGCTGGGGAAGAGCATGCTGCTTTGTGATGATAAACTATACCTGAGAGGAGCTTCATGAGATTCTGCCTTAAACCTCCCCTTTCCTTTGCCTGGAGGTATCCTCCTCACAAAATTTTTCTCTGACAACAACATAGAATATAAGAGGTGCTTGATGTAGTGAGGAAAAGCAGAGCAAGTTATGTGCCTGTATTTGCTGTACTGTGATATCCTGAGCTTTCTGCTCCACGGGAAGGGTAGGCTCTGCTGCCAGAACCTTCCCAACACATCTGAGAGCAGCGTGAACAGAAATCAAAAAGGTCCCTTCTTTCTGATTTTATAATTAAGTACCGGAATTAGGACATGCTGATAATAAATTATATTACCTACTTGAATATTGATGGGAAAAAAATCACCAGTCCAATAATTGTATGCAGTGCCTTGGTAATGGGCTTTGTAATATAGAAAAGTAAGAATGCAAGAGTAGAGGATTCTTGTCAATAGGAGAAAATAAATGAAGGTGGAGAACTCTATCACAAAAAGCGTTTGTGGTTCCTAGAAAGGCAAAGATAGCTGATAATGGCAAGAACGTAATAACAATTTTTTATTATAATTTCAGATAAGAGAATAAATGTGGCTATTTTATAAGTGCAACACATAGATAATATAATAGTAGTTCAGTAAATTTTGCAATTATCTTGTGAGAGTTCAGACTCTTTGTGAATCACTTGACTCAAGAATCTTAACTTTCTGCAAGTAGTTTAATCTTCTAAATTGACATAATAATTAGTGATGAATGATTGATGCCTTTGTTGAGAGACTGGGGAGAAACTCATATAATACTCTGCTTACTCTTTTCACTCAAGATATTTTGAATTTTCCATTGAAGCCAAGCAGGAAGATACTCTTCCTGATAAGTGAAGCAACATATATTTATTTTTTTTTTTTACATGATATTAAAAAGCTGAATATTTTCGTACCACTTGTGACATGAAAGAAGTTTACAATAGCTGATTCCGAGCTATTTGAGACTTTTTGTTGTTGTTGTTTCAGGCACTGTGTGACTTGTTCCTTGCCTCACACTACGCAATTTCATAACAATTTCATTAAGAAATTTTTATACAAAGTTTTTATTTTCTCATGGTGTTTTTAGCCAACCAAATTTTCAGATTCAAGTCATATATATTTCTCAGTTCATTCTTATTACAGTATCATGTCTTCATGAAAAAGTTAAGATGCTTGATTATAAATAATTAAGCAATGAGGTAACACAAGTGCCTCATTTGTTTATGATAATAAATAATACTGTTAGAAAAGTTGCTTAGCTTCTTTGAGTTTTAACTGATTTCTCTCTCCTGTTTTAGAAGAATCAAGCACCTTCACAAAAGTGGGAGTAAAATGGCTGTGAGATAGGAAATGGGAAACTCCATCTTTCATTCTAAAATTGATTGAGTGTGCAGATGAGACTGCCAGACTTGCCAGATACAAGTGCCAGCCACATACTCTTTAATATGGAAAAAAGGTAATATAGGAAGAAGAAGGGAGGATTTGTTTTCAGCTCTTCTCTGTGCATGTTAGTCCTAAGTGGTTTCATGTAAGATGAATAAACCATTTTTAGAGTCTGACTAGAATGAGTAACATATCCAAGAAGTACATTTAAGTATCCTTGATTCAGGTAGGCTTGATGAAAATACGTAACAGTCCTGAAGTGCTCAGTTGTAAAATCTGTTTTTCCTGAGAAAATTATTAAACTAAAGAAGTTAGTATCTAAAGCATTTACTATATGCAAATTATAGATATAACAGCATTGCAAATGTTGCAGGGAAACTTTATTGAGAATTCAAGAAGACCTTATTGATTTTATTTTGTTGTACTAATTGAATTATTTCATTGTAAAAAATACCTCTGTCCTTATAAAAATTATTATTATTTATGGGGATGTCTAACATAGCTATCTTACAATTTTTCCCTCTACACTCTTCTCCACTTTTTCTAACAAATATGTCAGCTTTTCTGCTTATATTTTATTTTATTTCATCTTCAATTTTTTTTTATATTTGTATAATATTTTCATTGCTACCAGCACTGTTCTTCTTTTACTATAGTGTTTTTATTATTTAAGCACTAGAGCAGACAGGGATTATGCCTAAGAGCTGTTTCAATTTTTACTTGCCTATTCAGATAAGGATTCACTACCTTCACTGAAGTGAGCTGGCATATAAATACAGTAACCCCACCACATTGTTGACTCTAGTATGAGACAGGATTGAAAAAGAGAAACTCTGTGAAACGAGTAACAGCCGCTAAAACAGCCTATCATTCCCAGTACTCCTGAGAATGCCACTTCAAAGCTACATCAGTACAGCTGCTCTTTGGGCTTTTTTGAATCCATCAGCAAGTGCATGGAGTTCTACAAATCCCAAATCTGCTCCTGATTAAGAGAGAACAAAAATTATTTATCAGGCACCCTTTGGGTTACATAGCAAAAACATCTGCTTAGTGTCATGATTAGGAAATTACTGAGGGTGTCAGAAAATTATCAAATCTACTTTGAATTATTTATTTTACCTCTACTGTCAGAGAGCACCAGTTATTAAAATAATTTTCAATGGACAAAAGGAAAATTTGGCCAGTGGGTTTGCACCTAAATAAGCCCAATATTGCTAAGACTGTAAGCCACTTTCACTTTAATAAGCAAAACTCTGATTTACATTGTAAGAATATCAAGATAATGAGTGCAAACTTATTTCAGGAATGAGAATTTTCACACTAAAAGAATCTTTCCTGAAAAATTTCAGTTTTTCAGGTTTTTCTTTCAGCCGTCCACTGTGGGTGGCTTCTTCCCTCCTCACCAAATGTCAAATGTACAAAACCAGCACAGATAAACTTTGAGAGATATCTAAATAATGTATTATATTTAGGTAAAATTCATAAGGAGGTATTTCAATACATCTATTTAAAATTTAAAAATGTGCATCTTTATTAAGAAGAAAAATATTCACAAGAATTTATTTTGATGGATGTCATTTTCCATATCACTAGTTAGCAACAAAAATTTGTTTTTTCTGCAGTAACTTTTTAACCACCAGGCAGTGCCTTGTTCCCTGGAAAACCTCAGGCATGTCTAATTTGGGAAGAACAATTTCTTTTAATCTCATGAGTAGCACTGTCTCTGCTCCATGGCAAATTCTCTACATATGTGTTTAAGTTTCAGAAATACTTTAACTAGTTTGAAATCATAAATCTTAAAGCATTGTGGCTTCAGAAAAAAAATATAACAGAATAGAATAATAAATAGTATTCATTATCTATTACATAAAATAATGTATAATACATTATATCAATCACTAAGCAAATATTATCAATTATAATATAATAGAATTATTTGCATTGAAAGGGAGCTTAAAATTATCTAGTTCCAAAGCCCATGGGAGGAAATTCTAGTAATGTACTAATACATTAAATATTATGGAGGAACTAGAAGCTTGTATCCACTCTCAGAGCTATGACACCATTGACAAAAGCAAAACCAGATGGGATGAGTTCTGCAACTGGCGTGCTGGGATGGACAGTCACAGGCTCCTCAGGAGGGGCAGGGAAGGCAGGGAGGTGGTACAGTACTTAAGGGAGGGATTGGATTGTGTGGGGCTTGCAACTGGAGATGACAGCTGAGAGACTTTGTGTAAGGACAAAAGGAAAAGAAAATAAAGTCTACCCGGTCCTTGCCCTTATGGGTGACTTTTATGTCCCAGATGTCAACTGGCAATATCATACAGTTGTTGCAAGCAGGTCCAGGAAATTCCTGAATTATGTTGAAAACAACTTTTTGAACAGTTACTAAGAGAGGCAGCTGGAAAGGATTTGTCCTAAATTTACTGTTTGTAAGCAGAAAGGGACTTGTGGGCTAAGATGGGTGGATACCTTGGTCACAACGATCATGAAGCAGTTGAGTTTGAAATTATGGGTGAGAGGAGAAAAGCTGTTGGCAAAACTGTGCCCTAGGTATGGGCAGAGAAGATTATAGGCTGTTAAAAGAACTAATTAAGGTCCCTGGTCATCTCCCTTTGAAGTTATTGATGCCTATGAATGCTGGTAGCTTTTTAAGACATCTGTTAGGACTGCAGGAGAAAGCAGTCCCAAAGTATCAAATGTCAATGAAAAGGGACAGAGGCTCAGCTTGGCTGAGCACAGAGGCTCTTCTGGAGCTGAGATGTGAAAGGAAACTGTATGGACTTTGAAAATAAGGACAGGAAGCAGGACTACAGCCATATTGTTCACCCCTCTAGAGATAATTTGTATGGTTACTGCTTGGTTGGAATTCTGTTGCTGTGTGAAGGGCAGAGAGGATTGTAAAAAATATGTTAACAGCGAAAGTTACAAAGTAGATGTATATATAAAGAAAAATTAACAAAACAAATAAAGATTTTAACATAACCAAATTAAACCTGTCCCAGTTCCTATAGCAGTTATTTGCTTAATTTTTTTACTGTGTGGCCTGATATGCAAATGGTCCCAGTAGAAAACATGTTGGACAGCAGCTGCATTTCTCAGGCATTTACAGGGGGAGATGAGTGGACTGTGTCCAAAATGCTATTGTGCAGCTGCAACAAAATGGGGTTGGCTGTTTAGTAGCATGACATGTGAGTGCTCATTTTCATATTTTCCTTTTGGTATAGTACTCCTCCCATGAGATAACTGAGTTGACTCTACAGCAATTCCCAAGGCTTAGATTAGATATAGATATAGATATAGATAGATAGATATAGAGATGATATAGATATAGATATAGATATAGATATAGATATAGATATAGATATAGATAGATATAGATGATATAGATATAGATATAGATTAGATATAGATA
>PYHW01010409.1:4298923-4309859 GCA_013186435.1 Turdus rufiventris | reverse complement strand
TAAGCCGCACTTCGGGTTCAGACCAAAATTTTAGTCAAAATGGTGCGGCTTATAATCGTGAAATTACTGTAATTACCGTCTATATATAAGTATTTACAAATGCAAATTTATATATAAACATATCTAAAGTTTATCTGTTTGAAAGTATGAAATTTTATAAATATGTGTGTACCTATTTACATATATATGTATAGAAATTCTTTATATTTTCAGACGTGCACTTCGTGATCTGAAGGCTAAAATGTGAACCATCAGAGGCTGCTCAGGGAGCAACTGGACATGACAGTTTCAACAAATAGAAACTTGCCAACTAAAATGTCATATGAAACATGTGGAGTATGATACTGACAAAAGTGGCAGCTGCTGTTTATGTGTTCCTTTTCTGTCATTCTCGATAAAGTGGAAATTGTGGCTGGTCACAGTTACACTGTGCAAGAACGGAGTTCTATGAAAGTATCTGGGGTTGTGACTTTGTCAAAAATCATGGCTTCCTTTCAAATGCTAAACAGCATTGAAAATAACCCAAAACTTTACAGACACAATCTGTGGGACCTAAAGAGTTACAACCATGCCTGCTGAGAGACCTGGCACTGTAAAACCACTCTCAGTTATTTGTTAAAGGTCAGGGCAAGTGGAGGAGGCTCTTGAGGCTTGGAGGAAAGTAATGATCGTTGTCATCTTCAAGAAGGGTATGAAGGAGGATCTGGTGATCCTCTACTGAGCTGATGAGTCTCACCTCATTCCCCAGGAAGGTGGCGAAGCAAATAATCCTGGAAACCTTTACTAAAATATGAATGAGATGGTGGCCCTCGGGTGTTGTCAGTGTGGATTTACGAAGGGGAAAGCATGCCTAATCAGCCTGATAATCACCTTCTATGATGAAATGGCTGGCAAGGTGGGTGAGGGCAAAGTGGTTGATGTTGTGCAACTTGACTTCAGCAAGGTTTTCCACAATGTCATAATATTTTATTGACAAACTGTTGAATTCTGCACCCATTAAAGGGACAGTGAAATTATTTGTAAACTGCCTGAACTGCCAGGACCAAAGTGGATCCATTAGTGGAGCAAAGTTCAGCTGGAGGGCAGTCACTAATGGTGTGCCCTACGGGTCAGGACTGGACCAGTACTTTTTCACTTAATTAATGATGCGAATTATGGGATATACTGCACACAAAATGAGTTTTCCGAATATATAAAAGTGGGGATGTTGGTTAGATCAGATCATTGTGCTGCCATTCAAAGGGATCTCAAGAGGCAGAGAAGAGTCTCACAAACTTCAACAAAAGGAAATGTCAAGTATATCTCAAGGTGGCAGTTTCTGGTGAGGGGCTTTGCAGAAAAAGACCTAGTGATCCTGGTGGGCACCAAGCTGAATGTCTGACTTTGTAGCCAACAAATGTGGGAAGATAGTTTGTAAGGATAGTGCAGAAGACAATCTCTTTCTCAGTGAATTACAGCTGTGCTGATTACCGAGGAGTGGAAACAGCCTGACTTGCCCAGTGAGGATGGGGGTTATAAAAGAGTGGGCTAGCTGGTCAATAGTTATTTGGTGATGGAGCTTGACACCCGGAGTCTGCTACAACTGGGGATGGAGTCTGCTGGCTGTGCTGTGAGGAGGAAGGGACATGTGGTCATGCAAGGGACAGACAGGGTTAGATGGCTGGGTAAGGGGCAGCTTGGGGTTAGCCAGTCATGTGGAGGGAAACTTGCAGAGAGGAGAGAAAGAGTCAGTGCTGTGTGGAGCTGCCTGAGAGAAGGCATGAAAAGTTTTTTATAAAGGATAGATGATGATGCCAGTCATGTCTATCTCAACATAATTACTACAAACAACATCTGGGCTGCATAAAAAAAGTGTTTCTTATGGGCTGAAGAAATTTACCCTTCCCTTCTGTTCAGGACTTGTGAAATAATTTTGGAGTATAGTTCTCAGACCTGCTTTTGCCAGTTCAAGACATGGACTGGAGACAGTCCAGTGAAGGACCACAAAGATAATAATCTTCGCTGGTTACTATTGAGAGACTGGATCACTTGTATGAGGAGAGGCTGAAACAACTGGATTTTTTTTAACCTGGAGAAAAAAAGATTCAAGAGGTATCGCACTCGTGTATATAAACGCCTGCTGGGGGAATCAACAGCTTTGATATGTGAGGAAAATCATTACATGGCTGTAAACACACAGTCAAAAATAACAAAAAGAAATGTAAATTAATGCACAATTACCTTGAGTTTGGGAGATATCTGTTGTGAGAAAGAGAACCGCACTCTCAGGCAAGCTAACTTCTATCAGCATGAGGAGATTCAGGAAAACAGGGAGGACAAGTTAATTTGGTTTCTTTTTATTACTGTTTTGTTGTCTGCTTGCTCTCTGTTTCTTCAAGCTACCTCTCCCAACAGAAATGAAGGTCTCCTGCTCTGCATCTGGGATCAACTTTGTGTATTTGCACCTTTCTTTACCAATGACTGAAAAGGGTTTTCTTGCAAAACTTAGATGCATTTCATTTCACATCCTTCCCTCAGTTGCCCCTACTTTTTGGCTACATGTGTTTTCTTCCCCCTCACATTCATAGGTTTTTTCCTCTGTTCCACTGCTCTCATTTTGAAAAATTGTATTATTCCTCCACGAAAGATAAAAATCTATCTAAATAAAAAGCTACCCAAAATACCATTAAAAGTGAGGATTTTTTAAGTGGTGTCCTTCCTTCCCGTATTCCCATGTAACTCTTTCTTTTGTTTTACCTTCTCTCATATGATTGTACTTATGTGTAATGAAACCCTTTGGGGCAAGGATTATAGCTAATTTATCTGCTTGTATAATATCTCAGAGTATTGATAGATTAAACAAAAATACCCTAGGGTAGGCAAGGCAGTTTAAGATAGAAAAAGAAATTTTGCAAAATATTGCTGTTTTTATAGAGGGTTTGGTCAGAAAGAGAGCTGCTGTTTTGTCACCACAATGTAATGATGGATCTCCTACTCTGTTTAGTATGTGAAGGTCACAGAGTAGAATTTATTTTAAAGTTCTTTGGATATTTTCCTCCTAACCTTTTCTATAAATATCCACTTTCCCATAATGAAGACCTGCAATAGATTTTAATTTTAACCATGATAGAAGTATATTTTTTCAGAGCCTTCAAGGAAAGAAAACTTTTAAAAGCCTTGATATAATAACTTGAACTTCACTGTTCCCTAAGATTTGTTCTTCATGTGTTAAAAAATACTAGTAGAAATAGAATTTGTTTATTATACTCCCATAAAATGATAGTTTGTCTTTCAGTAATTGCAATGAACCCAGACAACATAGGAAGTATAATTTTCTTACCTTCCAAAAATCAAAGTGACTCCAATGACATCAATAGTATTATGACAAATTTTAATATTTTAGAATACTTAAAGTAAACTGCTACTCAGATGGAATAAATCAGTAATAAATTCACAAATCCTCATAAAGATAAATTTGTATTTAATAGAATGTAAGTCAAGAGACAAACTTTTCTAGAAGCTGTATTATTTACAAAGAAAATAATGATAAACACTTATGTTTTCTCATCATCACAATCTATGAACCAGAATTTGTCAATAAAATCATACGGAATGTCATAGAAAGCATATGAAAATGCAATTGATATCTAGTTAGGTCACAAAAACTGCAGAAGGATGTCTTTGCTTAAGATGGAAGCTATTTGTGTTCTACCATTCTTGTATACATCATATTCATTGACCACACTCAATCTAACAATTACATCAAACATTAAAGAACAGATAAATCTGAGAAACTGTACTTCATTTATCATCTGGGGAGCACTCTTTGTTTCAATTTTCATGGTTAGAGATTAAGATTCTTAGTGAATCTTTAAAGTAAGAGATTAAAATAACCCACAACAATCCACAGAAACAAAAGCAGAAAAAATAAACTGTGGGTTAAGATGAGAAACTGTAGGCCTAGAATATGTTTAAATGGCAAGATGTGCCACTGAGCACTTTGCTTTATATATCTTTGATAAAAGGAAAAAGAAAAACAAGAACACAAAGAGAAAATTTCATCAAATAATGGCAATAAAAAAGCTATTATTATTTTGTACGTAAACCAAGTCAGATTGCACAGCACTGTTTCCCAACGTGCTTCATTTTAGGCAGGATTTTTAATGAACTATAAAAAAACCTTGTACAAAAGGAGTTTCCTTAAACATTTCAGATGTGCAGAACTGCTTTTCAACCATTGCTTTGATAATTAGCACACTACATTTGGCCATTTGCAGTACTGCCAGCCTTGGAATGTGTGTTCATATACTCATGTAACTGGTATTACCCACAATCACATTTTTGGAATCAGAACCCTTTTTTTTTTTTAATTACTTAATTTTTTCGAGGTTTTAAGAACAAAGGGGAGCTTTGCTGTTGAATGAAATGCTATAATTGGAATCCCCTTCTTATCTGTTGCTCTATTTCATCTACAGTAATATTTTCTGATTTAAGCCACGTTGTCCTTCTTTCCTCCCCTGTTCCTGTATCCTGTACCCTGACTGGTGCCTCCTCACCGCCTGTTTTGGCAGCAGCAGGCAGCACCAATTGCCCTGGGCACAATTCTTGGGCCCTGCTGTGGTTTATTCACCAGGGCATTCAGGTTTGTCCTATGCCTCCTGCAATGCCTGAGCAGCTCATTGCTGGCACACGCTGCTGGAAACCTGGGACACGGGCTCTAGATGTGTGCGCTTCTCGTTCCAGGACTGCAGGAGCTTGCTTTGCCTGCTTTAAGCTCTTCTGATAGAAATCAGCTCTCATCTGCAACTTGTACCTGCTTCCTGCAGGGTCAAACTTTGCCACTTTGACTCAGGGTGACTTACCTTAGCATTCAGGGCTGGCTTTTAACTGACTGGTTCATAGTTAGGGCAGATGGAATTTCTCTCTTGACTTATCTCTTCTAGTCAGTATCCATATTTTAACTTTCTAACTGAGCCCTTTGCAGCATCCTTAAATGACTGGTGCTAATTATTTTCATGTACTTAGGATGAGTGCCTGGTAGAGTTTTACTTTAGCCTCACAATCACATGTAGGAGATGTTCACAGATGTATGACTTCTTTTTGTTTTTTCCTCTTTATCATACAGTGCCTAAAGTTTCCTATCCTTTTTTTTTCTTTATTTAGTTATACAAAATTTTAATTAAATATTAAAAAAAAAATCAGAATAGAGACAGCTTCTTAGGGAAAATGGAACAGTATTCCATAAAAAGAATAAAAAAGATAAACACACATGCTCATAGATACACAGATAGATACACATAAATATGTATATATAGATAAAAACACAGAGCATACTCACTACTTTTTCTTGAGATTATTTACCCCCTCCAAAAATCCAACCACAGAATAAATGCAGGTAAGAATAGTTATTTAAAAAATAAACGAACAATTAACCTGGTATATAAAATACTTATTTGTTTCTCCTTTTTATTTTCTTTGCTTCTATTTTTATTTTTCAATTTCTACCAAACATTTCACTTGTTTTTGAGTCTGTCTTCCACTTTTTTTGTCCCATGTTATTTTCTTTCTTGTTACTGATTCTTGACTTCTGCAATTCCACATCCCCATGAAACTGGCTGTCCTATGCCAGAATTTCCTCTGCTGATCAAAGACTCAAGACAGCCATACTGTATCAACCTCCAAGCAACATATTGAAAGTTTTCTGCTTTAGAATGCTAGAAGGCCCTGTCAAAAAGTACCATGAAACTATGTTAGCCACAACTTACAATTATTTCAAGGTTTACAGTGCAGTCTTCATTTAAAATACTGTGGAAAAACAAGTCTTGACTCAGTGAATTGCAGTGTTGCGTAAAGTCTGGACTTGTCATATACACATCTTTGAAATAGGCTTTTGTTATTCCTGTCTTCCAGCAATATATCAAATTCAGGAGAGTCAACTGCTGCTTTCTGTGGTAAGGTAAGCCTTAGGAGTGTATTTAAGTGATATATGATGGATTTTCAGAATTATAAGAATATTATAATGTGAAGAGATCAGAAAATAATATGCAATGTCTAAGAGGCTGAAGAGTAATGGGAAGGATTACTTAATTTTATGGCAAAAAAAAAAATCCCCATACTATGTCTCTGCTATAAGATAACAGTAATTGCTTAGCTGTAGAACATTTTTGGAATGTACTTACAAAAGTCAAGGATTCATATAAGATACTTAAACCAATTTCTTCCTGTCACAATTTGTGTAATGCTTCAAATTACATTAGAAAAAGCAAAAGCAGAGTTTCAAATGCTATAAAAATGACTAGTTTATGGTAATCTAGATACAATAGAAGATCTACAGTATTATCACCATCTTTTCCTTGCATGTTTCATTATGAATTTCTGATAAGTCCTTGTCTTTTGAATTAATCTCTGGAAACTGAATAAATTTTACTTGCAGTCTTTTATTTTTCTTCATGTCCTCCTCATATCTCTGCTGTTACTGGTATGTTCTTACAATATTTTCTTCTCTCGTGACATTGCATTTTTTTAAGCTACATTTTAGAGGCCACTTCCTATTTTGAACTAAAGCATTTATCATTGTTTGAATACTGTTATTGTCACTTGAGCAATGCTTCTTCAAGGAGTTACATGAAGCCAGTATGTTCTTAATACTCCTGCTGATGTCCTCTGAAAGTGAATGGTGAAGTGCCATTCATTCCAGTGACAATAAAATTAGAATTTTGGCCTTCAGAAATAACTGAAGCTGCTCATACTGAGCTAATTCTATAACAAGAAATAAAAACATACTTGATCTTTCGCCTGTGTAATATTTTAATGTTAGTGGCAAGTCTCTTATCAGTCAATGTCAAATTACAAACTCATACTCAAAATAAGTAAGATGTAGAAACAATTATCTGTTATTCAGCAAATGAGTTCTTTTTTATATATCACTATTTTTTTCTATTGTTCTGTCATGCCCTGTAAGTTCTTTTTATTTCCTCATGCAATCTTTAATTTTGTATAAACCTTACTAAAACCACAGTAATTCTGCTCCACGCATTTTAATAAAACATGCTTCAAATATTTCCTAAAGACTCTATGTTTTAATTTGAATTAACAGGGTTTTTTTCAGCTATGAATTTTCACGATTATTTTAGGATTTTACTTGCTTGAATTTGATCAAACAGTGGCATCCAGTGGGAAAAGTAGATGTACATTCCCAAGACATGCAACTATATATATATATATATATATATATATGTATATGTATGTATGTATCAGCTATATTTATTTTAGAAAGGGAAGAATATTAAAAAATCTATGAGAAATAAAGAAATATTTTTTAGTCATTCTTTGGTTACCCTAGTTTTTGCTGGACTTTTTTCATTTTATGAAAGCACAATTTGAACAATTATCAGTTTCTGACAATTGCTTCTGATATCTTCCCTGAACAAAAGGTATAGTATTGAGTACAACTTACTTATGTCTTGATAAGAAAAATGGATTAATGCCCTTGAAATTTATTTTTTTCTGGCTTTAATGTACATGAATACATCATGCCTCTCTCAACCTATATTCATGTCTCGAAATGATTGCGTTAATACTTCAATCTAAAATAAAAATAAAATCTTGATAAATACTATTGCACAAGCAAGATAATGAAAGTATGAAATGTCTGGGAAACATTAATATCTCCAAGTTTAGGTCCTTCAAACTCACTTTATAAATGCAGACTTCCCTCACGCTGCCTTCCATGTTTCTACTTGTTGGAAGCTCTTTGCTACTAAACATTGATCTAATCAGCCTATGACACTTTACACATATTAGGTAAGAATAAAAATATATTTAAAAGAAATTATGCAGGTGATTTTCACTGTTAGATACATAGAGCTTTTCCAGTTTCCATTTGAAATCTGGTCAGTACCAGTGTCCTGCACAAATTTCATATGGTATAGTAGTGATTGCATTTACATAAACTAAGTTTATTAGCTTTGGATTAAATTGTGAGGAGCCAATTTCTGTCTGAGGTTAAGTTGGTAAATGTTTGTTCAGTATATTATATTTTTTCTTCTCTTTTCTAGATGAAGGTTTGTGTAGCAGTAAAATAAGAGAAAACGTTGCCATCATAGCTAGGATGGCAACAGGATTTTAATGAGAGGGAAGCCCAATTTACTGCCAAGAGGAGACAGAAGTAATGACAGATTTGGATAAAGAAGCATGTATTTGCCCATAATTGCAGTCTTTATCAATTGATGCAAATGTCAGGGGTACTACCCAGGAGACTTGCACTTAGAAGACAGGAACTAGAGAAAGTAGAAGATTCTATCACAGAGTTCACACAGGCACTCATAGACACTCATGTTACTGACAGGAAAATCATGTGCGGATTTAATTTTACATGGAGAATTTTAAGGTTCTGATTTCTAGGTCATATTGTGGTTAGTAAGGGAGGAGTGTTTACTAAGTCAGGTAAGTCACCTTAAAACTACAGGCAAGAAATGTAGATACTATAAAAGAAAGAGACCTGTCCAGGGTCAGAAATTAAAATATGACAAACAAATGAGGAACAAAACTGACTTGTCCTGCCTTTATCTGATCTTTTAATCACTATTTGGTTAAAAAGACAAAAATCTTATAGAGATTATCTACTCTTTTAGATATAAAGGTTTAGGTAGGGTTTTTTTGTGGCTTTTTTTTTTTTTGTTTTCTTTTTTCCCGAATATTGCAAGGGCCTTCAATCACAGGAAATAAAAAAATGAACAAATAAAAGCCAAGCCACCCTGCCCCCCAAACAAAACAAACAACTCAAACCCAAAACATAGAAATTGAACAAACCTGAAAACATGTCACAGTCACCCAGTCCTGTCACTGCTGGCAAAATTTCTAAAATTTTGCAATAATTTTTCAAACCCATGTACTGTAGTTTGTCAGACTTCTTTTGTCTAGATCAGTTTTGACTGGGTTTGGTTTTGAAACTATTTTTTAAAATTAATTTAGTTGTAGCTTCAATGTTTTTTTTAAAGACAAGGTTTCTGTATCTACTTTGTTTTACATATGTTTATCATTCTGTGATAAAACAATGGATCATTTTCTTTCTGTCTGTGGTACCAGGAGTTTATCAGTATTTTTAAGTGTTAGGTGGATAATGGATAAAGGGGATTTAAAGATTTAAAAAAAAAAAAATCAGCTAAACCCATCTTAATATGCCTAATATCAGATAAAATTATTATTTTAAATAGGAAATATTATGAAGCCAAGATTTTTAAAGAACTCATAAGCTATGAAAATGCTCTCTGTGCAATCATAGCCAAACATTAGGAAAATGTCATGTAATCTGAAAACGACTGAAAAAATACATCTTCCAAAAGAGAAATGACTAAATTACTTTGGCATTCTTTATTAACAAGCCATCACACTTTAGGTATGCTGACACAAACTATATAGGATTTTGAAGATGGTAAAATCAAAAGTACTATGAGCTAATCTTAAGAAAGGATGGGACATTTCAAATTTAACCTCACTGTTGTAACACTTCTTTCTTGATAGTCAGAGACATGGTTTCCCTATATTTTATGATACTACTAATATTTTATAATAGTGTAAATCTTATTTCTCTGAATGAAATGAAATTTAAAAGAAAATGATCAGTTGTTGACACCACTTTCATTCTAATATTGAAAATACAAAACTACAGACAGTTTCATTTTCAGTTAACCACCTCTATTATGCTTAGGAGGATGAGAAATAGAAGTCATCATTCTGTTTAGTCATGGAAAAAAAGGAAAAAAATAAAAGCAAGAAAAAGCAGTCTGTCTGTAGATCTGATGAGTGTAATCCACTGTAACTATTCAAACTGTTTCTGAGGGAAAGAAAAAGGGTTGTCTGTTGCTTTAGGGGAATCCTGAAATTCTCATGTCCTACTCATCATGCTTTCTCAAAAGCCACAAGAGCAACTTTCTGTGCTCCCAAGTATTACCCTGTGGTCCAATAAATTTTCACTATTGTGTTTCTCTTTGTCTCCCCAGTTGTAGAAGAAGCCTTGATATTCCTGAACTTCCTGCTCTTATGTGTCTACTTCTCTCCACTTTTATTCTGAGTGCTCATAATAACTATGCTGCAACAAAATTCAAATTAAGATGGGGAAGGAGGGAGGGTTAGAGAAGGAAATTATGGTGCAGACAGGAAGAAAAGAAATTATAAGTTTTCACTAGATGCTTGTGCCTTTTTATTCTGTCTCTTCATTTTAATTTCACAGTGGAAACACTGTAATCTGTATTTCCTCTTTGAAAGTTTGCAGCAATTCTGTACTTTGAGAGGAGGTTTCTTCTAATTAATTGTCTATGGTTTCTGCATGATTTATTTCTCTTATTCATCATAACCTAATTGCTTCCCACCAAGAGCTAATTGACAGAACTGTCAATTTCTTTATGTCCTTCTGTTAGCCTGATTCACTGATTCATCACTCGCCTTCTTCAGATACACTCAGCACCGTTTTTGATGGGCTGGCAAGCAGGAAGATCTGTCACATTGCCAGCATATTTTTCATTCTTCAGATCTACCCTTTCCAGCTCTGTGACTGAAGAGGGTTTATAGATGTTTAGCTGACTGTCCATGATCAGCAAAAACAGATGATAGAGATAAGACATTAATTTAAAATGTGTTCTCCCTTAGCATACTCAGCATTTTCTATTTGAAACAGCAGCCAGTCATAAACTGGGCAGTGTTATACAACAATTACCCTCCCAAGGCTTGTCAAGACAACTACTATGTCTTCCTGTAAGGCAACCTGTTTATCTGACTTCTTTTAGACAGAAATTCAAAAAGCTTTAGGAACAAGGAATAGTTCTCATACAGTGTAAGGAAAAAGAAAGTTCTAACCTGATTCACATAATACAGAGATAAAGAAGGATCCTTGGGTTTACAAAATTTTAAGTCTAATGGTAAATTTGTTAAGGACCCTTCCCCTTCCCCTTCCCCTTCC
>PYHW01010409.1:4278087-4294521 GCA_013186435.1 Turdus rufiventris | reverse complement strand
TAATGGGCCTGGGAGTCAGATTACCTCCAATTCATACTCCAAGTGCAGTAGGCCTGTGTTCATGCATCTGTGCATGAGCTTGAGATGCCTGAGCACAAGGTGTCTTCATTCTTGGCATGGAGATGTTTAAAAGGGCATTGCTACAGGCAGTGAATCTCAAACACAGAGCCATTGGATCACCTTAGACAGCAATCTAGAGGCTTTTTTGGCCAAGCATAGGGGTAGTGCCATTTTACAAATCTTTTTGCCCAGAAAAACAGAGGTAAATCTCAAATGGTTTCTTTCCTGCAAATTCATTATTGCCAGTTCCTTATAAATTCTTAGTGGGTTTTTGATGCTAAATGCCTGGGTAAGAGTAGCTGCATCAGGTTTTGACTTTATTTTAGGTGCCCCCTTCTAGGTTGAATTGCATTGCTTCTTTCTGAACTGCATCATCACCTGTGGAATTACAAAAAAATATGTCCTTGATGGGGAATAGCTAAAGAAAGATTAAGCTGTGAGATATATTATATGCAATATGAAGTCAACAACAGCCTTTTAGTAGGTCTGCATGATTCCTCATAGTCCTGGCATACATGCACTTATCTGTGTCTTAAGTGTTTAAATATAGTTACATTGTATTGACAAAAGAGAGAAAGAGTGGTTTAGGTTATGAACTGGACATCTTGCTACTCTTACTTAAGCATAGTTATGAAATAATCTATGGTGATGTGAAAGCATCCTAACAATTTTTTACTTGAAAGATTTTCTAATATTTGACTAAAATGAGACAAGAACATAAGTCTAGATATATTCAAAAACAATTTTTTTTTGCCCTTGGGCACCGCATAGAAATAGGTATGATTTATTCCCCTGTCTTATTTAACACCAGGTATTTTAAACTATAGCGCAAACATCATTTTGTCATAGTTTTTTACTCAGGTCGTGCATAATAGAAAAAATGATCCAGTGAAATAAAAAGAAAAAAAAAAAAGGTACATGAAATCTGGAAACAAATACAAATATCTCACTGACCTTTAAAATATTTACATAAATTAAAATATCTTTATATCAGTGTAGAGAGACAATAAGACAACTATTTCATCTTATTTGTAGTTGCTTTGTTTATTATATTAGGTCATATGTCACTGAATCACCAATGACAAAACACTGAATATGGAAATTTAAAGTAGTAAAATATTAATTAAAAAACCCCATTATGCATTTATTTTCAGCTAGAAGGAAAACAATCAATTTAAAAAAAATGGTATTCACAGCTGAAATTAAATGGTGAACTGGCAAGGTGCTATTGGGTAAGTGTCACAGTTATTCATGATCTTTCAACTGGGTGAGAGTTTGCATTTTAATTAGTAGATACTGCAAACATCTAACTTACAAAATATAGAGCATTTCTGCCTGTTTATTATTATGCTTTTATAAATATAACAAGTGGGCATTCCTATTTCTCAATTTCTAAGAGACAGACTGAGTATTCATTTTCCTTCCAGACAAGTTCTAAATTGCAATATTGCTGAGGATCACTTTCAATATCACACTCAGTGGGTGGATCTTACCCATTGAGTTCAAATTTTGCAGTTTTGAATAAACTTGCCAAAATAATTAAAATATTTACCAAACAGTTGTTATGGAAGCTTCCCTGTCAGACCATTCAGGAGCCTCTCTGGCAGTCAGAAGGAGGCAGATGCCTGACAAGGTATGTTAGGAATATGCAGAAGTGATGTGAAGGGTGGAGAAAGCATGCACAGTAGTACTAGCCAAGCTTGCCTGAAGTACAAGTATATGAGTCACAACCTGGGGTGAAATGTAGTCAAGAGATGCAGTTGGAGAAGCAGATTGAGATGCAGATTGAGGTCATTTGAACCAGTCATGTTAAATTTCTTAAGCACTAAAGAAATAGAATCATAATTTTTTCATTAGTACTTCTTGTGAAATCATAGCTGACCAGAAGGTTTTTCTTTTATTTTTACTACTGATGGTTTAGTTTTTTATTTCTGTAATTTCCTTATATAAGACATGTTTCTATATATACTTACCAAAATTCTAATTTTAAAAATTGTGTTTCTTTCCATTTTACAGATTCAGGAAAATTCATAGTGCAAATTTTTTCAGACATGCCAAATTTCAGTAATCATTCTTAATAGTTGGTCGTTGCTTTTATATGAGTGGATCCTTTTGAGAGTGCAGGTCTTTCATTGTGCATAAGGACTCTCCAAAAATTCAACTATTTTTCTAGTTTCCTTCTAGAAATTAAGATGGGCTTAATTTGATTTAGTTTGTCTCATGTCTGGAGAATATTTTGTAATCTATGAAGAAAATCTGAGGCAATGGTGTTTGCTTAGCAAGGTCCAGGGAAGCCCATATTGTAGTCTAAATGCCTAGTGCTTGTAAGAAAAATGAAGAAAGATGTTCTGCGTGGGCTGATGGTGACAGAACAAAGGGCAAAGTTTTAAAGTGAAAAATTTATATTTAGATTTCCTTACGGTAAGAAAGAAATTCTTGACAAAGAGAGCAATGAGGCACTGGAGCAAGTTGCCCAGGGAGGTTCACCATCAGAAGTGTTCAAGGTCAGGTGGGGTGGGGCTTTGAGCAAACTGATCTGTCCAAAGAAACCCATGGCTGTTTTGCTCTATTTCAACCTTTGGGGGTGTTGAAGAGGGGTGTGGTAAATGGGTGAACTTGGTGATCTTTAAAGATGGATTCCAACCCAAAACGTTCTATGATTCTGCGGCTTTGTCTGATAAGAATTCTGGCTGATAAGACAGTTCATACAGAGCAATCTTGGAACAGTTCCATTTTTCTGCAGGAAATATCATGGGATTTAAAGGTGATCACTTTAGATTTACATGTCAAACTTTGTCTCTGAAAAAAAAAAGGAATTCCTACCCTAATTCACAAAAAATAAAAGATCATGATTCTTGAATCTACAAAAAAAGTTGTGCTCTGTGACTACTGTCTAGCTCACAATTAAGTTACAACCTAATCTTTACATGATACTTGTCTTCTAAATTTCAGTGTTTTTTATACGAATCACATTGTTTATAAGTAAGTCTACTTGAGGTACGGATTCTGACAATACTTTCAAAAATCTAATTACACTTAAAATGTATTGAAACATTTTACTAACTCATTTTTCACAATTTTGACCCATAATAGAAAAAATCATCAATACTTTTATTGGGCAATTTCACCTCATCAAAATGTACTTTTAAATTTTCATGATGTGGAACCTACTCTGTAGTCTAGATGCAAATATGATGAAAGGAGCTTTTTCTTTCCCTAACAGACCTAATATTACAGCATGTTTTATCATGTAGTCATGTGTAGGCTAAAAGAGTTTAAATATGTGTCTGTCTGATATTGGAAATGCATCATGTGATAGCATTGTTTGTCCATACAGATTAAAAGAATTATTTTTCTACATAACTTATTTGTTTATTGTTGGTAGTAATTCCAACAAAATAATGTTAAAGAAAAGGTTAAAAATAAACAAACAAAAAAAAAACAACTGGTTTAGGTCTGGTGTGTTTAATTTTCCTTCTTTAATGAGAGAATGACCCCTTGCACTCTCCTTCACTGCGGGATAATTACTATCTGCTTTTACTAACACTTCCAGAAATAAATGATCTAGTCAGGATTAGAATTAACAAGCATGGCTGATCAAGCCACGATGAACATGCCTTCCTTAGAGTCAGTTTCAGCTGATGTTGTTCTCAGTCTCAATTAGGCAATATCTTAGAACATTTACTTACTGAATATTTACTTGCTGATCAGCAATTGCTAGAGCAGTTTGACGGGCCGTAGAAAAAACACTCAAGTAGAATAAGGAAATGTACCTGTCACATTTGGTAGAGGCCCTGGTGATATATATAATGGTAACTTAATAAATTGATGGCATTACTGAACTGGAATAATGCAATTTAGCAATTTTTTCAAAGAAAAAGTAACATGACTTGTTGCCATCATATTTTGTTTTTAAAATGTAACAAATTGAAAATTAAGGCAAATCATTGTTTCTATTGCATTCAGTGGCATTTACTGTAATTATAATTTAGCAGCTTAGTATCTCAATTTCATAAATGCCCTTTAAAAATTATTCATCCATATGATACATTAGTTTCAGATTGATCAATTAATGAATATTTACTCTTTTGATGAGAGTGACAGCATAATACACTATAAAAATTTGTTAGGGGAAAAAAGAAGAATGAAATATTTGTTTATGACTCCATATTTTGTATCTTTATACTATGATTTTAATTTATTCGTCATAGTACTGAAATGCATGAGGATTAAGGACCAGAGCAACAGAATCGCAAAGTCATGGCAAACCAACTGACAAAGCTGCCTTGGTGGTTTTGAAATCACCTGTACTATTCAGATACAGATGATGAAAATAGTTTGTTACAACTTCAAAGGGTACATGTGAAAGTAGGTCTGAAATAGAAACTGTCTGATTTTAGAAACACACTGGTTTTTGGTCTAATGTTATGACTTCATGAGGCTTAAAATACTACTAGTTGCTATTATATTAGAAGTCTTCATCTATTTCTTTCAGTGACTCAGAGGCAATTTTTCTAATAAGGAATACAGCTAGATACTAAACTTCAAAACATTCAGATATTGTTAAATTTATCAAATGTTATGTACTTTTATCAAAATAAAGCAGTATGTTATCAGTCTCAAAAAGTAAGAGGAAAAATGAGAAGAAATGTGTTACAAAAATTTCAGAGTTGCCAGAAAGATATTAAAAAGAAGGAAAAATAAACCGTTTGGGGTCACAAGTAGGTTTCAATTTCTTCAATTTGAAAAAACAGAAGAAATCTCTATAATACAAATAAATTCTTTCTGCTTCTGTCAATGGAAGAACTATGGGACATCAGAGGAAACTAACACGTAACACAGAAGGAGACCATATTTTGAACTTATCCCTCTCCTGAGCAGGTGGTTGAACTAAACTTTCAGTTTTTCCAGGATTCTATGAGATACTCAAAAATCTAAGCTATGGAAGACCTTGTCTCAGGATGCTGAGTAAATTAAAAGTGTAATTGGGTTTAAGGAAAGGTGCAACAAGTCTAGTGAATAAATCTGTTGAATTTTCCTAAATTGTTTGAAAGCACTTTGATTTAGGAAGTTGAAAATACTGGACAGTACTCAGAAAAAATAATATGCTGGTTTTGATATTTCTTTCTAGCCTAGGCATTGCTTATGCATACTGTTGGGAAAATAAATGTTCAGATAATACAGACCTTTAATTTTAACCACTCCTATAGTTATAGTGTGTTTGTTCATGTATTATTGCATGTTATCTTTTTTAGGACTACCATTATGAATATTACTTCTATTAAAGGTCCTACATTTGTAAGAATGTCTACATAGTCTAAATGGCTACTATTTAAAAGTCTCATTTCTCACATCTTTTTCATCTGTTGCTTTGTTGCCTTTCCTTCTTATTTCTTCTCATTCTTTCTTTCGTTCTTGGGGTTTTTTTGGGTTTTTTGGGGTTTTGTTTGTTTGTTTGTTTGTTTTCTTTTCTTTTTTTTTTGGGGGGGAGGGGTTTTGGGGTGGTTTTTTTGTTTGTTTGTTTTGTTTTGTTTGTTTTTTCAATGTCAGGAGGAATAAATATTGTGAGGAATCACAGCAATGTCTGTAAGGTTTTTTCTTCTCTTTTCTCCTTAGCATTAAGAACATTTCTTCCACATTCGTTAAGGTTCTTTTCACTGAAGGTGCCTAAAATGCAAGTCATCCTATCTAAATTAGTTCCGTAGCTTCTCTCCACAGACAATAGAGGCAGATAGCTTCTCAGTATCAGGTGAAGGAAAAAATATTTTTTAATTTTCTGTGCAAAGCTTTCTGGTAATATTTTTCTGTCAACTGTTTGGTTATCTTGTGACAAAACTGATGCAGATTTCCTCCTCAGTTTCTATTATTACAGTCCTTTTCTCAAGATGGCAGCTAACTTTGCATTGATGATTAAACATGTCTCTTCCTTGAATCTTGTTTCTACAACCAGTTGCCTGTTATATAAGGTCTAACAATCCATTTTCCACGGGGGTTGCATATTTCAGAGCACTCCCTGGAAATTAGACTATGACTAGAGATGGTGGTGTGCTGCCATGGCTGCAATGCTGTTTTTTACCTGATGGGAGACTTTCCACTGGCTGTGGTTATTGCGCATGAGCCACGTATTTTTGGTTCCCACCTGCGCTGCCTGTGCTGCTGTGTGCTGGTGGCGGTGGAAAACCACTGTGGAAACTTCCCTCTTGCTCTGCGACAGCTGAGGAAACAGCTGAGGAAGTTGTCACTGACATGGGTCTTAATAAAGCTCTGAAGAGGCTGGAAGTCATGGCTCCCCATGTACTAGAACCTTTGTTAAAGAATTAGCCAGCACTCAAGTAGCCCCTGAAATCATCAGGCCAGTGCATTAAAAACCATTTGAAAAGTTAACAATCTCTTAGGTATGCATAAGGCTTTGCATTTATTATGGGAAAGAACTCTGATAATGAGACAGAAAGTTATTTGAAACTGAGATGTAATGAAGTGGATTGAATACATTTTTATCAGTATATCTTATGGCAAATTAATTAAGTAATAATATAGCAATAGAGAACTGTCTGTTACATATTAAGAGTTGGCTTAAAATAATTAGCACATTATAGGAACTACTTATATTCCCACTAATGATTATGACAAAACTGCCATTAACTTACCAAGAACAAAAAATTGTCCAAGAGCAGTAAAAGTAGGAGCAGAACAATATTTTTAAAGTTAAAATGAAATAACTTTGAAATTAATATGCACATAGGGAAAACCAACAGAACTACTAAACTCCTGCATAGTTATGAATATTCTATTTCAAGCTATATTGAAGGCTAAGGTGTTGATAATAAACCTTTCACATCTGCTTCACTAATAAGAGCATGACAAGCAGCCAGACTCCACACTAGGTTGCAGAACAGTCATGTCAACTTCAAGAGGAAATTGAAAGGCATTTGAAATCTCAACTTTGCCATGGTGTTTAGAACCACCCATTCCCAGCCTGAGAAAAGAAGAAAAATAAATAGGACAAATGTGACCAAGCTGGCATTGATATAGCACATTTTTCAAGCAATCATCCTTACTGAGGTGCCTTCTTTTGGCAGATTAGCCAGTTGGAACAATGATATTCGGCTTGCATGTCTGGAAAGGGGAAGATGGCTGCCCCTAAAGTGTATAATTTTGAACGCTGATGTTTGCACCTTGCCGTGAATTTCTGGGTAGCAATTGTCAAGATATGTCAAATTAATTTTTGTTTCTTTAGCAGCATCTGTTTGGTTTTTTAAAGTGTTCTTTGTATCCTGTATGTAACTATATAAACTGGATGTTAGTCACAGGCATAATCAAATGCAGACAAATAAAACCAGTTTGAAAATAAATTTTCTTTTACTTTCGTTCAACAGTACTTCTGTATAGGTTAAATTTCTATTGGTTTAAAAAAAAATTCTTGTTTGTGTAATTTGTGGTTTTGTTTCCTCAGGGTTTACTGTGCATCACACTATGCTCTGTAGAAAGATTGCACTGGGACCAGGGTGGTGGCCCAGTGGGAGAGAGAGTTTGTGTACATTGGGTCATTTTTGTGGAATGGGGCTGGTAGGAGGGAACTCACTAGTATTGGAATGTTTGCAGCGGGGTCTAAGGCTGGAAAACTTCCAAAAACAGCAGGTTTGCTTGCTGAAAATGTAGCCTTTGAACCTTATTCTTGAATGAATAAGAACATTTTATCTCAGGTCTTGTGATCTAAGAACCAATTTAAATTACCAGATTGGAAAGGAACACCGGAGGAAAAGGTAAAGTGGGCAAAGGGAAAAGTGGTTTCCATGCCTTTCTAAGGAATGAATTTCACTCCATACCTCTGAGTGAAAATAATGTTGAATTTCCTGAAGAGGAACATGACTTCAATTCTGGTGCAGATGAAGGTTTAGAGATCAAGATGTTATATCTTCTAATCATGTATAAGAATTGAACAAAACAGTGTATTATCTGTGAGATGCCACTTTATAAATATGTAGGCTTCTTTAAAATATTGCACTTCCCCCTCCTTTTTTTTTTCTACAAAAGAATCTAAATATCTCCCATGTTTTAGTCTGAGACTAGTACCTAAGTTTTCAAATTTTACTCCCTCATAATTTCATGGTGTGTAAGACATTATGGAAATGACACATTTTATTTTCTTTTCCACTAAAACCACTACATATTTTGAAGAAGGAACACTTTTAAAAGCCTTTGTAATTTTGCAGATATCTTTAAATTTTTTAAAATTTGTTTTGTCCTAGGAAAGTGCAACTTTATGTGATTTTTAAATTATGTACTTAGAAACCAGAAACTGACTGCTATGCTAGTAATGAACTATTTAGAATATTTTTATAAGTTCGATTTTGCTTGTTGTTGTTTGTTTGGTTTTTTTTTCCTAGAAATGTGAGGGTGTTTTAATATTAATAAAAATATTATGATTTCATAATGAAAGCAAAGACATTTAATATTGCATGTACATTACATGCTCATTAATGAAATGGACTTTCATGGAGTTTGTGAGTTTAAGTAAAGACTAACCAAATAAGTTAAACTCCCTGATTTTCAGGCAATAGGAATACATTAAATAATTTTGCACTAATGTTATTCATAATGTCATTCAAATTCAAGTATCATTTCTTTTAAGTATTATTTCAACTTAGTAACAGGCTTTGATTTAAATAAATAGAAAATTCTGGAGAATATTTAATGTATGTGATTTATTAAAAACTTTAGGCATTGACAGTGACATGCAATATAAGTCAAATCATCATCAGATTTAAAATGCAGGATTTTTGTTTTTTAGTTTCAGTTTCTCCCTTTGTTTTTTTCTTTTTACCAGTGATGTGTTTAAAATCTGATGTACATGTTCAGAAAATATTTTATAACTGATTTTTTGACTGCATTTGTTCCAATCAATGTAATTAGAAACTAAATAAATAAATATTTATGGTCATGCTTTCCTTGAACTTTTCATACTGATATAAGAAAATTTGAGTGATAGTGCAAATATTACAGAAGAGTTTTCTTTTTCCTTTTCTTCAATCTCAGATAAAAATTATAAGAAGTTCTCTTGTACATTCTCCAGGTATTTTTCAGATTTGTTTTCATGTCTATGTTATCATTTTTCTTGCCCTGGAGGTTTCCTTAATAGATTAACTAAGTATTTTAGATTAAAATTGGTATTAACAGACAGAAATCAACCTTATAATAACATAAGATTGTGCACTTTCAATATGAATAAAGTTTATATTCTTTACTTTGCCAATAAGGATGCTATACCTTGCTACTACAAAAAAAACTAGAAACAGAATTATTATGGCTTAAAAATCTAAAATAGACATCTTGTAATGCGAAGAGAAAGATTCATTCTTAACAGTGAAAAAAATACAGGAAGTACTCCAGAGAATAGCAAGATAGAAATACCAACATCATCTTGATTGTTATACTAAATCAGAACTATTGACTTCCACTCTGCCAGGCATTGCATACATAAATCTAATTATTTCTTGTATTGAACTTTAATGCAAAAGGATATGCAAAAATTAACATGACAAGGGTGCTAAGAACTTTGCTGAAAATATTGAAGAGAGAAAATTTAATGCTAAGGCAGAAGTTCATATTATATTTTTATATTATTTTACATATATATATATATATGTAGTCTCAAACTGCAGCAGAGAAGTTCAGGTTGGACTTTAGGAGTAATTTCTCCTTAAAAGATGATTAAACATGGACTGACCAGGGGGGTTTGGAGTGACTGTCCCTGGAGGGGTTTAAGGAGAAACTTGACATGGCACTCAGTGCCATGGTCTAGTTGACAACGAGGTGTTCAGTCATGGGGTGGACATGATAATCTCAGATCTCTTTTCCAAACTAATTGATTCTATGGTTTTGTGATTCTACCCTTCCCTCATCCTATTGTGATAACTTTTTGGTTAACCAAATCTGCTTATTGCTTTAGGACATTAACTTTTGCTCTATCCAGAACTATTAAAATAATGTGTACTGCATAGAACAAGGATGACTTTGGCATTAACCAAGATTTGAACTCAGTGACTCAGGTTTCCCTTAAAGTAAATAGGACACCAGGAAATTGGAAAATCTCTTATGTAAATTTTATGAAATTAAATAGATGCTAATAGTGAATCTGAAATATCTTATATTTTATATAACTCCAAGGCTTCCTTTTCTAATATTTGAATGCTTTGTGCTTCAAAATTGTTTATGAGAGACACAATGCAAAAGGAGAGTAACATTAATTTTTATGGTCTAATAGACCTACAGCTGAGACCAGAAACTTAAAAAAATTCCCTTACACATATATTCATATTCTATGTTAAAGCACTACTCTTTTGCTGTGACTACTATTTTAAATAACCAATGTTGAGCAGCTTAATTCTTCTTCAGAATGGACATAGTTGGTTGAACAAAATGAATATAACTACCCAGTTCTTGTTCTCTCCGAAAAAAGAGAACCTTTCCTTCTTAAGAACTCTTTAAATATTAGAGAACTTCTGTCAGTGTATGATCGTTTCATGCAGCCATGGTGCCACAAACCTCTAACATATTCAAAGAAGCTCATAACTGTTGAATGAACTTTGCAGAATTGTGGAAGAGTCAAGAGGTGTGTGATGCTTTTAAAAGGACGGAGCCGTTATTTAGGAATATCTACAATGCAATGTATGAATATCACTACATAGCGAAATCGTGCAGATGGGAAAATTTACGAATGGATTGCTTAAACAAATCATTGTAGTAAAATAAAATACCTGTCTTCGTCCCTTTCCCTCACCCTGCCCTCCTACCCCATCTTCCCCAGGACATAATATTGAATTTTTATTGTTGCAAGATACTACTTGTATTTAAAATTGCTCATATATTCTTCATTTATATTATGCTCACATCCAGCAGAATATAAACATAAGTTAAGGTACAAATAGCTTCCTGTTTAAAACCTATTATTTCATTTGTATAATTTCAAATCCAATCCAGGTTTAAACCTCTCTACTGTCACTGTTTCTTTAACTACTGATTATAAATTATTACCATAATCTGGGTGTTTGGTGGCTGCTACAAAATAACCTTACAAGACACTAAATAGCAACTGGATTTTACATTAGTTAGCACTCTTATTGCATGGCTCTGCAAGGAAGTCATGAGCGGAATGTATGCAAAGATTGAGCTATGTGCCATTACATTAAGCTTTTCACTTTGAGGGCTAAGTTTGGTATTGCACAGTGAAAAAATCTTCAATTTTATGAAACATTCTGTGACATGCACCAGTAACTTGATTTTCCAGAAATGGTCATTCTTCAACAGCAATTCATTTATTCTATGTACTTTAAAATCCTGAAAAACTCTTTGATCTCAACTCCCTATTTGAGGCATATTTTAAGAATAGCTGATGATTTAATGGATAGTTTTCTAACAACACTGGGAACATAAATTTTGAATCTGTTGTAAATGAAGGTATGCTTTTAAGGAGTCAGCCACTAATTTGTATCTAAATTGGGTGTCACAATGGGACAATTATAACTGTATATTGTATTATTGACATAATGGAAATATCTAGAGCTGTATGGCAGGAGGAGGTCAAAATGGATGATCCTGAAGTAAATGTTATGATAATTATTAAGTTCTTTAGATGCTCAAAGAAAAAGAAAATTCACTCTTTTATTCTGTTTATATAAACTATGAAAATAACCCAAATATAAATATTCATTATATTGTTTATGTAGAGTAGCAATTCATTAAGATGGCTAAAAAAGCTGGTTTATTTTTTATTTATTTTTAAGGCTATGTATTACTACAGGGGAAAATATTAGGGTATTATAGGGGGTGGAACATCTTATATTCATGCATATCTTGAACAATAATTTTTCCTGTCAAAGCAAAGGAAAACTTTGTGTCTGCTATGGGATACTGAAAGCATTATCACCTGAACTTTTGTTCAGTCTACTAAGATCTAATGCTGACACATTTTTGTGAAAGCTAATTTTGACCTCCATCAGAAGCATTGCCCATTGATGACTCCCAGTAACAAGTGTTCATATACTCACCAGGTATACTTTAATTAATTCTCCTTCTCATTATGAAAGGAAATGTGATCTTCTGCTCTGAATTGTGTAGGACAAGTTTTGTTTTTTCATGAACATGTGGGCAACATCTGTCTCACATCTGATTAGATCAGATTATGTTTGGTTCCATTAGTAAAGCAACACGAAAGTTCATGCAGCTCTATTTATTTACTGCTTTTGAAGGACTGATCTCATGTTTCCCACCAAGCACTGTCCAAAAGAAACATATTTAATTGTGCTAAAGAATAAATTTCTTCAATATTAAAAAAAGATCTTTAAGTATTCTTTCATGCATAACTTCTTTCAGTTTTGTTGAAATTTTGAAAATTATTTGTAAGTGATTTGTAAGTGATAAAGCTATCAGGAACTCTGGGCAGAACTGAATCTTACTGGCTTAGTTTGCATTCAGTGATTCTGGAGAAATTAAATTAAATTTTCAAAAACAGCAGCCGTTCTGGATTCCATTTGCTCATCCTTTATTTATTAGCATTGTGAATATAGCAAGTGTGCATTGCTGAACAAAGATTACTGCAGACAGTTTACTTAACTGCAGACAATTATGTGCGTCTCAGCAAAGCTGCAGTGTAACAGAAATTTGTGACATGCCTCTAACTGAGCAGTGCATGCACATTGCAGATCGCTGGGACGATCCCTGCTGATGCATTGTGTTCCATCGTGTTGCAGCAAATTATTGTCTCTCTGCTGCATCACAGAAAGCACTAAATTGCTGCTGGACTGAGATACATGCCTGCATGAAAAAAAAAAATGTTAGGCTTCAAGCTGAGAGCCTTCTCAGAAATGCTGCAGTACAAAAAGGGAAACAAACATTGTCATATCAGGACAAGATGAAAGGGAGTGTTCTGGTATGAGACTTTGGATCTTTCTTCACTCGGTCACTGTGGCTTTGATTTTTATGAAAAAAATATCAGGTAGCTGAGAAAAGTAGAACAATGTTAGTTATATGAACATCACAAATTTCATGACACCAAGTACCACATGTACCAGATAACTAATCATTTATAAAAAGTTCACCAAAATAACTTTCAAGCAATTAATTATTTTACTATGATAACAGAGGAAAAAGTGTTTTGAATTCACTTTCTGTTTGACATGTTGAGAAACACATTTTATTTATATCTTAGCATTACTGGCCTCACTTATAGCCTGTAATGTAATGGAAATGTTATAGTCAAAAAAATAACATGTAGAAGAAAGTATTTTATTTGCAGTTTTCATAGTCTGGTTTACTCAGATACATTTTTTGTTCTTTTGAATGATAATAGTGACTTAAAAGAATAAAAGTACCTCCGATTAAATAGATTTAATATTCTCTGGTCAGAATTTTATTTTATTAATTATTTTACTTAAATAAATAAAAATATTTGCACATGATGTTTAGTTTAAAAGAGCACAAAGGAATAGAGGACTTAATTTTTGGATTAATTTCTAGATTTTTTCTTTTCTCTGAACATCACCACCATGTTTTATAATGTCATCCTGATGTAGTTAATTGCACATATTAAATGTCTTCTGTTTACTGTTTCTATGGTAAATACGTGCAAGCACCTTTTGCAATATTCATAGAGTTAAAATATTTGCATTCCTATGAATGCCATATCATATAATTTCAAAGATGTTCTTTTTTTGCTTCATTATATTAAATTGCCTGCATTTATTGTGTAGAGAGGAAAACGGTCAAAAGAAATTGTTCCCATTCAAGCAACTGAGAACTGTTATGTAGTATCTATCAGCCATGAATAGTTTAAGGAAACAAATACTTCTTCCATAAATAATCAGAATGAGAAAAGTAATTTACGTGTGTGAAAGAACTGCTCTCCTAACCATGTTCAGATGTTTCTAGCTTCTCATTAAAATTATTCCCTACAGAAATGTTCCTCAAATCCTTAACAACTTCAGAAGTCTACACTTTCAAAGTATTAATTATTTTAAGGACTTGTGATGAGTTTCTTATTTCTATACCTTAGAACTGATATTGTAACCCATTGAAGTAAAAAGCCCCACAGATTATCAGATTGACTATGGCATTGTTAATCCAAATTTGGATCTGATAGAATAGACATTTGCTTTCAAGAGTTGGATTACAGTGCAACATGTGTCTGAAAGCATACAGAGTGCATAATCTCTGGAGTACTCATCTTCCAGACAAAGAATAAAAAGATACTGAAAATGCATGCATGAAAAAGAGTAGGAAAGCACCATGACTACATGCAAGGCTGAGACTGGAAGTATGTATAGAATGGAATTGGAAGCATTTATTTTAATCTGAATATCTAGAAAATGGGTTGTGTGGTTTTTGTTTTGTTTTAATTAGTATGAATTTATTAGAGAGGGTGAATAAGACAAAAATATGTATTAAAAATATTATATTTTGGACTCTGTATAAATTTTAGGGTGAAACTTTTTCTCTTTTTGTTTTTGTGCCAGCTGGGGCAAGCTTTGTATAAAAGTGTAAAAAGTGGCAAAAGTGATGAAAACTACCAGCTTCAGATTCAGATTGTCTTTTAGCCTTAAGGCATAGGATATTTCTATGAGGTGAAAATTAATATTTTGTACTTTTGTGGATTTATTAGGTTTGAGAGCCTATGAAATTAGGAACTTATCAGGTGTATGCAGTTGTATAAGGAAGAGTTATCTCAGACCTGACTGAATCTGAATACATCAATGAAACTGTGAAATGTGCTTTAGTTACAGTAAAAGCTCATTTAGTCACAGTGGTAAATCTTGGAGTCAATATGGTAAACACGGCAAAAGTAATATGGTAAATCAAAGCATAATAAATACAGTGATAAACTACCTACATTAAAAAAAGATGCAAGTGTTGTTGTTTCTGTAAAACTATTGTCCATTTGAAGTTAGCAAATACCTCAGCCAATGCTAGAACAAATTTATATTTAGCCCAGGTAAAATGCCCGAGTAGCAGAAGTTTGAGTCAGAGGTGAAACTGGTGCCAAACAGTCAAATCTATGCATTTATGCATTTATGCATTGCATTGGAAAGTGCTATTTTCCACAACGGAAAGAAAGAAAGAAAGGTAAAGCCTCCTGAGGACCTCACAACAGCCTTGGGGAATAAAGACAGCTGTTTTGGGAGCAGGCTATGGTTTGTAATGTTTATTTTATTGTCCTGGAGTGAACTGTTTCTAGGAGAAACCAGTAGACAAAAATTATACTTGTGTGTAGAATCAGATTGTCCCAGTTCCAGAAACTAATTCCTAAACCAGAGGCATTTGTCACTGATCAAGATGCCTTGGAAGTGGAACAAATAGAGAGGAAAGTGAAATTACTGACTTGGGAGCAGATATGCAAAAAAGAACCTGGGAACCCTGACAGACAGAAAATTGAGTGTAAGTCTGCAGAATGCTCTTGCAGTCATGAAAGCTGCCTAAATAAAAACAGCAGTGGGTCCAGAGAAGTTATTACACCCTCAGCTTAGCCACCCCTGTAATATGTTTCCTGTTTCAGCTCTCCTAGAAGAAGAGAGAGATTGAGAACTGGGGAGAAACCAGTAAAAGGCCAACAACATGGTTAGGGAGATGGAGAACATCACATTAAAGAAGAAAGGAAGAGTAATGGGTATGCTTACAGTGAAAAGTCAATAAACTTCTTCTCTCTAAAAGGGAATTAAAGTGAAGATTAAGCCAGCCCTTGCCAGATGTTCACAAGAAAATATCAAGAAATTATTGTGATGGTGCTACAGCAAAGAAAACTGCAATTACATGATAAGGAAGGATGCTTCAGTAGAAGATATGTTAAAATCATAGGAGATTGCCTAGAGAATGAGAAATCAGTGTCTGCAGGGGTTTTCAGAGCTTGTCTGGGGAAGACCCTCAGAAGCTTAGTCTAGTCTTGAAGATATCTCAGATTTCTGAGCAGGAGCTTGGACAAAGGTCCAATTCTAACAGATTTTTCTGTGACTCTGGGATCACACTTGGTGAACACATGGTGATTTTAAAATAAGGCAATGCAGAAAGATGGAAGATACAGAAAACACCTAGACAGAAAATGTAGTTCAGAGGTAGTGTTTTTAATACAAATATTATTGAAAAATGGCACCTCTCTCCCCATGTATCAAAAAAAGTTAACTTCTCTTTGATTTATGCTTTGTTCAGAGTAGCAGAACTCAGTACATGGCTTTTAAATAAATATGATTACACCAACAGCAATGAGAAGGGGAAGGGGAAGGGGAAGGGGAAGGGGAAGGGAGAAGAGAGAGAAGAGAAAAGAGAAGAGAAGAGAAGAGAAGAGAAGAGAAGAGAAGAGAAGAGAAGAGAAGAGAAGAGAAGAGAAGA
>PYHW01010409.1:4257391-4267918 GCA_013186435.1 Turdus rufiventris | reverse complement strand
CTCTCCTCTCCCTCTCCTCTCCTCCCCTCCCCTCCCCTCTCCTCTCCTCTCCTCTCCACACTGAAGGCCATATCAAGACGGGATTGTAGTTGATTTGTTTTTCAATAACTCAGGTGAAACCATTCTTGTAGATTTTATTCCCACCACAAGACAAATCTGTCAGGTTTTGAAGATAAATTTCAAGGAGTACTTAAAGTGCATTTGTGTTTGGAAAGAAACAGAATTGGAAGAGAAAGGAAGAGAATATTTTTTTGGGGAAGATATGTAAAAAAAAAAAGAAAAAAAGAAAAAAAAAGTGCAGTTATAAACTGTTTATATCAATAATTTATCGAAGAATCCCCAATACATTATTTTAATCCTGTGGGAAATAGAGCAGTAAGTTGGGTTATTTGGGGTTTATTTTTTGTCTTTCCTCTATACAGATATTTTTGGGTTACCATTGGTGCTTCAACAAGGATGTGGAAGTAGCAGGATTTTTTGAAGAATCACAAGGGGAATGTTTAGAAAAATATGAAGATGTGGAAGTAGCAGGATTTTTTGAAGAATCACAAGGGGAATGTTTAGAAAAATATGAAGAGAAATGGGAATAGATAGTTATATAAAAGTAATGAATTGCACAGTGCTTCAAGAAAGAGTTTCTAAATAACAGCGTAGGAAATATCAAAGAAATAAAGTGGCACAGAAAGCAAGCCACACTAGGATAAATGAAGAGGATAGAAACCAGCCTGAGGCATGAACAAGAGGTTGTTCCAGATTCTGGCAGGGATTTAACTCTCATCTGAACAACCTAATTTAATCTCAGAGCTAGAAGAGGATATAGCTGCATTCAGTTTCCTGGTTCCCTTGAAATTAGGAACACTTTAAAGCATTGATCCTACACTTTGCTCATCAGTTTTCAGCAGCCAGCAATATTAAACTTTAATTTGTAACACACAATGTTAGTATGGCTGCAGCTACAGTGGAGCCATATAACATTTCCTCTTACACAGACAGAAAAAATATAAGAATGAACCTGACCAAAGGTTAATAATTAATATAGTTCCCAAGAATACTTTTTTTTTTTAATTGAGAACAAACTGCTTAAATAAAAATTAATAAATTTCTATTTCAAAGCCTTTTGTGCTAAGATTAATAACTCTAGTAGATTGAAATGGAAACAAAGTAGATAGCACATGCCTCCTGCATATTTTTTTTCTTCTTTCTTTTTAACCTTGCTTTTGGGACTAAGTCAGAGAAGTGAATGAAATCTTTTCAGTGAAATAATTGAAATTTGGCTTAACTTGATTATATTGTCAGAAGGCAGAAAAGCTATAGAAATCATCTCATGGGATGTTTGATGCACTATTATGGAAGATTTTTTTATTTCATGGACTCATGTGTTTTAACTAAAAATTTTAATGTTATTGTCACTGTTCTATATTTTATAGTTTCAAACATGATTTGAATTTCTCAGTTAAATCTGTGAAGCTGTCTTTTCACTTAAAAGCAGTTTCTTTATTCTTGCTTTGAGAGTTTCCTAATTTTCTTCAAGTTTGAATATTACTTACGTTCTTAATGAACAAATGAAGACAGAAATTGATTTACTGTCACTGAGGGGTTTTCCTTTTACTCTTAAATACCTATGAACATTACTGAACATACCCAGATTTTTACACTCTTATTTAGAAGCTCATCTACAGTTTTGAGTACTTTCCACTCCACCTGAGTGCACAATCACTCCGGCTCCTGCATCAGGAAGTGCAAAAAGAAGAAAACTTCTGGGATGAGATAGTTTAAAGTTTAAAAGAAGAGGGAAGAGAGAGGAGAAAACTTACTGAAACCCCCACAAGAGCATAAATGATGCAAAGGCAGTCCCTCACTTTCTCCCACAAGTAGATAAATGCCCAGAGTGTCTCTGAGCAATGAGTACCGACCCAAACCCCACCCGCTCTTCCTTTTACCCCTGAGCATGATGACACATACCATCTCTTTGGTCACTTGGGGTAAACTTTCAAGGCTGTCTCTCTTCCCAGCTTTTGGTGTAGCCCCGGCCTACTTACTAAAGGAGGCAGAGTGAGAAACAGGGAAACAATTACTTATCCACCTATAGCTAAAGCACTGGTATCTTATCAACACTGCTTTGGCCACAAATATGGATTAAAACATAGCATCACATGGCTTACTATGAAAAAATTAATTCCATTCCACTTACATTCAGTACAACTAAAAACCAAAGCAAGCTAACAAAAAACTAAACAAACAAACAAACAAACACCCCCTCCCACAAAAAACAAACCAAACCAAAACAAAAAAAAACAAGCAAAAGCACCAAATAAAACAATATCCATATTTAAATACATTGTAGTATCTCAATTATCAGACCTGTGCTGTTTAATACCATTATTCTAAATCCTTTCTGCATTAAAATTTTTAATAAATGAATATACAGTAAGAAACCAGAAAGAAAAATTAGTCTAACACTGTTCTTTTGAGACCAATTTCTTTCTGATTGCTAATCAGATATTCTAATAATCTAATCTCTGACTTCAAAAAGTACTACTTAAGAATAAGACATGCTTATTAAAAATTAAATCTGTCTTCTAAAAATATTGTAAGATATTAGGAGTCCGTTGTGAGCGAGGAGTATTTAATTCTATGTAGGTCTAGTATAGCTCTCAAAAGATATATACAAGGCCATGAGTAAAACAGAGACAATCAATCAAAGTTTAAAAGTAATATACAAGGGGTTTAGCATACTGTTTATACTAATATATCCAATTACTGCTGGTGAGTGTGGTAGGTGTATTATGCAGTTTTGGTGCCTTAGAGCAGCACTTGAATCTTTGTTTTTTAAGAGACTGTGCAAATATAATAGCCATACCTTAATTGCTATTGTCAAGGTCTGATATCAGATTTATCATTAGTATGTTTTAAGGTGCTCATTAACAAATGGAATAATGCTCTGGCAATCCAGCTTTAACAAGATAAGGAGTATAGCAAATACTTTCACAAGCATGCCTCTTGGCCTTCGCTTACATCTCTGGAATAAAGAAGGAACTGACCTACTTAAAAGTGCTAAACACTTTGAAATCAGGATATGTAACAAAATTAATAAATAAACACCTTGAATTGTATAGATTGTTCTGTAACTCTATTGCTAAACATAAGTGCATGGATAGCTTTTCTTTTTTAACACAATTTAAATATGCTCCTTTAACTTTGTCCAGAAGTTGATAAACACATCATAGTATTAGATACTGCAGGATGTTTTTGAAGAGCTTTTACACTAGAAATTTTAGTTTCTCATTTTTTAATCATTATTAAATCTGGGGTTTCTATAAGTTGATAACATTCTGCCCTGTTTTTTGAGAGACGTCTTTAAAAAATTTAACATTTTGGCACAAAGTCTTCAGAATATTTTATCATATTTGTTTAATTTTATGAACATTTAGAAATACTGTATGGTGTTGAAGCTGAATGCTTAATATATAAATGGATCTAAACAAAATTTTTTAAAGTTAGTAGGGAAAAGACAACATTGAATTTTATTTTAATACCACATTTGGTGGAATATCAACAACAAATTTGTGATACCATTTTCATAAAAGCTTTTTGTTCAAGAGTAGTAAGTCTATACAATGAGAAAATTAGAAATTTACCTCATATCTTAGTAATAATTTGATGAAAAGATTAAATCTGTTACTAAAGGCATTGTCTTCCAGTTTGCAGCAATTACCCCTTGTCCTATCACTACATACCCTTGTCAAATGTTCCTCTCCATTTCTCTTGTAGGCTCCCTTCGGCTACTGGAAGGTGCTCTAAATGTTCCCACAGCCTTCTCTTCTCAGGCATAACAACATAAACTCTCTAACCTTTCTTCATAAGAGAGATGCTCCAGCCCTTTGATTATCTTCATGACCCTCCCATGGACTCACTCCAGTGAAAGATAATGGGTCTAAATATTGCCTAATTTGGGCCCCCAGTGTGGGGAGGGATGTCTCTATCATCTGTCATCAGACTACATGTATAACAGGCTGAGTTGCAAAATAGGGTCTTTCATAAATTCTGGGCAAATCTTTGGAGAACAGAGTAAAAAGAAATTTTATATACTTTTATACTATCAACAAAATGTAAATCATCCCTTTAGTGATGTGATACACTACAATTATTGATATTGCTCTAACACAATCAGTGACAAGCATAATAGAAATTAATTGTATATGGTATTAAATACCATTTAATCAATCATCACATAGAAAACTTAAAAAATAATATTTGCACTCTGTTGAAAAAAGTAAGACAACATAAAGTTAATCATAATGAAAAGCACGGGATTTAAATCAGAAAGGAAAATTACTGCATTCTCTGTTCTGTTCTTCATTTAACTATGCATGTTCAAAAAAAATCTGTGAAATGCTCCATGAGAAACTGAACCCAGTGCCTATTAAAACCAGGAATAAATTTTTCCATGGTTCACTGAATTGCTCTGAGCATGCATCTTCCCAAATTGATTCTAACAGCTACCATTGAAACAAAAGGTAGTCAGCATTTTGCATATTTAGCTGAGGACGGAAATGAAGACTTTGAAGGCTTTCAGGTTTTCACTATTTTAAACATGGCTGGTAAGTTTATTTTTCTCAGTTGTGTATGCTCACAAATGAATTAATTTGTAAAGTGAATTAAAGAGTTAGAGCCAAAGACTATTTCTCCTAATGTATGCAAAAGGTAGAATTGAGATTCAGACCTCTGAATCTTGGCAAACTGTTATAATTTAAATCCATTTTCCAAGACATAATTATAACTTCATTGGTATAAAAGAAAACAGTGTAAAACCTTCACTTCCAGAAAACAGAAATTATTCATGTCCTTCGTACTCTTAAAATAAACTGCTTACAACAAATTTAAGTGTAAATGACCGTCAAACTGTGATCAAGGAGCTAGAAATTGATTTTCATTTTAATTTATTCTCTTCCTTTCTCAAATTGTCAAACAAGTAAAGGCCATTTGCAAGATGGGACAATTTACATAATTGCGATGAACCTGTTTTCTTCAAATTTCTGCAGTAGCAGTTACCTTATTCCACTGATAACATTATGCAAATAAAATTAATACATTTGATTCCTTCATTGTTTTTGAACAATTTTTATTAAGTTATGGTACATTGCAATTCACCTAATTGAAGTGGCCAGGTAAAAGCAAGATCATCTCAATTAATCAGTTGCCCAAATACCAGTGCTATAGATTTATATTTTACAAGTAGACAGTCACTTTATTTAATTAATTTTTTTAACTCCAATTGAGAATTAGTTTTATTATTTTGAGTACCATTTAAAATAATTAATTTTAATATTTGGGAATGATGAGATGTTACTATGTGAGTAGTTTAACAAAACAATTACTTTTATGGTTTGATTTCTCACTGAAAGGACATGCTTCATATATGTATTTTGCAGTCATAGCTGCTTATTTCTTAGGGGAAAGAAAAGTCTACATTATCTTTCAAGACCTGATAGAAATCTGAAAGACTAAGTTAAATTCTGGTGAGGCTTGTACTTCATCAATAGAACCACTAAATAAGTTTTAATTTCAACAATAAATTACAACCTCATTTTTAACTTTAACATTAGACTTAAACAGATATAAATTAACTCTTGAATTCCAGGATGAATTGCAAGGCTGGAAGAATTTCTTTCAACTGAAACAGCAAATTTTCCTCTGCTGGTATCAAGGATAATATAAAAAAGGTGTCACATAATATAATTTTCAGAGAAACATATTTTTAAAACAGAAATATAATACCATAAGCATTGTTGTAAGTTGTATTTTATCTACAGGAATTATTTGAGATTAGCAAGACTCAAAGCAGAGATAAAACAAGGGTCCTTTTTCTGAGGCACAAATATGACGTTTTTGGTGGGGATCACCTACACCTCATACTGGGATCTGCTTGGTTTAATTTGTACAAGTTACTTGACCATGGGCTGGGGCCTTTTGACTGCTGCAAGCTGAGTGTGAGTGTGGCCCTGCAGCCTCCCCAGGGGTTTTATTTTGTTGGGCAGTGGTCCCTCTGTTTGCCAGAACCTTCCCACAGCTTTTTACTGGGAATGGCAAATATGACACTTTCTGGGCTATGAATTTTCTTCTTATTTACATGTAAAGTGTGTAACGACCAGAAACATGAATTTTTATAAATTCAATATATTGAAGATCTTTTTCTTTTTCTACTTTTTATTTCCTGTATGTTGCATAATAAAATATTTGGGGAAAAAATACACATCCACAGTTGCTAGAAATATTTTTAGAGGAAATAATCACTAATCAGAACAAATTCTAAGAAATTTATAAACTTTAATTTTTTAATAAAAAGACAATTAATCACAAAAATTCTTTACTGACACCAAACACTTTTTATTAAGTGTTTTAATATTTTTACAGTATCAACAAAAGTTGGTACAGGTTTGGCTTTGCATCAATCACTTTGGCAAAACTTTAAAGTTCAGTATAAGAATAGGCTATAATATATTTATTTTAAGTTCACATACCATGGCAGAAAAGGAGTGCTTGATCATAGAGGTCCATTAAATTCCATTTGAAATGAATAGTTGCAGAACTTTGTAGTGATTAATTTTTAATTCCCCAGTCATGGTGGCTTAGCATACAATTGTTGATATAAAAGCATTTTATTTATAACAAAAGTAAGTGAAATGATAAGGAGAAGGCAGTAAATTTTCTGTGACTATGTTTTTTATTTATATGAAGGCAATCTGTGCTGCAACTTTTAAAGCTGGACTATCAAGGCATGTAAACACAAGATTAAGAAAGAATAAAACGTTTCAGTGATTATAAATGTAATCCTGTTGTAAAGGACTAATATCTAAGGGAGGAAAGAACCAATTTTATTGTATATTAAAGGTGCTGTATTATCTTGCTTCTGAAAATCTTTATATAACTAGCTGTAATGTAGAGCTAAGTTCTTAATTTTTTTAATCATAAAAAACAAATAATAATTGGCTAAAGTAAAGGAAGTAATTTTAACTTTTGTTGTCATACATATTATCGTTATCCAAATGGATTTGAAGAAGAGATGATTAAGAAGACTCCTTTTGCCAAAAACCATAAATAGTTGAGCTGATTTTTGTGATTCACAATTGCTCGCTTACAATGGCTGTTAAACAGCAGCTTTTCTACTTATCTCTGCAGGTGACAAAAAAAAAAAAATCTGCAGGGTGACATAGACAAAAAAAAAATTCCCTTACATGGGCAATATCATATGAACAAAACCTTCTTTTTATACCATGTGCTCTTGTGACAATGACTATGAGTCAAACAACAAAAAAGAAGTAGGAAGAGGTGCGTGAGAACAGCAAAAAGATTCCTCTGTGCCAACTGACGGTTTGTGGCATAAACCTGTTAGTGCAATCTTCCTACTCATGTCTGCAAAGAAACCCACACTCCTCTCATCACTTTAGTTACTAAAAGGGAAGAACTTGGTCTAAAAAGTAGCTAAGGCAATTAAAAATACTAAGAAATAAAATCCTATTAGCATTCCTCCTCAGGTTATATGCCTTTTGCAGATTTCAGTGTAGTTTACAAATCCTGAACAAGACTTTTATGTTTCAATTTGAGTACTAGAAGCACATTAACGATTGCAGCATTGGCTGGTTGGCTGGGCAAACCATACAAGAACTTGCCTCAGATGTTTGGGCACACTGATTTCTGCAGCATAGATGTTCCCCTTAGTGCAATCTTTCCTTAATCAAAACCATACTGCAATGTGGGCAGATGTTTAGTTAATTTTAACTCCTGTAATTAGCATAATGACATCTAAGTTTTGTTTTTCATTTATAAAAATTAAAATTAGTTTTATAAGCTTAAAACAATTTCCTGCTTTATGCCAAAAAAAGAGAACTATTTGGAAACATCAACCAGACATGCATTCAGCACTGATATTTTCTGGAGTCATCAGCAGTCCTAATAAAGTGCCTTTAAATTTGCAAAGTTATACCCCTGAAAATAAAGTGAGCTTTTTTCAGTTGGACACAATATTGTCACTTTGAGAAGAATTTGGACGGGGAACTTTCATGCCAAAAATGGCTTTTTGCAGATTATCCAACTCAACAGATGGCCTCTTTGAGTGTCATGCATTTACTCTTGGTAGTAATAATGAACACTGTCTCACAGAGTTTTCTGAAGACAAGCAAGTGTGTATTATACACCAAAGTCCCTAAGTTATCTTAAACAATTAGTATATATCTATCTGTTTACATTTATGGGCATCACAAGTTCTTCAGATTCATTTTCTTAAAGTGTCTTTCAGAGTCATTATTACTTCATTATGCTGGAGTAATATGAAGTAATATGAATTACTTCATACCCCAAGTGTTGCACAAGACACTACGAATATTTAGGGCACCTTCTGTGGTTGCTCTCTTCATGCACAACATGGTGGGAGCTGCCTGCTGTTGTCAGGACACTTTTATGACTGCAGAGTGAAAGAACTGCAGGGGATATGCTTGGAAGTGAGTTCCTCACACCACCATTAACTGAAAACCATCTGGAGCATCTACAGATGCTTGGATCTGACTTATCCTGCTGTTGCCAAAGTGTTGTAACCCTATCTAAAGGGATGTCAAAAGGTGGTGACTTCCTATGAGAAAGATTTATTATCAAGATGTCTGCTGATAGGCTACCTCAGTTCTGAAAATAAATAAATTTTAAAAAGAAATAAAACGGTTCAGTTTTCACTCACATCAACTGAAATTTCTGCTGCTGTTATGCATTCAATAGGTATATTGTCTATTCTAGACATTGTTTTTGTCTATTTTTTTTTTAAATGGTTATTCTGTTTCTACTGTCCTTCATATGTATTCTGCTTTCAGATTCAGACACTGCTAATCTGATCTACGATATTTTGAGAATTTTTAAACTAATTTTTCTTTGGAGATTTTTTGAATTCCAAAACAAATTCTAGTAAGTGTACGACTATAAAGGAAGCCTAATGCTAAAGTGTTAAGGGGAATGCCTATTTCTTATCATTAGTTTGCTTTGATTTTGACTAGGAAGATTTTGAAGATCAACAAGTCCTGGAGTCCATTCTTTTTTAAATTTAGATGGTCCTTTCTGTCTAGCAATGTTAATTCATGTTAGACTAATCATTATGTAATTTTAATGTTTTTATTCTTTTTCGCCGTTTCATGAGACTTTCCAGAATAAATTACATGAGGCTCCATTTTCAATGACTAAATGGAGAATATCAAAGTATCAACCTGCCCAGACACTCAGGGGTTCAGTCCAGCTGGTTTTGAGTACTTATTGACCATGCCTGTGGGGGCTGAGTTCAGTTTTCTCTATCACAGGTGAGGGTTGATTTACAGTTTTGCACATTGGCAGATCTCACTTGCAGTGCACATCAACACATAGAGAAAAAATGAGTTTTAAATAATTTTGCATTTAGCCTCTCTAGCTTACACCATGCTTGTGTCTTGTACAACTTCATGAAAAAAACAGGCAAATTCCATGTAGGGAATTTCTCCCTTATTTTTTAGTTAGTAGTCATTGTTTAACACCTTTTAATGCAGAAATGTTGAATTTGGAGCCATCCAAATGAACCATCACTATGGTGAGTCATCCTTGATCCCATGCAACAAAGACACGACTCATATGAGGATATACTTTGGGATGGTACTGGAACCACAAGTGACTTTGGAACTTTCAGCAAGAAAGAGTAAGGGAGAAGATTGAACTAGAAAGTATTCACAATTACCTTAAAAGCAGATTCAAATATGAGCAGGAAGAAGAACTCCACTATAAACATAGTAATCTTCCTAGAAGAAGAAGTAAGGATGATTTGGCATAACTCACCCACACTCTTTGTGAAGTCATTTTGAGGAAGACCAGCTAGCACCATTAATCCTAAGTCTAGAGGAACATTGTGAAAGTGAGAACAATATCCAAGAAACAATAGGAATGATCTAAATATTATTGGAAAATAACAATTTTGAATGTATTATCATGGATAATTCTCTGTACTCATTACATAGTTTTGATTATCAGTGTTAAAATTAACTGCATTAATAAGAACTGCTTGCTGTTATTTTATTTACACTGTTAAAGCATTAACTGTATTAACAATAAATTCTTGGCTCTGTGCAGTCTGCGTTCCCCTGTGCTCATAACAAGAATTTGAGAGTGACAGTAACCATCTGCAAAGTGTTGACCATATGGCAGATACGGCAAGTGACCTCCTTGTAATACTGTTGGGAATCCTCCTGACAGCAAGATTTTGAAACAACACGAGGTCCCCACAGGTAGTCAATCCCTACCAGCTTTTGTGTGTGATACCACAGATTAAAAAAAACAAAAAAACAAAAACCAAAAAAACAAACAAAAAACCCCAAAACAAACAAANCCCATCACCACCACCACCAAAAAAACTAATGAGAAATCTTATGCAACTCTCCAGATTCTTTTCTTACACTATGCTGAAACTCAGCAAGATATATTGTCAAAAGTTGCATGAAAGTATGCAATGTGCTCTTGTGAAGGATG
>PYHW01010409.1:4239527-4256796 GCA_013186435.1 Turdus rufiventris | reverse complement strand
GATGCAGTCTGTGATTCATAAATTGCTGACAGTTACTTAAACATAAGCTAAAATAATATCAAAATTTGTAGCAAGAGAAACTTTGAAAATTTTCTGAAATTATAAGTTACTAATTTTCTCAATCAAAATGAATTATTATTAAAAAGCCACTATGACAAGTTTTGTGATTAGGATGGAATAGCTGTGAGATTAAAAAATAGAAGCAAACAAACAAACCAAAACAGTCAAACAACACCTTCCCTGATCAACTAAGCTCCATGCTTCCTTTGCTCTTCATGAATAAGAAGACTTGAAACACTGAAATGTGACTTTGTTATCCTGCTAGGAAAATGTTAGGAAAATTATCACTGGATTTCACTTAGCTCTTCTTCTGCCCTCTGTAGATTCATTTAAGAAACACCTATATTTCACCTCTCAGTAGCACATTGTCTGCAGGGCCTGACAACTAATAACTTGCAGGATGCTTCAACATCTGTGAGTCCTCGCCTCACAGATGTTCTTTTAGCTACATGAAAGAAATCCCTTGTCACCTCTCTCCATGCAATTCCAATTCTCAACTAATTATGAGTTTGTGTATAGTGATGATCACTCCCATGTGTCACTGAAGGAATTATGAATAAAAATTTTATGCAAATGAAACTCTGCTGGTGTGTCTCCACCAGGAGATGGAAGCAGAGAGTATTTTTTTCCATTTGGATGTAAGTACTTTATAGGTTCTCAATAAACCTTTTCTGTAGAAGTATGCACACATGACTGTTCATTGTATTCATATAAGATTTCCAATAAAGAAATTCTTAATCTAGAATGCCAACTTTAAATATATATATATATATATATTTCAACTCAGTCAGTATTATAGCAGAAGAAGGGCCTCATTCCTGTGAGTTTAAATATCCTGACAAGAGGTTTTTGGGGTTTTTTTCTTAGTTATTTCCTTAAATTTCTACAGATATAAAGTCTTAATATTTCAAACTACCTTTATTTTTATTTTCTTGAAAAACAGATATTAGACTCATACTTGTATTACCAGAAGAATTTCTGAATTGCAAAATGAGGAGACTTCTTTTCCCATGATTACTTCTCTGTGAGCTGTGGGATTAAATGCTTAACTAAGAATATTTCAATTAATTCATTTTGTTTTAACATGAGAAAATAGTGGGATAAAATTCACCCAGAAAGATTAATCAAAGAATAAGGGGAAAATGTTGGAATTTTATTTGCTTCATCACCAACTCCTGAAAAAAACACAATATCACTGCAATACATTTTAATAAAAATATATGACTTCTTAATTAATGAAATTCCTGTCTCCATTTCTTAAGGTCTGAATTTTTCCTCTTAGGAATCTAGTGCCACATCTTCTAGAGACCTTCACAGAAAAAATAGAGGGCCAGGGAAATAAAGCAAAAAACTCATGCTAAAATTCAGTGTATAGTTGACAGTAAAGGCAACTTGAATATTCAATCAGAAAGATCATAGAGAAACACAAACTTGACCAGAAAATATTAAATATTGTCAGAAACATGCGCTGGTAAGAGTAGATGGAATACAGAAATGTTTATTTCCATAGCATTATAAAGACATTGTAAATTGGAATAATAAGGCAAAGAAGGAAGTCATAAACAATATATTCGGGGATAAAAAAATAATAGTCAATATTGAGGCTATCCTATCTCTGTGTGTGCTGCAAGGACGAAGTGCCAGCTCCTAGTGAGAACTCTGTGTGTGAGCAAAAGCTGGTGCCAGCTGCTGGAGTCAGAGGGAGGGTGTGGGTGCCCCTGGCCTGTGGTCAGCTGTGAGAGAGGGTGGAGTCCTGAAGACAGCTACTGGAGGAAGTGGAGATGGTTACCCTCCAACAGTGGGGTAGGAATGGTAGGTATCCCAAAAAAAACCAGATAATGGGGTCACTGGTATGGCTGAGGATCACAGTGCTGGCAGCTGTAGCAGGTCCTGAGGACACAGCCCCTGTGTTGGGTGTTGGCAGCTGGGGCTCCAAGCATTTCATCTTACCCAGTCCTGGAGTGCACTGGCATTTGCTAGAAAAACTCAAGCTGAACCAGCAAGCAAGCAGGAGAGCCTCAGACTGGGCCACAGGTATCATGTGGGCAGAGGATTCAGATGATCCAAGATTGTGGAATGAGTATGCAAGTGCAGCCAGCAGCAAGGTGGATCAGCAGGGGAGTAAAAAAAGAAAGTAAGAGGGCTGGGATGAAGGCAGGGCTGCCAGACAGTAAGTACCCAGGGGAGCCACAAATGTGCCTGTGCATCCAGAGAGTTTTGTGTATATGCCTGCAGCAGTGAAATCCAGCCTCTGCCAGCCCAAGAACAGGGAGGGGTTGGGTATCTCTGTTTTTATTTTTGTAAGTCCTGTATGAAGGTACTGTTGTCACAGCACCTTGTCTGTGACAGCCTCTGTGGGTGGCCATGCCATTGTCCTGCACGTGTGTGTCTGTGTGTGTCTCTGGGATATATACTGAAATTCACTTCGAGATCACCCTGCAAACAGGAAAGTGGCAACTGTGTCCCTCAGCCTGGGAAAAACCCTGGGTCCCTGAGGAAATGGGCTCCAGTGGCTGTCAGGAGAGAATCCTGAAATGCTTCTGTTGGAGCCAGCCTTGTGCCTAACATCCCTTAACATAAAGTATTAGAGCTGCTATAGGTTGATGTTAGAATATTTTTCTCTGTTTATGTGAACACATTCATCTGAATGAGAAAAAGCACCTGAGACGTTGTTAGCAAACTCTTCTATCTCACCTCTTGTTGTTTCTAGAGGAATTTAAGTCACCATAATGCTTTGATACTTAGTATGAGACCTGAATATATCATTAACTTTGCCAATTTATTTGCATGGATTTTTCAATGACCATAAACTTCAAAAGACATTTAGGAAAAGATAAAATGGTCTTAGTTCTACTAGCCATGTATAAAGTGCTCCATGAATCAAGATTAGCTGGAGGACTGTTCTCAAGAACGCTCTTATGCATATACAATTTCTTTAGAAAATAAATTATTTTAAATGTAATCATTTATTTAATAGATATGTATCTTTGAAATTTTATATACAAAAGAAATGTGACACAGATAACCACTTTAAATATTGCTCATGAAAACTAATTTTGAAGTATATCTGCTAATTTGTGACTTCTTTATTTATGATTTACTGCTTCTACTGTCCAAGTCTTTACTAAAATAATCTGGTATGAGTTTAATTTTCTTTAAATCTGCAAATATGCTGTTCATAAGACATTCACAAATACTTTGTTTTGCCATCATATTGGGCAAAAGAAAAAAAGTACTTGTGAGAAACAAAATAATCATCTTTTACAAGTCATACATTAAAGTAACTCCCCTGTAAAATTGCTTTCAAATACTTACACTGATACTCAATAAAGTTAATTTTCCAGAATCTCTCTTACAAATTACAACCAGAGCATAGAAATATTTCTTTCAATAAAGAAACTAGAAGCATTATGAATCCTCACAATACAAAGTGATCTGCTTCCTGCCATTTCCTAGAAAAGCAGGCAGAATTTTTAATGTGACAATCTCCCAATGAGTCATACAGTATTTGGGTAGCTGATGCAGTCACATAAATTTCATTCATTCATTTAAAAACTGTTTGTTATACCCAGCAGAGAAAAACTAGTTTCATATGGACTTGCCTTGCATAATGATTTTAAGATTTACTGTCACATTTTTCACCCATGTTTTGTTACATTATCGTCACAATGGATAACCACAGATACAATGGGTTTTTGGAAAGAAGTTCATAGCAACTGATGTTTGAATAAAAAAATTGAAATTAATCAGACAACATATGGGAAATTATTTTATTTACACATTTTTAAAAGACACATTTCATTCATTTCTGAAATTTGCCAAGTTAATTCTTAGAGGATTGAATATTACTTTTCCTATTCATCATATAGAGAGATACATAATTCTTCAATACTGCCATTCTTAGGTTTTGCTATCATTCCGCTGTGAGACTAAAATGCAGGATGGTCCCTACAATATTGATTTTCCAGTGGAGGATCAGTTCCAAACAACAAAGGGTGAAATGGAACAGTGCTGATGGCCACAAAAATGTCCCATTAAATTGTGAGGAAAGTGAAGGTAAAACTACCTATAACAACCTTTCTAAAACAGCAAATCTAATCCTAGATGGTAGTTGGATCAAAGTGACTTTTACACTCTGTCCTCTGATTCTTCCTTGAAAACACTTTTTCCTGATGGTACAGAAGTGAAGCTATAACAAAGAACAGGAGAGAGGAGCCTTAGGAAAATCTTTGGCAATAGGAAGCTGAAGATATGTAATCTCCTTGATATTTTAAGTGGGTCTTCACTCAATACCTGTGGACAAGAATAAGGAAATGCTTTAATTTATAGCTCAGCCTAGTTAGTGATGTCAATATTGCTTTTGATCAATATCATATACTGTCAAATCATATTGTGATAGTAAGCCTTTCCTCTATGATCATAGATAAACTGGATGCTGTTGTAAAGAATTTTAATTAGTCCTTTTTCCTTAGTAGGCACTCAGTTCTCTCCAATGATAAAATGAGTAAACTTCGGACCATAAAATCACTTTTTATATGTTATATACAAATTGAAAGTTACTTTTCTGATTATGTATCTATCTACTTAGGTGATTTTTAAAAATCCTTTTTCCCTGGATTATTTCTTTGACTGAGCTAGGAATTGCTCAAATTACATCTACAACTTTTCCTAGATGCTTTCAAATTTAGTTTATTTTTTTGTTTAAATGTAGACAATGTAAAAAAATACCATTTTTATATTAGTCAAATTTACTGCAATTTACATTGAATTTTCTCTAATTTGTTGAGATCCCTTGAGTCTGAAAAAGACGATATTCTACAACTAGAAATGTCACTTTTTGTCATTCTTGTAACACTGTAGAATTTATGTCTGACGGATCACCACATCTTTTGTCCCTATGTTCTAAAGTACAAACAATCCACCAGGTGCAGCAGAGAAACTATATCTCTAGGACTTGCTGGTGGCTTTTTGAACAGTGCTGGTAAAGCAGGAGTATTTGGAAATGGACCCTGGCAGGAAAGGGCAAAAACCTTGTTCTTTGATGATTGTACATCTTCTATCTAGTGAGAGAGGTACTGGCCTTCCACTGTGCCCCTTCATGAGCTCAAGAGTGATGTAGCACTCTTTCTGTGAAAGGGATAATAATTTCACCTCTTACAACATATCTGTTCTATGCTTATGCAATTTAAAGTGTTGTTAGTACTTTGACTGATTTTTATAATGTAGCAAATGGGTTTTTTTCTCTTTAGATGAAGTTTCTCTTTGGGAATTACGCATTGATTCTAGTACTCATAGTTAAGGAGCTCCTGATGGTTGGTGATTAATTTAATATAAAATACATTAAAATATAAATATTAACATTATGTACTTATAGTCTGGAAAGTTATTTTTGCAAATTAATATGAACTTGCAGTTAGATGGATATCTAAGAAGTATTTAATCTTATACTTCAGCAAAGTCCACATCGTACTGACTATGATTTTCTTCATCCCACCTCTAAAAGCCATTTTACCATCTTTTTTCTTTATTGTCCTCCTAGCATAAGATTAATCGTAAAGTGAGAATTTTCATTCATTTTGAAAATAGCTGTAATTTTACTTTACTGATTTGACAGGTGCAGGAAACATAATGTCTGTTTTTTTCTGATATAACCTTTGCATATTTTAGATTTCCTTGTAGGTCTGGTGTTTCCACTGTTTTTGTAGATAATGCTTGCGATGGCTGGAAGATCAAAAGTGTGTTCTTCATTTGTAAATACAGTCATGAATTTTAATGAGCTGTTAGCCTAACTACGTAAAGTAATGCATGAGAGACAATGTTGATACTTGTTCTGTGTAAATCCCAGACGCAATATATTCATTCATTAGTGCATGAGTTTATGCCAAAAAGTTATGAACATTTTGATTATCTCATAGTTGTTTGCACAGCTGTAAACCTTTTTAAGATTTTACTTTAGGAAGGACTTTGTCCCTCAAATACAGATTTTTAATTTTTTTAAAATATGGTTTTAACTAAAATTGTTTTTGCAACTGTAGCAATAATAATGGGTATTAATAAAAGTCCGAAGCAAAATCTCTCTATAAGTCACTGCCTGTCTTGATCATTTTTGGAAGAAATAGTTTCGTACTAGGTCTGACTGGGATACAGTCAAATTATTTCATAGAAGCCCATAGTGTTCTGTGCTTTGAATTCCTGTTTAAAACACACCAATGATTTTTTACCATTATTGAACAGTACCTGCACAGTGTCAAGTTTTTCTCTCTCCCTTCCTTCATCTTCATTTCCAAACTGCCCAATACCCCAGTGAGTAGGCTGAAGGTAGTCAGGAGGCTGGGAGCACCACAGCCAGGACAACAGTTCCAAACTGACCAATGGGAGCTTCCACAACATGTGATGCTGTGCCTAGGAATAAATGCTCATGAAATGACAGAGGAAAGGGACATGCTACTGATTATGGCATTTGTCTTCCCAAACAGCTGTAATATGTGGCTCTGCTTTCCAGGATGCAGATGGACATCTGCCTACTGATGGGATGCAGTGAATGAATTCCTTTTTTGAAGTAATTCTATTTTTTTTCCCTTTTAGGTTTCACATGTAGCCTTTGCTTTTTCTATTAAGCTGTCATTATGTTTATCCATTATTCTTCTCACCTTCTTTTTATTTTCTCTCTGCTCTGTGGAGAAGGGAGTGAGAAAAAGGCTGGATGAGTGTTGCCTGAGGTCATCACACTACAAATTTGAAAAATAATATTTTCTACTCGACAGCTTTTTAAGAAGTTTTATTCTCTCTGTTACATTTCAGTCTGTGCTGTTAAAGTTATTGCATTTCACTGTGAACTGAGAGATTTCCATATAGACAACTTAATCTTACCTTTGCTTCCCATCAAATTTAAAGAGCATGTCACTTGAACCAGGACTGTGAAAAAATATGAACAGTTGTGAACTAGTGTCTTTGAAATTTGACTCTGTGTTTTGCAATGCAATTAATAGAATATATTGATGTTGTTCCTCTAAATAATAATAATAATAATAATAATAATAATAATAATAATAATAAACAAAACATATTAAAAAGGGGCTTTTTCTTTTTTTTCCTTTATATCTTTAAGCACAGCTGCTCCCTAGCTAAGATAGAGTTTTAGATAAATTAAACAAGAAAAGCTGTACTTTTACAGAGAATTTAGATGCAGCAGGATCCTGTAGGATCAGCCTAATGTGAGTGAAGTATTTCTAAAATGAGTGACTTCTGTAATGGGATTTTTCTGAAATCTTCATAAACTGAATTCTTCATTCACAGTGTACAACCTAGATTCTGACATAACAACATCATAATATAAATAGTGATATATCACAGGTTTTTTTCCAAACTCTGATTAGTTACAAAGACTCAGGCTCTTTCAAGCTAAAGTAGACTCCAGGTTGGTCAGAAATATTAACATCACTTTATGGTCTACAATATCACTGCTGTAGTAAGAAAGAAAACCCATGTGCTGTAAGTTTTCTAGGCTCACAGTATATGTAATCTAATCCAGCAGGACTGGAGAATAAAGTCAAAGTGTAGCTCTGAATAAATAGCTAAAAGCAATGTCTTATGACTTTTGTTTATGCATTGACTGTTAAGCATGACTACCGCAAGACTGAACTGGTGATTTTCTTTTAATAGCAACTTGTTCCAGTAGCTATATCCTGAACATAGTTTCTGCCTACTGAATATTTTTGAAAAAGATATACTGTTGAAGAGGATCAATGGTCATAAAAAATTACTTGGGAACAGATGACTATGTTCAAAATATTAAAGAATAAATATTCAGCTCCTTAATATTTTCTAATCACTTAAGATTTTTTGAAGTATGAGATTTTGTGTACTAGCAACTATGGCAAAAGATATAGAAGAGATAAATAGATATATGCATTAGATGAAAATTTGTGAGAACTTTCAATAATGGATTAGAAAGAGCAGTTGTGAAGATGCATTACTTTTACCAACAAAATACATGCTGCCAATAGATTAGAACTTCCTCCTTCTCTGTCCCTGCAGCTGCTAGGTTCTTGCCAGCAGCTATAGCTTATTAAATTTTTAGGGTCCCTAGACTACTGAGTGTTGTAACTTGTCTATATTTAATGCTTTGAACATGTCATAACTGCATAATGTGATATACCCATTGCAACACTTTTCTGTCTTCTAACAATTTATAAATTTCACCAAAACAATGTTAATTTTAGAAAACAGTGAAAAATAAGCAGTTTTATGAACTGGTTGATCTAAACAGTTTTTGGAGATACCAGGACTCATGGATTACAGTGAAAAGTAGCAAAATAAATAGTGTCCCATATGTCTCCCTGTTATCCATGCTGACTTTAATGGCCAAGAAAGTATTTTAACTCTGCTATTGGTATATGAAGATTATATTATGTTACAAAGTTGCTGATATAAAATTTCACCCCCCTCAACTTCATGTTCTTGCAGTTATCAAAAATGGTTCACCTGTCTGACCTCTCTAGCCAGTTATCTCTGACATGATGATAAGGAAGAAAAAAAATTAGCAGTAATGAAGTAATAAATCCTGAATTCTGTAATTCAGAAGTGAATTTTATAATGTAGAATTAAATTCTGAATCCTACTAGGGCATCAGGAGGTACCAAAAAGAACATGATATCTCCTTAGAACTATGCATGTAACTAGTATTAAAAACAAGCAAACAAACAAACAAACAAAACAAAAACAAAGCAAAGCAAAAAAACCAAAACCAAAAAATTTATTCTGTAACCACTTTTCTGTTTTGAGAAAGTTCACATGCTGCTTTGACATTTCATATTTCATAGGCATTGAACTATTCACATGCAGAGAAATAATTGATGAACATAGGGTCCAAAGGGCTGTGATGTTTATATTTATTTTGTCCTTGAAACTGTGGCCCAAAAGGATATATTCTATCAGATTGTCAGGTTTTTTTACCAGAGATAATCTGATGAAAAATATTAATTCCTTTACCAATTTAGTTCTTGAAATATATTGTTTAAACCACATGCTTTATCCTTTCTAGCTTTTCCCCTAATTACACCAGACAAACTTTTTTTAGTTTATTGTTTAGCTTTCTCTTCTTCAAATATAGGACATTATGAAAATATTACCCCAAGGAATAAATATTTGCAGGTGGAATGTTGCTAAAATGACCAGATCAAATACAACTGATTTCCTTGTTTTTTTTCTCTACCCAATTCATTACAACACTTTATTTCTTAGAGCAATAAAAATTGTATAAAGTTGCTACTTTCTGTCTGCAGGAGCTACTGTTAGTCAAAAAGCCTAAAGCATCATTACTCAAGTGAAGTATGATTGCTAAGGAAGATTTAGCCAGTTTCCTGTGTTTTGCCTTTGGCAATAAATACAGCATTATATTTTACAGATCTGTGACTTCTCCTCAGTTTTCTACCCAAAAGCTTTGAAGATAATGTAATACATCCAGGAGAAACACAACTTCAATGGTGTTATTCTTCTTGTGTGGAAAAAGATTCATTATACTTACATCAGAAAAAAAAAAATAAAACACTCGTTAATTTCTTTAAAACCTGCTTTGCAAGGGAAAATGAAATTGTTAAATGCATTTAACCAGGACAAAGTGATTTACTCAAACATTATTTATTTTAATTTGTCCTTCAATCTCATTTAGTACATGTATTGCCTATGGCTGCAATCAGAGCTGCTTAGCATCCCTTGAACCAGATTAAAGATCAAAATCCTTCTTAGTGCCAGCTTATTGCGTTGCAAATACAAACTCAATGCAATCAGCAAGCTTAAAACAAGACTCAGATGTTAGCAAAGCCAGTGGAGATCAAGAAAGAAATGCACAAAACAAGGTGACCCAGAACAGAATATCAAAGACTCTTATTTTTCAGCTCTGGTTAAAGCCATGAAGTCATTCTTGTGAACATAGAATATCTCAAAAAGAGATAGTTGCTGGGAAATTTAAACCTACTTTTAGTTAACAATTTTAACCACTGGATCTTTTTTTTACCGCTGTTTATACATTGCTCTTCTCTACGCTTTGCATGCATATATCAAAGCATCCTCTATCAACTTATCTCAAGAAGAAATTGTTCATTTCTTCTTTGTGTTTTTGTAATGAATGCAGGTTCAAGACAAACATGAACGGTTCAGAGTTATGGCAGGTTTGGCAGTCTCTAATAACTACAAAGTTTCTTATCCACCACTGTGCTACTACTGGTAACATCGTATTATTTTGTTAGGACCTTATAAGACTAGTTCAAAAATTTTCTTTCTAGATGACTTTTGGGTTGCCTTGCGCAGCTTGTGTTTCAATGTCTTATTTATTTATTTATTATTCATTGGGAAAAAATAACCCAAACTCTGCAAGCTTCAAAAAATATCACAAATGAATTCTTATCCTGATATCTATGAAATTAATAGCAAAGAGAATTCAGATTTTTCCCCCTCATTAATTCATTAGTTCCCAATCTCATTTTTCTGCAAAACTGCTGATAATCTGTCTAGAATTTTATTATGTTCTTAGGAAAAAGGCCACATATTTTTTTGAGAAAAAAGTTCCTGAACATACACTTAACTCGTCAGCACTTTATGAGGAAGGGGTTTCTGTCATGCAGTTGATACACACTTACTCAATATAACAAGAGCTTATCTATTAGATGATGTGAATTGAGACAATTTGTGTCATCCATCAAACAAAGGGATGTGTGCCTATCAAATGAAAGGGAATGTGTTTGACCAGGTGATTAATGCACATCCAGTCATGAGGGTGTGCAAACAGCTTTGGTAGCATGACTTACATCCCCAAAGAGTGCCAAGAGCTAATGAGAGACAGCGTATTTTTAAACAGCTCATAGCACCTCTGAAAAACAAAGAAATAATTTGAATTGCCTAAAAAATGTATGCACATATCCTTGATCATTTGGAGTTTTTTGAAATGAAATGGGAAAAAAATGTAAATAAGCCAGTTCAAGAACAAAGTTAAAAACTATCTTTTGCAAATTCACTCCTTCCCAAAAATTATATGGATAAATGTTTGTGTAGGGTAGAATTAATATATTTGAAGCCAAAAGGACATTAATATTCAGTGATCACTGAAAAACAGTAGTAACTTGGCCTTTTATAAAACTTCAGCCTAATGTTATACCTTTGTGTGGGTCCAGGTACTGATGTTCAGATGTACAGACATAAAAAAAGAGAGTTTGTTAGCTACAGCATAGCAACAAATGAAAACTGTAATATATTCTGATTTCTAAACTAATTTCTGTCTTTTTAATATTCCTGTAAAATGCTTGAGTTATCTTAGATTGCAGATATTTTATTTGATTTGTACTTCATTAAATAAGGAGAAAATATTAATGTTTTCCACATTTACTTTACTGGATTTTTCCTTAAAATCTTTAGGAAGTGCACCACAATATTTTATTATTATTCCACTGTATTGTAGTGTCTCAGAGTAATGTGACTTACAAGAGGAATAAGCTTCAGGCTATAGTAGAATGCAAACTAAGATCGTAGAGACAATATAGTCTGGATTTTTGAATAATTACTTTTTTATTTTTTATTTGAGGTTATATATAAGGTTGCAACAAATGTACAGTAACTATATATCAATATATATGTACATATATATTTACAATAAACAAACAAAAAAAAAGCAAAACCAAACCAAAAGAGCCACCTAAATACCTAAAGTTCACCAATAGGGAGATTTTATTCTGTGTCTATTCTGGGAGCTAAGTCTTCTATCAATATCTCTGTTGGAAACATCGATGAAATCTCCTTACAGGATCAAGATCTAACAGTACACTGAACCCAAACAGCACTAGGTTGGGCTGTCAGAAGTCTTGGCTAAGGAAGAAGGATTCCCAGTCCTGAGGAATAAGTTGCAGTGAACAGGTTCCCAACACTGACATTCATAGCAGTTGACACCCAAAATGTTTGTAGCAGGATATGCACTAAAATGAATTTTGGCACTATCACAGCAATGAAGAAAAATCTCTCTAGGAAATAAGATAGTTCATTAAGAGTTTTTGGAGATATAGGCTCACTTCTTGCTGTGTAAAATATTGTGTTTCTGTAGTGGGCCTAACTGTGTCAAAAGGAAGTCTGAGAGCTACAGATCTGAATTTAATAAATATTAAGCTATGCATTTTTATATACTTTAATCTGTAAGATGATTTTTTTCTTTCATGAATACATTATTTTAGGTAACTGAGCTTTCTTTAGGCTTTTCTCTTCTGCTTAACATCTTACAGAAGATTTATAACAACTTATAGAAGCAAGTATTGCAATAGGAAAGAGAATACAATGCCTTTAAATTTGGAGAAGACAAAAGGTTTTCAACCTCAGTTAAAGGAATGGGACTGTTTCATTGTTCTACTAGGGTTCATTTATGCAGTGTTTGTAGGAAGTGATTTTTTCAGTTAAGAAATTTTTAGTTTAGAAATTTTCTGCATTCCTATAATTAGATGATTCACTGTGTAAAATTTAAAGAACATATATATTATAATAAATGGTTGGGTTTTCTTTTCTACTGGAACACAGAGGATTGGTAGCATTTTTAAACTGTCTTTTAAACATTTGCCTGCTCTAGAAGTTATATTCACAATGATTCTCTATATTTTATGATATATTGTCCTTCAATATGGAATTATTAACATTTCTAAAAGGGTCAAGGTGACAAGCTTTGTTCCCATTAACTCTTTGTTCTTGCCTGGAGCATTGCAGAAAAACAGATGGCAAGAAAAGCAAAAGAGACAAGTGGGCAGGGCATTTCAGTGTTTTACAGAGGACCGTGGACTCAGAAACACACACAAATTACTTCAGCAAGACTTAAATGTCTGCACAGTGTCAGTGCAGTTGCTTTCTTAGAAAGGCTGTCTGTTTAACTTTTATATCAAATGCAAATTACACATCACTTTATTCTTTCAAAATGTGATGACTTTACCATTATAATTTCTCCAAGCTAGCAGATTTTGCAATCAGTTTGAAGGTCTTTACCTAACAGTGTATAAGTGGCTTATTGAGCAAAAGCTAATTTAAAGACTTTGTAAGTGTCAAATGAATGCAGAGTTTCAAAGCAAAAGACAAAGTTAGTTGGATAAGAACAGTGGGATTTTTGCAACTCACTGACCTATTTTTGCTGTGTTCAAATAAGTTCATAAATCTAGTCCTATTTTTTGCCCCCATTGTGAAAGAATTTTGATTAAAGAGCTTTACTAAGAATGGTTTTGGATTAATGTATGATTGCACTTATTAAGATTCTTTTTAATGCTTGATTTTCACAAGTGATGTGGAGAAAATTTTAATTTTAATGCCATTACAGAGAAAGGATTTTCAGAAAGGAGAAATAAGTTATTATAACAGAAGCTTACCAGTCCCACAGGGTAGTGTAAAAAGGTTGAATTGGGACCTTATTGGAACAAGTCATTAATTACTAGGGAAGAATATTAAACCTGAGTTATGAACATGAGACCTGTTGTGATCACGCAAGGTAAAAAGAAAATGACAGTCTAGCCTGTGGCAGAAGGTCCTTTGTTCTTACATTTAAACTCTCTTAAAACATAGCCAATTACCTCAATAAATTGAATAAATCTTGTCCAAGGATCTGAGCCATCTTTAGAAATACCTTCCCTGAACTGGACTTCCTTGTAAACTCTGCTGTCATGTGGTGCTTATCAGATTTAAGGTACCAGTGGTTGTGTATGCAGCTAAAGGTTCGGTGGTTTAAGTTAAATAAGACTACTGATTTCAAGTTCTACTGAAGAGACACAGGTGTGATTTAAGAAATGTCATGAAGCAAGTTTGGGGTTTTCTACTTTCTTAATTCAAAATGTTGAAATGGTGTCCTTCAAACTCTGACCAGAATTTCTATTGATCTCAAGATCTTGGTTTCCACTTTCACGATGTATCTGGAAAGAGGTAGACAGTGGAATCTCTTGAAGTACAGATATATCTTTTTTAATACTGATTTTTCTGCTACTTCACCTATTACCTTTTAGGCATCACAAAGAATTTAAGATTAAAAATCCTGAGATGTAGACATCTAGACATAAGAAAATTCTGGATTTAAATTCTGAAAAAATACATGTTCTCAACAGGTGTTCAGTCTCTATAAGATGTCAAACAGTAAAAAATCCTCACCTTCCTTGTGTATATTATTCCAATGGTTAATCACCTTCAAAGCAAGAAAAGGCCCTACCTAAAATCCTCTGCTCAGATCTGGGTCTCTCACTTTAAAAAAGACACTGAGGTGCTGGAGTGCATCCAGAGAAGGGCAATAGACCTGATGAAGGGTCTGGAGCACAAGTTTGATGAAGAGTAGCTGAGGGAGCTGGGGGTGTTTAGACTGGAGAAAATGAGGCTGAGGAGAGACCTTATTGGTTTTTACAATCCCCTGAAAGGAGGGTGTAGAAAGGTTGGGGTCAACCTCTTCTACCAGGTGACAAGTGACAGGGCAAGAGAAAATGGTATCAAGATGTGCTATGGGAGGTTTCGGTTGGTTATCAAGAATGCATTGGATAACAGGCTGTTCTGAGAGGTATCAGCAGTCTTTGCAACCTTAACATTCCTATGGTTCTACTCTGTTATTTATAGACAATATATTCTCACTGCTTTGAGTTTTTTGAACTTTAAAAGCATTTTAAAATATAAATAATGTATGATATAGATATGAAAAACCTCCTGTAACAGAAGAGGTAATAATCAGGAAAACAGGTTAAGAAGATTATCATTGTCCTGTTTCTCATTTGAATATATAGATATTTTGAAATCCTTACCCAAGCAAAAATTCCAATGTACATTTTATCTGATAAAAGCTCAAAGTGAAAGGAGAAGCATTAATATTGTGGAAACAAGCATACCAATGGAAAATCTCAGAGAAGTTCAATATAGTCTGTATCACCTTATTTGTGGATAACAGGAGAAAGCTCATTACAGAGCAGATTTTTTTATCTGCTTGAGAAAGGAAAATGCTTCCTCAGCAGACGCATCAAAAAGAAAAGACTGTTAAAGCCTATACTACAGAAACAGTGAAAGATCATTTTGCAGTCTTTCTCACTGTAGAGTTTATTGTAAGGTATGCTGAGGAAAGAAAAGCAGGATTTTTTTTTTTTTTTGGTGTTGTGCACTAAAACTGACATTTAGAAATTATCAGTAGAACAGATACTTACGCATTTCAATATCCAAGCCTCAATACGGTAAGAAAATTTAACACTCAGTCATTACATTATAATTTCAGAATAATTTCCTCATATTAAAATGAATAATCAAGGGTGGAATAAAGGCATTCATTATAACTAATTTTAGAGTAATTGTCTTCTCCTAGTACTATAAGAAAAGTAGAATTCTCACAAATATTCCTCAATACAGAAAGAAATCTTTAAGTTTAGGTGTAAGAAAAGGATTATGTATTTTTCAATATTTTTTCCTAGAATACATTTAATTTTCTAGAAGCACTTCTACAATTTTTTTCTTATGTTACTACATTAGAAATCTTTTAGTTAATTAAAATAAGTTCATTTAAATTTCTCCAACATTTTTTAATCACCAAGTTTTAAAATAAAAATTAATGCAGACACTTAAATTTAAATGGAACATTTTCAATCTAAGCAAAAGTTAAGACCTTACATATTGTTTATTCCCCTGTATTCGAAAAATCCTAAACCTTACCTGAAAATGGCTTCAAAATTGAAATTTCCAAAACTGTGTAACACCAAGAGGTTAAATAATTTTATGGTCCACTTAATAGTTCCTTTTTGATTTATGAGAAAGGTCTCAAAACTATTTTTGGACAATTTCATTACCACATTGAGAAAGGTGCTTAGCTTCCTTGCAAAACGAAAATATTTTAAAATACATTAATGTGTTACATGTGTATGTATTTCATGCAAGACTATATACATGTGTGTATAGGCATAGGCACAAGTGCTTAACTTAGATACAGAATGATTTCCTAACCTACTCAAGATTTGTAGTTCTCAGTTTTGGAAAAAAGTGAAACTAGAAGAGCAGGCTACTACCCTCTTCTTTTTCCTTTAAAGGTGACTTTGTGCCCTTTTTTCCCACTGAACACAATTTCCTTGATCCGTGCCATGACTGTTGTGTTAATCACCTGTGATTGGCACAGTGGCAAGGTATTTTTGCAGCATGGTCTTCAACTCCATGTTATGCTCTTTACTGTGGAAGCAAGGCATGGTTTTACTCCCCTGAATGTGGAACCAGAAGTGATCTTCACAGTTGTCTTGTGATACAAGTCACAGCCGGACTGGTGAGTAAAACAAAATTTATGAAAATTAATAATACAAACTGTATCACTAGTTCTAATGTTACTAATACCAGTCTTTTCATTACCTAAAAGAATGTTGAAAGAATGCAGAACTGTAAATACAAAGATGCCGATTGATTTATTATGCCTTATGTGCTTGTTACATTTGTCATGAGGCACGGAAAAATATTTAGTGAAGTTTTGTTTGAATCCCTAGTTCGCATTACTTAAGCTAGCAACCAGAATGAAAAAAAAAGCCAAATCTTAACGATCCAACAGTGCTCTCTGGTGGTGTGAAAACAAAGGCATTGTATACTCTGTAAAAAAATTATGTAAATCCAGTACACAAGTCCTTGAGGACAGAAAAATGACAGGAAATCTCAGCATGTTCCCCTGTGATAAGAAAAATAGAGAATAAACAACTTTAAAACCACCAATACATGAAATGTGAAACCTGGCTCAGTAAAATAATGTAAATAAAAATAATATATTTGTCCAGCAGATGTTTTAGACTCTTTATGTTCACAAGGAACATGTTACTTCAACATGCAATGCTGATCCAAAAAGTAAAAGAAATATTCTGCATAGTGGTATATTTTATAATGAAATAATTTTGAATGCTCTAAGAAACCCTTCCTGCTTTAAATTTTATTCATTTTATTTGGGGAAGGAAAAAAAAAAAAACAAACAAAAAAAACCCAAAAAAACCCAAAAAACCAAAAAAACAAAACAAAAAAAACCCCCGTAGCTAAAAGAGTGGAGAGGTGAAAGAACAGTTATAAACCAGAGTCATTAAGCTCACAATTTCAAAAGTTTCCTTTTCTGTTTTCACATAAAGATTCTTGGATTTTCATTATACTTTTACAATCATAGGTAGATTTTATGAATACCAACTAAAAATTGTTAGGTCATCTATTGCACTCCTTGAATTTTTCA
>PYHW01010409.1:4228009-4238826 GCA_013186435.1 Turdus rufiventris | reverse complement strand
AAAAAAAAAATAGAAACTTTTGAAAGATACTGGAAAATGGATAAGAATTATACACATTAGGTTTTCTTGAAATATGCATTTGAACTGATAAGTCATACTCTAGTAATAACACCTTAATATCAAAGTTTTTTGTTTATTTCAGTGTATTAACTTTTGGGTTAGGTATGGAATAGATGAATTAAACCCTGGAGAACAGTAAAATTACACTGTCATATAGTCTTTCTTGAGCTGCCTTACCAAAAAAAAAAAAAAAAAAAAAAGAAAAGAAACCTTTTAATTGTTTTTAATTTTACTTAGACTTGAAAATTATTTTGACTACATGATAATTCTTCATTCCTTTTTTGCTGTCAAAATATAGGATTTTCATAAAAGGTGTAGGACCATTTCTAAATTTCTCTTTCTATTTCAATAAGAGGTGAAAACAAGGTGAGGACTGACTTGACTGAACAGTCTTCTGGTCTTCTGCTGCTATATGGGCTTGTCCAAAGATAGCTTATCTGTTGGGTACTTTCCAGTAATCCATAAAAGTGCAAAACTCATTTTTGTCAGAGCTGATCAGATGCTTTTGGGTATGCTGAGGCACATCAGTTTCTCTGTTGCTTGTGTTTAATCAACTGACTCAAGTCTTACTAATATACAGAGAGTTACTTTAAGAAGTTACTGCAGAATGTAGGGAAAAAACCAAAAACTAGGGAAGTTTTGTGTTTTTTTGAAAGTTTTCATCCTACTTTTTGTGGCTCAATATAATGTACTGCCTCCCTTAAAAGATAGAGCGAGGAAGACTTTTCCAAAATGTTTTGTGAGGATGATGAAATAGTATTGTTGTGTTTACTTAAATGGAATATTACATGATCAGATTCAAATAAAACTGAATTACTAAATTATTAGGTAGAGGTGTTTCCAGTAAAAACCATGCAAGTACCTTTTTGTCATAACTAGCTATATCTCTGCAGAAAGGCATAAATCAGTCATTAGTGTGAAGGTTGAATGGTGTTAGTCACAGTCAAGGGCTACAGTCTGTGAAAAGTAAAGGATTTAATAAAAGGAACTGTTTGAATATTTAGGACTGTCTTCCTCATGTTTGCCTCTTTTAATCAGAGTTGTGTTTTCAGTGTTTTAGGATAACATCCTTCCTAAAACTCAGTTATATCAGTGGGGAAAAAATGTGAAGGTGGAAATTCTGCTTCAGAGAAACATCGGGGAATATTTAATCTTGATAAACTTTTTTATTTGTTCCATTGTGATAATATTTATTTTTGGGAGGAAGTGGTGGTATAACTTGTGACATGCAGAAAAAGAACCGAAAAAGGAGCAGAAATGGGAGTGACAGCTAAGAAAAGAGTGTTCTGAAATAACTATTTTTCAGAACTAGCATATTAATAATTGAGAGAATAAAATGCCACTGTAAAAGTAATGGTGCTATGGAGAGCCTGAATTGCACAAGAGCTATGTAAGGTAAATAGATACGATACACGATTTATTAAATATTGTACCAGTCTTGAAAATAATGTATCATTCCTCCCTCATCCCCTGAAGAAATAGAATTCTTAATTTACAGTGAATCAACCTAAGGCCAAGTAGTGAATGTTTCATTTACATTAAAAAGATTTAAGAAAAAGATCAACACAAGAGATAAAGAAAATACAGGAGAGGGGAGAAGAAAACAACTAAGTGAATCATTCTTTTTCATAAGATATATATGTCATTGAAACTCAGTTCCTGCAGAGAAAAAATTGGGAAACAAGAAGTTAAAATTTAAAACAAGATAACTCTCAGTATTTGGGCTGTCACATTTTTCTTAAATGTTAAATAGAATTAAAGTAGTTCATGCAAGTTACCTTTTTCAGGAAACTTATGTCTTATGACAAATTCATGTGACTTAGTTTCTGTATTTGTGAGCTGATATAGGAATGTGGATTCCCAGATGAACTTTTGTCATCTATGAGACCATGACACAATGGAAGATACACGTGTTAATACTTTCCAGTGTAATAACAGGTTGGAAAATATTTTATTTATTTATGAAGTCTATTGATAAATTGAGCTTTTTCCCTCTTGAAAACCAATGGTGGTTGACAATACATAAAAAAAAAGAAAAAAAAAAAAAAAGGTTTCCTAATGTACTGCTGTACGATTGAATATTGTGACAGGAAAGAAAAGAAGACAGCCTCCAAATTACTATAAAGGTACTGTTAATTTGCTAGTGCTAAGGACCAAAAAATTTGTGTTAACTTCTAGATTAGTGTGGCCATATGGATCAGAGAAATAATAATCATATTACCTCCTTATATATCAGGTATTTACTGATTTGGGAGCATTTTAAGCGAAGATAAATCTCTTTAATATGTCTATAAACATTCTCCAACAGATTCCACAAAGTATCTGTGCTTGTGTAAGAGGGGAATAAAATTAATAAATACTAGCAACACCTGAAAACAGATGTTTGTGGATATAATTAATTGTAGAATCACAGAACCATAAAAATATCTAGTCTGGAATAGACTTCCAGGGCCCATTTGGTGCAAAATTCTATTGAAAGCAGGGCCTTAAGTTGGTTTTTCCAGAACCCTATTCCAGCACCTTGTCAAGCTGAATCTTAAGCACTTCTGGAGAGATAAGTTCCATCATTTCTCCAAGCAGTATATCACAATGGTTATTGGCTGTCACAATTATTTATTATCTTCACAAAGAATTTCCCTTAATGCATCTTGTGCCTGTGGATTTTTTTCCTTTCACTATGAACCCTTGTGAAGATATTCATCCATTTTCTTTGTAACTGCCTTTATTTTAGTGAGTGTGATTGGAATATGGTTCCCCTCCATCTACACCTGTTCTGACTTCTGTTCTCAAGGTGGAACAGACCCAGTTCCTTCAACTTTTTCTTCATATCTTCCCAATATATCTCCTCATCCTCAGTCATGTGTGACTATATCAACATCTCTCTTGAACTAGAAGGATCAGTTTATTTTTCCCTATGTGGCATGCCACATATTGAGTAGTGTGGAATAATCATATCCCAGAGTCTACTGGTACATTTTTCAGATTGACACCTGAAGTTATTGCCCTTCCTTACTGCCAGAATACACTGCTGAGTCATATTGAACCCTGGGAATCCCAGGACATTTTAATTAGATTTGCTCCTCAGCTCTCAGTCCCTAGCCTCTAGATACAGAGATTATAACTATTCTGTCCCAAGCACAGGATTTCACTTTTTTTTTTTTTTTTTTTTTTTTTGTTAATTTTTATGGAGTTCCTGTTGGTCTGTATTCCTTCCTGCAGAGATCACACTGAGTGTCACTCATCTGTCCAGACTCATGCACTTCTCTTCCCAATTTGGTGTGTATTCAATTTCCATTAATTTTGCTATTCCTCTGTCCAGTTCATATCTTAGCAGCTCATTAGCAAGGAAACTGTGTGAGAGATCAGAATAATGCCTTACTGAAATCAAGTCAGATCATATCCCCAGCTTTCCCCTCATCCACACAGCTCGTTGTTTTACCATAGAAGGCAATTATGTAGAGATCAAAAAATATTTATTTTAATCAGGTATTAGTATCATGAATTTTAATCATTTAATGATGATCTGAATTATCTGAATTAATTACCTGATTATGCTATGTTTAAGTATTTCTATGACCTTTTCATTTCCAATTTTCATATCTAAAATTAATTAAATACTTCTATCATGAGGTAACCTTTTACAATGAGAGATCATGAGATCACTCGCTTTATACAATTTGTCTAGCTAATTTAAGATTTTAAATTTAGTTCATAGAATACTTGTCAATAAAGCTGCTTGCTCTTTTTTTTTTTTTTTTTTTTTAACATGTCCTAGATGTTGAGTATAAAGTTAAGATCTATTATTCATTGAAAATCACAGACCTTTTATGGCAGATATACTTATTCTGGTGTTTCCATGTTCTTGAAGGCTTAAATAGGTACTTAAAATATTCAAAATATTCTGTCTAAATGTGACATTTTTAAAACTTGCATATATGTGCACTTCCTCTGAGCTAGGCTTGTGTAGCTAGCCTTTACTTTTATAAATTGAGTTTAATTGGCACCTACCAATCATTTTCACTCCAATGTTTTACTTTTGATTCCATTGAATATTTTCTTGTGGAAAAACCTTGTTTTGGTTACAGGGAAAATAGTGAAATAAGTTGTAGGGAAAGCCTAGTTTTTACTGAAATTATAGTGAAAATTATAGACTTAGGAATAGCATGAATTCCATAGCATCACTAAAATTCCTCAGGGCTCCTCTTTTAGTCCTTAAGCTAACATGTTACTTAAGCATGTATTTAACTTTTACTCAATGCTTAAGTAAAAATATTAAAGAGATCAATTATCTTTTTTCTTTCAAAATCCTGTTCTGGATTTGTAGTCATTTTGCTATGATTGGTAAAAGTTTAAGTGGATGGAATTGTATATTTTGTCAGAGGCTTGCATTTACTTGTCCAGCTGAGCAGGGTTAAGGAACATATCACGAAATTTTCTCTCACTAATCACCTCTTCAGAAAGCTGCGTTAAGAGATGCAAGTACATCACAATGCTCTACACTGCTTCATCTCAATTGAATATAATCTAGAAATTTGCAAGGAAATTTTAAATCTATTTTGCAGGAATTAAACATTAAATTGTAATTTTAAAATATTTACTACAGAATAATTTGCCTGAGACTTCCCTAGAGTCTGAATCCAGTAGGGTTAGGTCTTTTAGGTCTGTGCTGTAAACACAATTCTTTACTGCAGTCTCTGGAAAATTGTAGTTTATTCTATGTTGAATTTTGAAAACAAATGTATTATCTTGATTAATATTATGAAGCTGGAATGTTTTAGTCTGAAAGTTTAAAGAATCCTTTGTCAAATTGTTTCATAATATCATGATACTATGAAGATAAGAAAAGGGGAATGTGATATTTCATTTTATTGGGCCATTTTGCTTCTGATCATCCCCAAACTGTTCAATAAAGACTGGAAAGCTAACCTAATCACTTTGTCATTTTTGTCACTTAGGCTGACAAGCACAGACTTATGAAGTTCAGTGTACAGAAACCTCAAAAAGTAAAGAGCTCAAGAACATGATCTTATATTGTTGCTTATAGATACAAAATGTCTGTTTTATGTGAAGTGTTGTATAAATTATGTGTCATCCCTATTTCTTCTTTCTTCCATGAAGAACTTCTGATTTCTTTCTTTTAAAACTTTTATTTATGTATTTGAAGACAACTGTATCAGTGATCCTTTAAATCAAGAAACCCACGTCTTCCAGTGACTCCTGATAAGTGTTTTCTAGGCTCACTCTTAGCCATTTCCATTGCTTATCTCTTGATATACTCCAGCAAATTTCTTTCCCAATGTTCCCTGCTTAAAGCAGGCAAAGTTTTTTAGGTGAGAGATTATTGCTACCGGTAGATTAGTAACTACTCCCTGTCTCTTGGTTTACACATCTCTAATTTTTTCAATTGCAAAGAAAAACTGTTTTGAGCGTAGTTGTCCTCTAAATTGTTACACACCATACCCCGCAGCTTTGCAAACCTTCTATCCAGTCATTCCTATCTCATATTTCTTCAAGGAAGTCTGCATATGTGTGTGAGACATGTTGTCCTTATAGAATCACTTATTTTTTTTAGAACCTTTTTAAAATATTAAATTTAATTTGAAATGCTGAATTTGTGTTATGATGTGCTTTAAGTCCTACTTAATGTAAATGTATGTCATTAATTGGAAAGTACACTAGTACTGATTTTAAAGCAGCTTTCTGTTGAATTGGAATGATAATATGGTATCTAAGAAAAGATCTGACATATTCTCTTGTCTGTCAGTGAATAACAATAATCATCAATCAATAAAACCCAGGGAAATTATAGGATGATTATTTTTTCCAAAAAATCTCTTCTATTATTCATTCATTTGTGTTTTAGAGATTTCTCATTACATTCTTCTGGTCTAACATGTCATGCCTAATGAAAATTAAAACATTCTTATACATTGCATTGTAAATATTGGAAGAATTCTTTCATTTTCTCTTTTGAAATCCACAAGTATATTAAAAAATGTAGTGTTTCTGAAGCACTCCACAAATTTCGGAGGGATGCTTGCCAACATTTATTCTTAGAAATAGTTTGAATGGATTCCAGATTTCTCATTTTCTTTAAGAATATTACAGGCTCTGTGTGAACATCAAAGACATCTGTGAAAAACTGATAATAAATGCCCATCTTTTATGTATTGTAATTACTGAAAAGCAGCAGTATATTTTCAAGCTGTGTCCTGATGACAGTCACATTTTTTTTGCTTTCTCTTCTGAGACTTGAATTGAAAAAAACACCCTGTAAATAATTGAAATAAGTAATTATTTAAAGGTGGTTTAAATTCTCTCATTAACTTATATATATTGGTCATGACTCATATCAGACTGGCTTTGAGGATATTTGCCATTTATTTATAATGCTTTTAAGAGCAGTGTAAGGCACCATTTACCATCAGGTAATTATTAAAAATTAGAATTTAAACTGATTGTTAATTGGAAGACTGCTAGCCAAGTCTGGAAAAATTGTTGTCTTGGCTGAGGTATTACCTGACATGAAGAAGAATCTCTGACCACCTGGTAATATCATTCCTTAAAAACAAAGGTAAAATGAATGTTGTATTATCACCACTTTCTTTCATGAGTTACAGATAAATATGAGAATGAAAGTCTTCAAATGAAGCTCTTGATTCAGTACAAGAAAGGGTACATAAATCACTGTGTGTTCCTTTCTGTATTTTATTTTATTTTGTTTTATTTTATTTTATTTTATATTGATGTCAGGAGTCATAAAGACGTTATGGTTCTGGTTATAAGGGAAAAATACTAAAATAAATAAATTTGCTGAAATACTGACAGTGAAAATACCTGATGGACTGGAACTGTTAGACTGGGAACTAGGCCTAGGAGCCAGAAGCATCCTTTATGAGCACAGATACCTTTCAAGTACAGTTGGGTACCTAGAAACATTCTAGATGCATCATGAGATACCAGTGATAAGCCAAACTCCAGACAATTATAGCCTGAAAATGTGAAAAATAGTTAGCAAAGAGGGGAAAACACAATGAGAAAGTAAGGATCAGTAACTGCAACTGGCTGTTCTAACAGCAAGAACAAGAAAACAGTCTGGAAAAATAAGAATTTTATCCATAGAACAGAAAATACCATCATCTATTGGGTTCCAAGTGAAAGAACATAAATTGACATCATCTTTTTGCTGTTTGAAGTGGTAATGCCCTATGATCTCTTATGCCACTACAATAAAATAATGATTTCTTTTCCATCAAAAGTGGATCTTCTCTTTCTGAGAGCTCCCTGTGCTGCATGTACATTTCCCTTTCCTCAAAAGTCCGTGTGAATATTTTACGAGATCATGAGCCCTCACTGGGGACACCCAGCTGGCTCCACACACTGGTGTGGATTGGTTCTGCTCTGGGCCTTCCCCTGGGGCTCCTTCTGATAGTTCTCCCACCTCTGGGAGAGCTGAGTCCCCCCTGGGTTTGATCCCCTTCTGAAATCTGTTTAATGAACTTTGATGTTGTATGTATTCATATAATTAAACCATTGTATTTGCTATTATACTATTGATAGGTCACTTTATTTCTCATAAGTTTGCAGTAACCTGTAATTTTATAAATTGTTGTTGCTGCAGTTGTATATTCCTGCTACTATTGCTGCAGTACTGTTGATTGTTGCTGTTGTTGATTACTGCCACATTATTTACTGCTGATAATAAAATAGCTGAATATGAGATATCTATATGTTTTATAACTAATATATATATGTATGTATATATATATGTATGTATGTGTATGTGTATATATATATATATATATATATATATATATATATATGCCAGTGGTGATTTTTTTATATTTCTGATAATGTCTAATCAAGTAGGGAAATTCAGACAATAATGTTTTTGTGCTTGTGTTCTAACATTATTTGTGAATCTATAAAAAATAGAAGAACAAGAAACAAAGATTATTACTGATTTTTTTCCAGGCTTGAATTCTGTCAAGAATGAGAAATGGAGTTTTAAAGACATAAGTGGATTCCTAGGAGCATACCTTTGAACAGAGATTTAATTTTCTCCTTTGATTCCTTTCCACCTTGTGCTGAGTTTGGTTGAGGTAGAGTTAATTTTCTTCACAGTTTCTGGTATGGGGCTGTGTTTTGGTTTTTTGCTGAACACAGGGTTGTTACTATAGTCATATTTTTCTATACTGCCACATCCAGGTAATGGAGTGGAGTGATGGAGTTTTTCTTCCCAATCCTCATTACTGTGATGGGGCCCTGCTCTCCTGGAGATGACTGAAACCTGCCTGCCCATGGGAAATAGTGAACTAATTATTCGCTTTTGCTTTGCTTGTGTGCATGACTTTTGCTTTTCCTATTAAACTGTTGTTATCTAGATCCATACATTTTCTGTATTTTATCTTTCTGCTTCTCTCTCTGATCCTACTGGGGGGAGAGTGAGTGGCTGTGTGGAGCTTGGTTGCTTGCTGCGGCTTGGTTTCTTAAACCACGGCAGTCCTTTTTGGCACCCAATTTGTGGCTCAAAGTGTTTGAGACAAAGACGGATCTGACTGGGATGTACCTGACTGAATTTGGATGTACTAGATTTGAATATCTGTTAGTCCTGCTTAGCTAGTTAACAGAAGACTTCTTTGCTTGCCTTGGGGCTCACTTGTTAGTGGCTGCTTTTTGCCATTGCTGCTTGCTGTAGCAGTGTACTGCTTATCATCTTACTGATTTATGCCTGAGAATGTTTTGATAGCAGCCATTGGTGATGTGCCTGGGCTGGCAGCACCGTACTGCTGTTGTTCCTGTGCTGCTGTACTGGACGAGCTGGAACTCCAGAGCTGAAGGCACTGTCACATTTGAAAGAATCCCATACCAGATTCAGGTGGGTGCCTGAAGGAGGATGTGACCCTGTGAGATTCCTGTGACAGAGCAGGCTTGGTGGCAGGACTTGCGGCCTGACAGAGGACCCTCACTGGAGAGGCTTGTGAAGAGCTGCAGCCCACGAGAAGGAGCCATGCTGGATGAGTTCAAGGAGGATCATCTCCTGTTGGTGGGACCCCATGCTGGAGCAGGAGAAGCAAAGATTCATTCCTAACCCATGGTGAAGATCATGTTGGTGCAGCTGGGCCCCTGCAGCCCATGGATGTGGAATATAGTAATGGTGGCCTATTCTAAAACAGGAACCCCTTGCAGCAGCCAGGCTGGGGATGACTTCATTGCAATGTTAAATCCTAAAACCAGGACCATCAGTGGACACTGTGATGGATTTGGCTTTAAATTTGTGTAAGGCATGATTTAAGTTGATTATTACAGGAATTACTAGAACCGGAGCCTCCCAAACCATCACAGGAGGAGCCTTACAAGAAGCAGTTTCTGGGCAGTGGTGACCTGACCTGAGCTGGCTTTGGTGTCCAGCACCTCCACATCACACACCACCCCTCTTGTCCCAAGTGACTACCAAAGGAGATGGAGTCCAAAATCACGGACTAAATGAATTCAAGAGGGGAACAATATCTGGGTATTATATTATAGAAGAGAAGAGAGATGATGGGTGGTGATGTGGGATCTGATCATGATGTAAGTGGGAATAAGAGGCAGAATGTGTTATTTTTGGCTGGGATAGAGTTAACTTTCTTCCCTGTGATTAGTATGGAAATGTTGTTTGGATTCATGGTGACTATAAGGTTGGTAATACAGAGATGCTTTTGTTATTGCTGAGCAGGGCTTACACAGGTCTTTTCTGCTTGTTGTACAGCCACACTGACAAGGGAATTGGGGGTGCATGGGAGATGGGGAGTAGACACAACCAGGACAAGTGACCCAAACTAACCAGAGGGATAATCCAGACCATGTGACATCATGTTCTATGTATAAAGTGGGGGGGAAGAACCGCACTGAACAAAACTGTATAATTGTGCATGACATCAAAAACACCCTCAGAGCAGTAGAGGTGTCTTAGTAGATTTAACTAACAATACTAAATAATCCTAATAAAAGCTAAATGTTAATAGAAATTAGTACTAGCAAGCACTCACTAAACTAAAAAGAACAAAAAAAAATATTTATTAGGCTTAAAACATATCAGGGAACTGAACTGATATCCCAAGCTGTAGCAAGCAAGAGGTGTACTATTTACAACTGGAGATGTTTGACAGACAAGGCTGTGACTGATCCTGGTTCAAAACTGTGGTTATGGCAGAAAAACTGCTCAATAAAACCAGGAACCAAATAAGATTCCTGTCTTCACCTTGCCTTATTCTTTAGAGGTTGTGTGTATGAATTATACCAAGAAGAGCGCAGAAGCTCTGGGAACACATTTGGTCTGAGATGGATGCTGTCAGTCAAGTGTATGCCACTGATAATGAAAAAGAGAAATTACTGTTTGGGAATGATTTGTTATTGAAGTTCTGTCCACTTCTCAGCTTAATCCATAAAACCATTTGACTCCAGTGAAGGAACAATATCCCATGTAGTAGGCTGATAAGAGTGAAAGTAGAAAATACTGTTATTTGCTGTCATGGGAAGATCAGCAGCCCCTGCTCTCTCTTTTTTGGCACTGTAACTGCTGAGAGAGTCTCTATCTCTGCCTATCACGCCTGTCATTTAACATGGAACAATCATTTCCCAACTCACCACTTATATCTTATATCCTGACTTATGAGCTCAGCTCTCTGGAGCAAAGAAATTCATTAACAATGTGTTTTGGGTTTGTGTGGCAAGGTTTGTGTAGTGAGGTGTGTGTGTGTGAGAAGGAGGAATCT
>PYHW01010409.1:4211157-4227936 GCA_013186435.1 Turdus rufiventris | reverse complement strand
TGGAGAAGGAAGGAAAGTAAGTGATCCTGCTGTCAGAGCAGAGATTCTTCTGGAGTCTTTAGGGAATACCGTAATGACACAGTTTAACCCCTGCTGCCCATGAAAGATCACACTGGAACAGATATTCCCTCACACTGGAAGTTCAGGAGAAATCACGTACTTATGTTTATATACAGCAATTAAATAATCAACAGGACCAAAGAGTTCTCAACAATATGGTGTTGACATTGCAAGACATTGCAGACACTATCAGGATAGTAATTGTGACAGGTTGAACAGTCACTTTTCTTTTGTGGCAAACCTATGAAATTTCAGGGTGACTAACCACTGAGCGTGCTCTAAATAAAACATCTGTACATATGTGTATTAATCTCACTACATATGTGTAGTGCAAAGCCACCACAAACACTTCAGGAGTATAGGATACTCTATTTATATAGATTGATTCCATGGAAGCACTAGGCCCAGACTACAATTCTTTTCCTTTAAAATATCATCTCTGCTTGTGCAGTAACTCTGCAGCTGTTGCTACATCTCTGCTCTGGCAGTCTTTTTGTATTACTAAACAAATTAGATCAAAACAAAAAAGTACAGAAGATAAGCACACAGATCCTGATGATTATGGCTAACAGGATTTGTCTTATTTCCTGCAAACATTCACCTTAAAATTTTACTTTCTAAGATTCTTTCTATTTGTGGTAACACTGATGAACTTTAATACCTAAAATGTCCTTAAATATTATTTTGTGCAGACAGCATACAGATTTTATGATTTTACAGATTTATCTAGGCTGATAATTCCTTGACAAATCCTGTTTCTGCACTTTGAGAGTGTTTGATGGCGATTCAGCAGTGGATATATTCCAGCAAGCTGTCACTTGACATCCCTTAGACTAAGTTACTATACTATTTTCAGTGACTTCTATCTTAGTCTAAAATTTAAATAGTTACAATACAACATCAATTCTTGCAAGAATTATGTCTTAGCATCTGAATCCATTTGGGGTTTTTTAGCACTGAAAAAGGATCAGCTACCTAGAACTCCCATGCCAAGAAGTTCCTAACAAAAGGCCACAGGATTCAGAACTAAGGTGTTGTCCTGGTTCCAGGTGTTAACGTATCCAGTGTTATTTATAAATTTTGTCTGTCATACAAGGAGTCCATATCGTGACTATGAGTAGCAAAGATAACCTTCCCATTGTTTGTGATCACCTGTTTCACAATGGTTAATGCTCTTACTGTGTGGGATTAAATATACCCTTATATCTGTATTTCATCTTAACTATTCTTTCCTTCAAATGTTTTGCTGTTATTATAGACTTCATCTAGTGGCTGCTGCTAATTTTTCCTTAAGATAAATAGAATGAGATTTTTAATATAGACACAATAAGATAAATAGAATTTTTACAATAAGACAGATAGAATGAGAAATATACATTAAGTAATTGAAGACAAGCATATGGAATTTTTAAAGTAGCAATAATTTGTAACTCTTGTTTTATGAGAGTCATTTGACATTTGAAGGAAATTCACAAACTGAATTTGAATACTATGACAGCAAATATTAGCTAGCAGACAAAGCTTTATCTTTCAATTTGAGAAAGAAGCTTCCTGTGTTTTGTAAAGTGGTCAATTAGTTATTTTAGGCTTAATCAGAAATACTTCAAGACATCATGACTCAGTGAGACACAGCATTTTAGTCAAATACCCAGACTTTTAGGAACTGTTTTGGGTTAATTCAAATATGGCATTTGCTTAACTGAGATTAGAAGAGATCAGAACGCAGTGGAAAATTCAAAAGAATATTAGATGTGATGAGCTTATCCTCTATTGTCTAGGTGAGATTGTAATGCTTTGATGTGATCTAAAAAAAAGTTGGTAGAAGTAAAGATTATGTTGTCTTTGCCTTTTAATCATATTAAAACAGAAGTGGCAAAGTACGTTTTGAGGGAATAACAAAAAAAAAACATTTTTATTAGATAATATACTTTAATGTATCTAAAGATGAATGGTAATATAATATCTTCATTTTCTTGAAACCTAAAGGAAAACTCTCTCAAAAACAAGTAAATCAATGAACACAGGTTTTAAATAGCACCACAAAGTCTAAAGGGAATGATCGCATTGAAAATGTGCTGAAGGTAAAGGCTGATAAAAATTTAGTGAGAATTATTCAGGATTTTTGTGGGGGTCTAGATTTCAATTTGCAATTTGAAAACATGTTGATTTTTAATAATTTTAACAAAAACAATAATATAGATAAGATATAGTTATTTTAATAAATTACATTAGTAAAATATATTGCATCAATAAAAATATAAGCATACTATATATTGAGGAAACATATGTACAAAACCACAAAATAAATTCAAATATTGACTCCTAGTCTTCATAGAGCTGTTTCAAAAATCTTCAAGAATGAAAAAAAACAAACATGGTCTGGGGAATATTTCTATTATAATTTAATAAAATATACCTTGTAATGTTGTTCAATTATTCAGGGGTTGTAAAAAGTGAAGTACATTTGATTTGCCTTGAAGAATTGTGTTTGTATGTTTGCTTCAAAGTGGTTGTAAGATTGATATCTCACCAACTAAAGAGGTAAAAATTTAAGAACAGTGTTGAAATTATAAACCTTTTATTTCCTTAATTAGTAAAAGTGAAAGCTTTTATTCCATGTTGTTACAACAAATATATGTAAAATTGAAGTGCTAAAAAAATATTAAAACCATCACTTGAAATTTTTTTCTCTTAAGTATCTGTAAATTATTTGCTCTATCATTACTTTGTGTTCCCAAAATAACTATATATCAACAAAATCCATTTTATTTAGCATTCTTAGCTATATATTTTCAGGCAGAAGTGAAAAGTGAGACCATGAATTTAACTATTTTAACCTGCAACCCTTTTCCAGATTAATTTCCCTGTAGGACCAATAGGCTGATCTGATACACAGGCATACTCAATATATTTTATATGTATATTTTATATACACCAAGGGTTGCATCCTTCATTGGATGCTACAGGACATACTTCTGTTTTAAAAAGGGTTCAAAAGGAGAGGCTGAGCTGTCCTATTAGAGCCATTATTTACTGCAGATTTTATAGTTCAGAGAAATTTGTCATAGGAAATATTCAAGAAGAGACTCCTAGAAATAGGAAGCTGCTCCTCCAAGGTCAGGTAGCAAAGTGCTCATGCAGGTCTCCCACAGATAAAGAAATCTTGCAACCAGATATTTTACAAAGCTACAGTACCCCTTACTTCTGTGAACAATATAACACTACATATTTGAAACTCTGGTATATCTATATAAATGAATTCATTAGTCAATTAGTAAATCCTATCGCAATTTCTATTTAGCTGATTTTTTCACTGATAATAATAAAAAAAATAATGTGTTTTAGCAATAAAAAACTTTGAAGCCTTAAAAACCTTGACGAAAAAGCATCGTATTCCTCTTTACAGCTGGTTTCTAACATATTTCTCAAGATTTTAAAAATGTGTTAATTTTAAAAGATTAAAGTTTATTATCGTATTTCTGGCCATCTGTGGAAAGATAGCTTAGGGTAAAATTAGAGAAAGCTGAGAGTTTTTATTCACATCCTAACACAAGTGTGGAGATTATAGGATAAAGTTGCTCCCTGGCTGGAATATGGTTCACAAACTTGAGACCAACTCCATGACGATTCCCTACTCTCACCCTGTGCAAATGTAAGCACCTGTTTTGGGGGATGGAATGGAGGGTGGAGTGGAGACATCAAGCCCAGGCTCTGATGCAATCCTTGCAGGGAGGAGAACTCTGTGGTTCTCTGCAGCTGTCAGCCAGGTGAGAGAGGAGGAGATGTCTGATGCTGAGCCAACAGCTGTGGTGAAATCACTGTCCATGGATGAATTGATCCTTATTATCTAATTGTACTATTAACACACACTTCCATTCCTAAGTTACCTGCCTTCAAGGTACAACTAAACCCCACTAAGTGTGGGTTTTTTTAAAATTTCTCTCACATGATTGCATCTATCTTGAAATTAGTTATGCATTTTTAACCTTGTATTACTAGATTTACAGAATTGCTACATCTTAGATAATAAAGACAAATAAATCTACAGCATAAATTTTGATAATATGGATTACAAGACTAAGAAAATGTCACAGAAAATCTACTACCATTGAGGCATAGCCTTCAGTGTCCTGTCTGGGACAGTATATCAGACAGATATACTGTCTGAAGAGTGACACAGCTACTAACAATCTTAGAATAGCACAGCTTTATAAATATATATAGTTCAAAATATTTGATTTATGATTATAATTTTCTGCCTTTTACCTGAAAATACTCTTTTCCTTTAAAATGACCATGTTTATGTTTCCACAAGCTAGTATTTATCAGAAGTTTGCTAGTTAATTCTGTGCAACTGCTTCAAAATAAGCTTAATTATGATTAGGTGTTGATCAGCTTGGTTAATGCCAACCCAAAAGTAGTGTGCAAAAACCTTAAATTCTAGGTATTTAGGTTCTGAAGGGCACAGAAAACCATCAGAAAATCAGGAAAAAAACTCACAAAATAGCTCTTTAAAGGAAGCAACATTTAGTTTCAATTTTTTTATTCTTTGATACAGAATTGTCTTCTACTTTTTGTTGTTTTTTTTTTTTTTTTTCAAAGCCATGTCATCAGTTTTCTTCCTTTTTCTTTTTTTTGAGCATTAATACAATAAAACATATTTCAAACTTCTATAGGCTCATTTATATACATATATTACATTTTACTTTGAAGAAATATTTTATAAACCAGATGGAGCATTTATTACTAACAAAAAATGGCAGTGCCAAGACTGTATTTAACTTTGCAAATCTTCCTGTCAACCATTCTGTAGGTCTAAAATACTCTGTGTGCAAGTGATATGTAAACCCCCCCTACATCTACCTCTGATGAAATCTGGTTTGAGCACTCTCTAAAGGAACAGCAAAAATCATTGTTTACTGTAACACCAGAATGGATGTCAGAAATGGAACTGCAAGGAGCTTGAGGACAATTGAGTCCCTTTAAGTGTAGCACTTCCTTGATGGACACTTCTTTGGCACTGGTTGGTCTCTCAAGCCACAGTTATACTGGGGGAGAGATTTTTCACTGATGTCTTTACGTACATACAACTCAAATTTGTATTGAAAATTCTAAAACCTACACCATTGAAGATTATGCCAAGAAAGTAAATCAGCCTCCATTTATGCATGGTTCTGCTTAAAAGATCAGCACCTAGAAAACTCAAGTGCTTAACATATATATTAATGTATATTATGCCCAGCTCAATGAAGTTGCTTCTCATATTTCTTAAAATCTTGTCAAATAACCAACATACTTGGAGATAACACCATTGATCCTTAATGTTTCAAAGCTGTTATTATTTCACAGCTCTGCATTTGTACAGCTTTCTCAGTACTTGTAGTTGCTGAGCTATCAGTCAGTTTATATGATACCAAACACTAGACTTGGGAGGAAAACATCCAGTAAAAACTGTTCAGTTCTGAAAGATATTAAATTTTAATACAGTCTCGGTATGAACTTTGCTTAATCAAATGTCAGGAACGCCTTAAATCTATCAATAAAGACCTTAATTCAGCCAGGGGGTAAAATCAACAAGGAAGGTGAAAATTCCAAACAAGAAAGACTCTTTAAGGATTGTATTTGCAGTGCCATCTGCTTTGAGTTAATTGTTCTCAACAGGCTACTCAGCTGCCATTTAGTTTCTGTATTACTTATTAAAGAAGTAATGGATACATAGAAATATGTCATTAGCATTAGCAAATCCTGATCTAGTGAAAACACAGCCTGATTGATAGAACTACTTGAGTCAAACTTTCTTCTGTGAGTGCAATAGCGATTACAGCTACTAATTAGCAAACCTGATGCACTCTTGATAGGCAGATGTATATAAAAAAGCACTGCAACACTTTTGGTAGCTCAAAAGTAATGAGTTGTATTGGTCTTGGAAACAGCTTCTCTCCAGAGACTGAAGTGCTGCTCAAAATTTCCTATGACACAGAACTATACACTATAGGAAAGAGACGCCTGAAATGTTGGGAAATAACAGTTTGCACTTGTATCTAACTATTTGATCTGCAGTGAAATGAATGGAATGGGAATACTACCACTCGTATCAGCAGGATATTGTCAACTGTCTGTCCTCAAAATTGCAGTTTGAGCGCAGCAATCACTGAAATGGAGATAATGGAGGGCAGGATCAGAGAAAGCTGAACTGAAAAGAGAGTTTGGGACATTTCACCTCGATCTGTTTATAGGTGTATGTCCTTTAAAAAGACTTCATTGGTTGTGATCCTAAGAAAGAACATGTGGAAATGTTTCTACTTATTAATAAGTTTCAAAAAAAATAATATAGAAATAGTTAACCCCCAAAAACCAAGCAAGTAAAATTCACTTAAAACCCTCAGCTGTCTGAATCACAAAAATCAGCATCTAGTATACCCATGTTTGCATTACTTCTCTTACCTTGAAGGGGTATCTGAACATTGCCTTGTTTAATAAAGTTCTAAGCTCTGATCTTTTTAGTGTTGCATCTATTTGTGCAGCACTCCTTGTTTGTTCCTATTTAGAGTTACAGATAGCAATAAGTCTTTAAGCCTTCAGCCAAATCTGATTTTCAGAGAGGAAAAAAGCCTAGCGTTTTCAGCAACAAAAATAAACCTTAACTTCCAACATACTTAGACAACTTTAAAATAAAAAGTAAAGAGTTAATACAGTAAGATAATTTCACTTAAAAGAATAACAAAAAAGAGACTACTAATTATTTGTTCCCTATATCATGAGGAAATGCACATGGAACCTCAGACAGAGCATTGATTCTATTGATTTTTGAGTTGGGTTATTCATCTCCTTAAAGTTAGCCATACTTTAGTTTTAGACTTCATCAAGTTTATGTAATAAATTCTGTTGCATTTGTTGAGACAGACATAACTAGCATCAACACCAGTCCTTTATTAAAAATTTCTCATGCCTTCTCTCAGTGGCGTTCTCTCAGTAGCTCCCCAGCACTGACTCATTCCCTCCTTCTCTCTGCAGGTTCCCTTCTTCCTTCTGCATGACTGGCTCAACTCCAGCCTGTCCCTTACCCAGCCACCTAACCCTGTCTGTCCCTCACACAGCATCTTCTTACCTTGTCTGTCCCTTGCACAACCACACGTCCCTTCCTCCTCATAGCACAGCCAGCAGACTGCATCCCAAACTGCAGCAAACCCTGAGTCCCAAGCTCCAACAAACTCCACTATCTAACCCACTGTTTTATAACCCCCATCCTCACTGGGCTGGCAAGGTTGTTTTCACTCCTTGGTAATCAGTACAGCTGTAATTCATTGGGAAAGACTGCCTTCAGTATTATGCTTACAAACCATCTTCCCAACCCAATAAGAATGCTATAGATAATGTCTCTGGAGAGTTTGCATTCATCCCTCTATCTATCTACCTACCTCAAGACATGCTATAGCTCCCTCTGAAACTGTCTATATGCATTTTTCCTAAAGTACTGTGATATGAGTAGATCTTAATAACCTACTTCTACTACTGTGCTACCTCTCATCATCTATTTTTGTGTTGTTTTCATTTTTTTCTAATACACCTTCATTCTGAAAGAAGGCTTCCATGAAATGTATTTGAAGCATGTGCTTCAGAAGAGCAGCAGAAGACACTGAGGAGTAAAATGAGTCTGATCAAGGTGTAACTGCAATTTTTAAGTTTGCAGTGGTTTTTAATTTTTTTATTTTTCTTTGTACATAGATTTGAAACCCTACCCCTTCCTATAGGACTACTATAAAAGATTTAAGTCTTCTGAACACTGACTCCACAATCTTATTTTCAATTGTTTATCCTAGAAGAAAAGCATATGAAGGATCAAGATCTGTTCTAATACTACCCCTTATCACTTTTCAGGCAAACTCAAATATGAAATTGCTTAGCTGCTTACTGTGAAGTGGAGATATGTCTTTAAACAGGCTAGGTATCAGGGAAATTAAATGTTTGATAAGCAATGTGAACTTTTAAAAAGGTCACAGGTCTGATCTCTGTGCTTGCCACCTTCAAAATCTTGTCATAAGCAAAAGGAAACCCACCACATATATGAATGTAGGAACCCACTGGCAGTACTGTTAATGTTTTAACACTTGAGTTATGCAAACTTTGTAGTTTATACAGATAAAAGCCTTAGTAATGACTGATTTAAACCTGCTATGCAATCCCTTGGCCCTTCCTTGCATCTAGCCCTTTTCCAGGGGACTGTGCACATTTCTCGAGTATCCCAGGGCATCCTTAAACTGACAGACTCAGCTTCTGAAAAGATGAAAAGAGAAGTATATAAAACATGACACTACCTTCCTGAGGTGTTTTCCAGGCATATTGGAAGGATGAGTATGAAATCTGGCAGGTTGAGGGAGAAACTTCTGTCCTGAGCTGGTTTGGAATTATTTTATGCATTTCTTTACCCCAGGCAGCTGCTGTCTGGATGCTCCCAGCTAAGAGTGAGCAGGTTCCTACAGCCTCCCCAGGGGCTCATGTTTGCTGGGAAGTGGCACCTTCCTATGGGGGCACTCACACAGCTCAGGCTCAGGCAGGGGAGGCAGCAGGCACTTGACCTGGGCAGGCAGGAGCTGCAACCAGCCCAGCCCAGCTCTGACAAATGTGTGACCTACACTCCCTACCTGGGACCCTTTACGAGTAAAGGACAAAATCTTAATTAATGGGCTGCCTTCTAAGCAGCTGGCAGAAGCAATAGCACACAGGACAAACAGCAGACATGGATAAGTGCTTTTCACAGGTGTAGAAACAAAATGGAATTCTGGAGAGATATCATACCTCAGAAATTTTCCAGGAATTTTTGAAAGACATATACATGCAGATATAATGCTTTTAGATTTAGAAAACCTTTCTAAAAATCTTATTGGAGGAATCTGTAAAAGGATATGAAAAAATCTTTTCTTGGATTACCAACTGATTTAAGGTAGCAAAGAAGAAATGACAAAACTAAGACCAGCTTTCAGACTAAATCCAGGCTATTGGTAAGGGACCAAAATATAACATCAGTACAGTATAGTTATAAATGTCTAGAAATTTATTTGATTAGTGAGAAAACAATCCTTTCTGAAAGTAAAGAAGTATTCAAAACAGAATAAACAAAGACTGGCTTCAGGAGTCTCTAAGTCACTGGTAGTTTAGAATCAGCAGCCATTTGTGAAGTCAGTTCCCTTCAGAGATGTCCACTTTATTTTAATCTATTTCTAAGCATCTACTGCTGATAGAAAGAGGTTATGGAACCACATCAATCTCTTGATTTAGTCTGACATTTTATATAGATACAAAATCTTGCGATTTTTAAAGATTTTATAGTTGTTTTTTTTTTTTAAATGAAAACCAGGATTAAAACTAAATTCAGTTCTTCTGATTCTATTTCTACAACTGACATAGTGGAATATAATTCACCATGCTGGATCCACCATATAATCTATTTCTCCTTTTCTCTTTGTCCTGGATGCTTTTTTATCCACAAAGATCTATAATTCAGAATGTCACTCGTGTCTCTATAAGTAGTTACTGGCAGTGTGATCTGCAATTTTCATACAGTGTATTTTAATGAAAATATGGAGGGTTACATAAAGCAAACATTTATGAAAACTTACCATTATAACTCAGAAACTTTAATATGTTCCCAAGTCAAAAGAAGAACTATCCTGTAAGAGAATATCCAGTTGTGTTACCTCTTGTAAGTTTTTATTCTGAGGGAAAGCAAACATTGTAAAGTAACATAAAGGATGTTCTGATCAGTATTATAATGAAATTTAATATTTGATGTTAGATTATTAACTTATAATGAATTTTTCCTTTCATTTTTGATGCATAGTCAGTATTTTAATCAGGTTCATCAATGATATCATATCTAGAACTCAGCACAGAAGGACAATTAATTGAGGATTGATAACAAACAAACATGCCTTATTATGATTTTAATTGTATATGTTCTTTAGTATGTGATTTCAAAGGTGAGCCATTTTGTAACAGATCAAACACTTAATGTCTTGCTTATTTGATTGAATACATGTTAGTGTATAATTTTATATTAAGCAAAAGGGTATATAGAACCGATAGTTTAGTGAGAGGAATATGAAATAGTGGGGAGGAAAAAAAAAACGAGAAGGATTAAATATAGGAATTCTGCATGCTGTCTAGGAATAACAGACAATATTTCAGAGTGTGAGGATTATTTTGAAATAGCAAATCACAAGCTTATTTGAAATGTTCTGTTTGGTAGGGGATGCCATAGAAAACAACGACATGCAGATGCAGTGATGCAGATTTATTCAGACATACTTTGATGAGCATGTCACCAGTAGCTCAGATGTAGAAATTCACATATTCTTTAACAACAGAGAGCTAATGGTATCTATTTTGAGTGCATTATAAGCTTCATACCTAATTTTTATAACTTAAACACTTGCAAACTAATTTTAAGTTCTATGATTTATTAATCTCAATTCATTTGAGAAGAAATTTTTTTTTTACCAAGCATACTATTTATATTTCCTGATATCGTGGCTTATATATCTTTACCAGAGTATTAGGTTTTTTCCAAGGCAGACTATAAATAATCAGTCTTTAGGCATCCTGGAATTTTCTCTCTTCTAAGTTAGTGCCTTCTCATATTCTCTTGAGATAAAAGTGAGAGAACATAACTTACATTTTTCATCAAAAGTAGTTCTTTGCCAGAAAAAATATAGTAATAATGATAGTAATTCTCAGACTTTTTTTTTTTCTTTTTGCTGTCTAGTTGACTGCATGATTTATGATCTTGTCATATTGCTAACAATCCGGACACAGCTTTCAAGATTCTCTGGTTTTTAGTTTACGCAACTCTTTTTGAGTCATCATTGGCTACAGTCATCACCTTACACTAGATTAAAATTGCCTCTTTTACATTTTGCTTTCATTTACAAATTGCACTTTAAATGTGGGGTAGGTCTTATTCTGGTACAAATAAGCACTTACATCTCAGAATATTTCTCAATTTTTTCTCTGAACTGAAAAAGATTTGATTATTAAAAACCAAATTTGGGAGACTAGTATGTAGAAAATAAAGTTTCTTTCTTAAAATGTAAAATGAACTGTTTTTAAAAACAGACAAAAAGAATCCATTGTTTGACTCTCTTAAAGGGTAACTCTCAAACAAATCTTCCCATAATTTTCCATATTTGTCTATTAATTCCTTTGCAGGATTATATGCACATTCTTTTTTCCCCCATTGCCTTTACTTCAGTACCTTTATCAAAGAAAGCAACTCCAAATACTTCTTAGTAATACCATACTTCCATATTTTATCAGGTTAAAAACTCCAAAACTGGGATTTTCTCTTTTTCAGTGGCTGAAGTTTTCCTGTGAAAAAAAATCTTCCTGTATTTTGTTTTGTTGTTTTTTTTTCCAAGTCCCTCAAGCTATTTGTAATCTATGAAAATTATTATTCTTTTAAGGTTCAAAACTCAGTCAATTCTCTCATACCATATGTTGTCCAACAAGAAAAAAAGTGTGAATATTCAGAATTTTCTCAAAGTGGTTATTTCAATAAAGGCACATTCATAATACTTGTCAATAGTTTAGGAAAAAAAAGCAAGAAGAATACAATGTGAATGTGTGTGTCTGTGTGTGTGTGTGTGTGTGTGTGTGTGTAAGATGTATATATTCAGTCAAGGAATAACTGAACCCTAATTGTGTTAACTATGTTTTTTATTTATTTATGCACACAAACTCTTATGCTTATACATGAGTTTCAGTACAAAGCCTGAAGACAGAAAACCATTCTGTTTTTATTCTTTGCAGGAATCAAACTAATCAGTATTAATCGTAGTTGCCAACTTCTAGGTCGTCCTTCACATTTCACTGGTCAGCTAACAATAATCAGCACACATTACTTACATATGGCTCAATCCTAATTACTCTTCTCAGCCTACAATACAAACAATCAGAGATGCATGGTGTGAATGCTGACTCACTTTTTAAGCTTTAGAAGTTTTCTCAGCTTCTCTACAGACTGATCTCTAAATATATTAAACCAACCAGCGTGGGTACACCAGACTGACTATAAAAGAAGTATATGGGGATCCAGAGCCTTTATTTTGAGTATAGAACATATTCTTTCCAAAATGATAGAGGAATTGTAAATTGAAATATGGTGTCCATTTCCTTGTTTAGATCTAGAAGGATTCAACAGTGAACTAGAAGTTTGTCAAAATTACTACATTATCAAAATGGGAAAAGTATATGTGTACTTCATCCATAATCCAGTTATAAGAGACCTGAACAAGAATTTTCTTAAAGGAATATATTTTTCATATTTTTCTGAAGTTGACTTGTCATATCTTCATCTCATGCTGGCCACTGGAATATATTCTGTGATTTTCATTATTTCAGTTCTAGGTCAAAATTTATCACAGTGCTAATTTTTTCAATGTGTATTAATTGAATTGATAACTTCAAAAACCTTGATAATATTGGGAAATTTTGCAATATACCTATAAACAGACACAGAAGAATGGCTACAATGCTTGGTTATCTGAAAAAGGAGAAATTTGTTTTTGGATATTCTGAACTGATTACACGTTGTATAACTGAAAGAGAGCATCAATCCTGGCTCTGACCAATACTTAACAGGAAGATATCTCAGGTGATATAAAAATAAGCATTTCTCAGTTTATGGATAAGAATATTTGGACTGAAGAAGATATTAATCTCCAGGAAACAGAAAGCAAGGGATGCAGGGGAGGAATGAACTGACATAATTTTTCTTTGGATAAACTGACAAAACAATGTAAAGCACGATGTGGTTCTTTGAGTTGAAATGCTACCAGAATGGTACTTCAGTTCTGTTACTTTTGTTAGACAAAATAAATGCTGACAGAAAATGAAGTATTCAGCAACCATGAGCGTAAACATAAAAGAAAACAGAGAAATGTCTGTGAAAGTTGGAGACAGAGTGACACAGTTAAGCATTTCTGAGGAAGGAAACTGCCTATCCTTATTTTTTTTTATGCTGCATTTAAAAGAAAAATGTTTGTAACGTGTTTTTTTAAATAAAGAAGATTATAGAGAACACACTATGCTTATAATAAATAATTTCGGCTTCTCATGGAAGCAGCTTTAGAAAGCAAAACAGTAACAGAAATTCTTATTGACCTCAATAGGTGTTCTGGAAGCATTTCAATGTATACAGAAACAAAAATAATGAAAATAGGATGCTATTTACTTGAGCATCTCTCAATTTTTTTTCCTTGAATTTTTCTCTTAACTTGTCAGAACATGATTCTTCCTTACAGGTGTGACATGTGAAAGGAAGTTAAGGTTTTCAATGCTCTCCCTGTGTTAGTGTAAATATGGAAATACAGACTCTTAAATGACTCACAGAACATACCATTCTTCTTGAAAGAAATATTGCAAATTAAGTCCAGCAGAGAAGGTAACACTTTGGGACAAAATTGCAAAGATATTGTCTTCTAGAGAGAAAATATTACATGACAAAGCAGAAATGAAAGGAAAGGCTTGAAGAGATCTTCCAGTAAATACGTGAAAGCTGTGATCATTCAAAATCTAATATATTCATTCATATTCTTAAATCATGTAAGTTGACAAAACCTATAATCTTTATAGGTTTCTAGAAAAAAACTGAAAAACTTCTTTTTATTTATTTGTTTGTTTTCATTATGATTTTGAATAACATTTACAAACTGAGATTTCAGGAACCAGAAAAATTAAGAAGCAAAATAAATGTAAATGTAGCTAGCAAAGGAATGTAAATGGTAGCTAGCAAAGTACTAAAAAAGTTGTTGGTTGTTGAAAAAATTACTCAGGTGTTCTCAATGTAAAATTATTTTTGTTTGTTTAAATTTCATAGGACCAGAATGATGAAAGACCAGAGATCCTGAATCCTGAAGTACTGAATGCCTTCTTTGCCTCAGTTTTTACTAGCAAGATTAGCTTTCCACAGTCCAACATATCAGAGACCAGAAACAAAGGATGGAGCAAGGAAGATGTACCCTTAACACAATTGCCTCAATTGCAGATTTACTGTTTATATATCAGATTAATATTAAAGTCATCTGTTATGGTGGTACCAGCAATTCTCGCATGTAAGCTTAGGGGACTAGTACAGAACTATATGTCTGTAAAATTTGCTCTAACACATGATAATTTGAAAAAGTCATGGCATGCATTTAATTGAACTGTGTCTTATTTTAGTTTCAAAAATTCATTTTCAAAGTTGTCAAAATGGCTTAGAAATATGGTGTGAACATTTGCCCTGCTGATATCTAATCTTCTGAAAGAAATTCATGAATCTGGCTACTAATGATTGGAAGACAGCTCTCCTTTCTTATCTTGTACTTGTCAACATGCTTGGGACAATTTCCATTTGTTTCTAAAGCCTGTCAAATGTATAATTAGATTTGAATCCCACTGCTCTAGGTAATATTTTGGCAAGCTGTTTGAAGCTGTTAAGGATTATCCTCCCTTTTTATCTTGAAAGAATGAGTACAATGTCCAAAAATTTTTTATGTGGTACAGGTAATATATTTTGACTGCGATAACAGTATTGTAGAAAGTGGCTGAAGAAGATTCTTAAGTATAGCCTGAAGCAGATTATATACATAGAGATGTATCTGTCAGCTGTATCACTGATTAAACACATAGATTACACAATTTGTCCTTCCAGTAATACAGGGTAGTAGTGGCTCAGTCTTTTAAAAAAGTCTGACTACTCCCATTAGTACCTGACAGGAAATCTGGCAAATCTAGACAATATATGCAATTACACACGACCTTTCCCGTGGATTAAGTATGATTTTGAAAACCAATGACTTCTTCTAAATGGCAAATCTTTACTGCTACAGTATATTAGACATACATTTCTGTGATCAGGAAATAAAGCCTGAACAGAAGTTGTATGATCACTCTAAAAACTGAGACCCCAGGATACAGTCAAGATCAGCAATCCCATGAAAAAATTCATATCAAGAGCAGTGAAGATTCCACTCCCTTATATTGTTTTCTACCTCCAGGATATATGGGCTGACTCAGCTGGGGAGGAGATATGTGCAGAGCAATTTGATTGCTTTCTTACAGCTGTAAAAGACATGGAATTTGTGGCATAGTCCAATTTCTTTCTGTTTGTGGCTTCCATTCTCCATTACTGTTACACTGGAGGAGGATCTAATTTAAGATATTTTGTTCCACATCCCTTGCAAGATTTTATGACACCCTCAGGTGTGCTGATTCAGCTGTGTGGTCTTGCTCTAAACCAGACGAGTGTGACAAGCCATTTTAAGAATAAAATACACTATATCTTTTTTATTTATTTCAGTGGATCATTTCAGGAAATGTAGGTTATAGTAAGGTGACATAGCAAAGGAATTGAAAAGGGATTGTGATCTTTCCTATGAAGCAAGCAACTGTGGAAACCAAAAAGGCAAAACCCTGAAAATTTGCAACTGCTGCTGATGTGTTACTAATATAACATGATTGTTTAATCAAGAGGAAAGATGTTTTCATATAAAATTCATTCAAAACACTTGTTTTGCTGTTTGCACAACAGAATGTACTTGTATAGTGAACTACAGTAGGAGAGGGTTACTTTTTTGAGTTTGTTTTTTTTTTTTTTTTCCATTAATTTTTTGTTTGTTTGTTTGCTTTTCAAAGAACTAAGAGGAGAAATAAATTTGGTTCCTTCAAGTCTGAACACTCTTCTTGTCTGACTGGCAAGTAACAATCTACCACATCCTCTAATTAAAATATATCACTCATATAGAAATTATCTTTCTAGACTGCTTTCTCAGAATTAATAAATACTCACTCATGAAAATCATTGAAACCATGCTAGTTCATATTAGCTGAAAATATGGTGCACTTTTATAGTGAACTCCTTCCTTCTTATGCTGCTCAGGTCTGTGTTTGATGAGCTGTTTTCTTCCTCTCTGTTGCACAGTTCTGCTGAAGACTTACATACACAAAAAAAAATTCTAATGTTGAGAATCTGTACTTTATTCAGAGTACTTTTCTGGGAAAAGAATTTTTCTTTTTTTCTCTTTTTTACATAACCGTATGATACAGAAGGATTTTCTTCTGATCCCATGCCTTCCTCATCCCTTTAAGTAATTGAAGACTGCAATGAGGTGTCCCCAGAGATTTCTTTCATCCAGACTGAACCACCCCAGCTCTCTCAGCTTGTCTCCTGAGGAGAGCAGCTTTATCCCTCTCATCATCTTGGTGATTTCTTCTGCACCACTCCAATATGTCCATGTCTTTTTTGTGCTAAGGACCTCACAGCCAAACTGGTGTGGTCTCATGAGAATAGAGGGACAGAATCATTGGATGATAGGAATTTGCCTTGTAAGCTATTGTTTGAAAAGTCTCTGAGCTCCCATGAATGATCTTACTTAAAAAAACCATAGAAAATTGTATGAGAATATCATTAAGCAGTAACTGGAAAAAATTATGCTAGAAGTTTACACAAGAAAATCTGCATTGCACAGGGCATAAAACATTTCCTGGAAAAAAACCACACTACACACTTATCATTTATGTTTCACACTACTTGAGGGTTTCTGAATGACTAAGGAACGTGAATCTTGTCATAAAGGCAGAATAATATAAATTGCCTGTCCTGGTTTAAAGGGACAGTATTGCAAGAAAAAGGAAAAGGCGAGAGCTTTTTCTTTCAAGAAATGGATAGTGAAAATCCCCTCC
>PYHW01010409.1:4177651-4202774 GCA_013186435.1 Turdus rufiventris | reverse complement strand
TTTTCTTTTCTTTTCTTTTCTTTTCTTTTCTTTTCTTTTCTTTTCTTTTCTTTTCTTTTCTTTTCTTTTCTTTTCTTTTCTTTTCTTTTCTCCTTTTCCATGTTTCTTATTGGTCACAGGAAAAGTTAATCCATACCTTAAAGTGTGGGTATGAGGACTGAGTTCTAGAAATACAGGAAAAATTATGAATTCTGTGACAGAATAAAAATGAAAAAAAAAAAAAAACAACAAAACTGTATGTTGCTGGAAGCTGTGTCTCTTTGCATATAAAACAAATAGTTACAAGCTTACAGTAGGCACTCACCAGTTATGATCTACATGACATATCCATATAGGCATTTTGCAAATGTTAGCAGTACAGTTTCTGGTTAACAATTAGACATCAGTCTTGGCCAGAGGATTGTTGCACTACTGTGTTGCTTTCGCATAATAGCAGTGAGCTGAAATAGCCATTATGAGTCAAACTCAGGCAGCTGTACCTGTGTTTTCACTTATCCTGTTCCATTATTTCACAGAGCTGATGGGAGTAGAAGAGTTGGATGAGTTAAATACCCCAATACAACTATTTAGGCTGTCTTCCACTTTTGAAATGTCTCTTCTCTGACTCAAGTGGATCATGGGCAGAGAGAGACCTCAAATCTACTCCACAGGAAGAGTAAATCAATCTCTAAAAGGTTATGTGAACATAGTCAAATATTGAAGTGTTGAAAATGTTTTACACAGAATAAAATATTAGTTTCATAAGATCATGTATATAACCCATATGACCAAAGTAAAAAATCACCAGAAGTGTAACCAGAGGAGTAACTTTGATTTCTTTTATTGAAGAAATATGTTCAAATACTGATACCTCAGCACCCACAGATTTTGAACAAAAATATGTGGTTTTCATAGATAACTGTTCTTAAGTGCAAAGTCGGCTTTCATGTTGATGAAAACCACTTAAAAATAAGCAATGTCTTCAAAGTAATTGGTGAACTATTGATATTGAAAATGACTGTGTGAAATGTTATGTAGGGATTTATCTTTATTTGAGAATTACTGTGCTGGTACAATTAAAAAAAAAATTAAGCAGTATATAACTGATGGTTCTATATCATCCCTCTTCATTATTTTTGCACAAATATGCAATCACACATGGAGAGGCACAGAAAAAATATGCTTAGTGTGTGAAAAACTGCAGAAATTATGCATACTTTCTTCAGAGAGGTCCTTCAGACTGACATTCTTAGCATGACTTCTACCCACATCTTCATTAGGACTGGGGAAGAAAATAGGAAGAGCAAAAGCAAGAACTCTCATGACTGAAGAGAAGTTCAATAAAAGAAGGACAGAGGGGAGAAAAAGCCAAACAAGCAAACATATAACAACAATTACTCACCACCTCTGTTGACACATCAATGCCCTGCCAAACTGAGCAACAGCTGTCCTGGAAGATGGTTATTATGATTGTGCAGGGCATCATACAGTATGGAACCTGCCTTTGGTCAGTTCACATTAGCTGTCTCAACTCTTTTCTCTCCCTTAATCTTTCCCACATGTAGCCTATTTGCTTAAGGAGCGGGTTGAGTAGAGTGAGAATAAGACTTATCATCAAGTGCTGTTCAGTCATAACCAAAATCTTGGTGTGTTATCAACACTGGATTACTTGCAAATCCAAAGTTATAGAGAAAGTTAACTACATTCCAGCCAGAACCACTACAGCCACACAATGTTGCGATGTTTTTCATAAAAAAACAGCTTTTGCATGTTACCATCAGCAATTAAACCAGTGAAAAGCCAGGGAGGAGGCATGAGGTTGGGATTTTTTTGTTTTGTCTTTTTCTATGACAGACAAGAAACAAGTGATACATTCTACTAGCCAACATTAAGGATCATTTTATTCAAATTGCCAGAATTGTTGATTCATCATAATAGTTCTGTCAGATTGTATCAACCAAAATTGCTCTTGAAGACAGGTACAGTAATGAAGTGATACTGATGAATAAATTATCTACTCCAGAAATAAATAATCAAGTATGAAAAGCTTCTTGACATGCTCTTTGACAGTAAAGAAAATATTATGTGATGATTACTCTCCAATTCAATAGAAGCAGAAAACCGATCTATAAAATATTCAACAAACCAATCTGAGTGAAACATGCCCAGTCTCACTGGTCTATGTGAAAAACTGAATTACTGCCTCTTCAAATTAATCAGAAATACTTTGGTATGCTCTTTTAATAGGAAGGTCACTTTTAAGATGACAGGCAAGAGTTCTTTCTATTTGGGCAAATATTTGAACTTACTACCTTGTTGTGTTTATATAAAACTGTGTGCATTGTCCTTGTGTAAGTACTGTTCTCTGTGACCTTTTCAAGCATATAGCAAATAAATCTTTCCTTAGCTTTAAAGTGGCTGTCATAACAACACCACAGGGCTCTAGGCATGCTAACAATTTCAAAACAGTCTAATCAATTTCAAAACATTTTTCTTTGAAATTTATAAGTGTTGGTATGAAATGAGTAATCAGCTTTAATAGTTACAGTTTGGGTGGTTTACTATCTTTCCAGTTATATTTCTATATAGTTTTATAAATAAGAAAGTTGTATCAGTTTGCATTAAGACGGGATTAAAGTGATCAATTGCATTAAGGAAGGGACTCATGCTGATATTGTAATGTTTTCAGCAAGATTTGTTTTGTTGTTTTGTTTTTTTTTTCTCTTAAACTGATTAAGAATTATCTCATTGCAGTAAATTAAAGTAGACCTCATCAGAGGAGTGCCTAGGTAAGAATACAATCTGATTGAAAGTCATTATCCTTAAAGGAAAAGTTCATATGATTTTTACTCCAGCCAGAATTTCCAGCTCAACCCAGAATCTCGAATTCAGGCTGCATACTTTCTCTGCTCTGGCCCAAATGAGGTTTATGCTCAGGTGCAAGGGTCCTGGTGATGTGTTGTCTAGAACTGGGAGAGAATCAGATTTGAAGCACTTAGGCAAGCAGTGAGAGAGTGAATAGAAAAATAAAAATAAATGTCATAATGGTAATTCCTCTAAGCAAATTTAAATCTTAAAGATAAAATTAGTTTCTTCTGTGTCTTTGTAGAGCATTCACATCTCAGTCATGTCACAGGACTGTTCCTTCAACACGTGATCATAAGAAATTTAACCAAAATGTGAGTTTTCTTCCTGACATAATTTTGTAAAAACTAACTACAAATTAGTAATTTGGGGTAATAACTAATAATAGGATATTATCTATACTTTGACATGGATGGTGTGTGTGCATGTGTGATTGAATCAGTAATCTTAAAGTATGTATTTCAAATTGATTACTTGTTCTGAAAAAAAGGACATCAGGAAAACCAGTCTGTTGAATACAATAATACTGATTGTCAATAATCTGACTTATTTATGGCGTGATTTTTGAAGCTGTCATATGTAGATCCAGGAGGTAGAGTTGATGATCCTTGAGGCTCCCCTCCAACTCAGGACAGTCTTTGATTATAATTATGATGTAACTCAGGATGCAACATGGCTAACCCATCAACAGCACCACGTGTCTAAGTGATAGAATAAAATATAACCAGCCAGCTCTTTTCATATTCCTTGGTGTCAGCCTTACATCCCTTGAAAGACCTGGTATGAGGAGTTCTGCCTGACACATATTGGGTACAAACCAGTCTAAGAAACCACAATGAAGTACTTGAAGTCCAAACAGATTAGTTTAGCTTCATGTTGAAAGCAGTGCAAAAACATTGTACATAAAGAAGGTATGCAATGCAAGCACTTATTTATATCATAACATAAACTCTATGATGCACCATTAATTACTGAACAGAATATGCATGAAGAACTTAAAACTTAATGTTCTGTGGTCAGAACATTATTGGGTAAAAGCTAAAGCTTGTTGTCATGAATCAGGACACTGTGAGGGCTGAAGTCCCTCATGGGCCAGTTCTTTTCCCTGGGACAAAGGGACCTCCCCACTGGATGTCAGGACAGGGCTCCATGGCCAATCCCATTCCAAAAGCCAAAGCCAGTGGGATGGACTCTGGCTGGGAATCCCTGCTCTGCTTTCTCCCAGACAGGGCACAGAGCAGTCCAGGAGCCAGCTGGGGGAATTGGGCATCTCCATGGGGATGGAGATGGGCCAAGGATTGGTCCAGGATTGTCCTGTCAGGGCATCACTGGGACAGGGACTGAGAGCTCTAGAGCCGAGGGAAAGAGGTCCTGGGCCAGAGGAGTAGACAATGCAGGAGGCTCCTAAGTGTCACTTTCTTTGGTGCTGGTTAAGACAAATATCAGTCTTGATCCCACCCCATCCTTAATCCCAAGCTTGCAAACATGATGGGTCTTTCACTGTAAAATAAGATTAGTAAAAATTAGGGATAGTTAAATTAGGATGAGGAAATTTATCAGAGGCAGTTTAGTTGAAATTGAGAAATCTATGCTTTGAACTGAAAAAGGTGTCAGAGGAGCTCTGGAAAAGCATCTTCTACTCCCAGGAACTCGGAACATAAGAAACTCACAAATGTACTATCAATTTCTTACATAGTCTTCAAGCTTCTGGCTCTATCACTCAACATAAAACTAGCATAAGGTTATACTATCTTAAAATTCAAGAGAGTTGCTCTGAATTGATTTTATTAATGGGGGGAACTTAACAGGGAGAGATTCAGCTGGAATAGCCAAATTACTGTGACCACTTCTAATGATGTCCTAAGTGGTCAGCAACTTGCCAAAGAATGAAAATTAATTCTATATGTAAGATACTTTTATAAAATTATGTGGTTTAGGTTGTGTTAAATGGAGGAAAATGTCCCTAGCTGTTTATAAACCAATTCTTCCTTCCTTGATGGAATTCTGTGATGTTCAGAATTAACTGAATGTCTCTATGTAGACAATAGGTCTGATTCTCTAGTGCATTGTTCCTTCTGCAGCTAGCACATTTGCATTTAATTTGCAAAAGCAAAATATTCCTAATCTGCTTTTACAGACATGATTGCAGGACCTGAATATCAGAGGTGGTTTTTTGTCTTTTTTTCATGAATAGAACAGTGGGATTCTGAATTTGTTCTGTGGAAATGTATTCTGTGGACCTGATTTTCAATCACAGCAGTTTCATACCCCTGGAATGGAGCTAATCCTGGAAAAAAAAATGAGGAACAAATGTAGCTCTCTAAACCACTGTAATTATATTTGACCTATGTTTACTATATTGGAGTTTTCTAACATGGAGAGAAACATGTTTCTTTTCATTATTTTGATTAGTGTTAATTCAAATATGCTAAGTTAAATGGCTTTATTCCTTATGCTGTTAAGTATCACAAGTAAAAATGAGGCTGTTAGGAATAGATTTCCAGCAGGCTGGAAATTTATTTAGCAATAAATGGTTCAAAGCTAGTAATTCATCTTTCTGTAATTTGTAGCACCTGGTAGTGATCTGACTTTAGACTTCATCACATACTTTTTCCATATCATTAACCACAACCAGAAGTCACAGTTTCCCAGCAATTGAACCAATGCTCAAAAACAGTGTGACAGACATTAGTTTTAAAAAATGTATTCCTTTGAAATACTTTGGCTATATTTAATACCTTGTGTTTTTAAAAGAATTCAATAAACCTCTCTGCAGATTACTGTGGAGGGGAAGAAACACTAGAGCATCACTTTGTGTCCGAATAGATCAAATTCATTTTGCAAATGGACTTTTACAGTATGAAGATTTGAAATGTGTGATGGTAGAGTTCAAACTCAATAGCATTAGGATAGAAAGCTGTGTGATGTGATCCACAGATTTTACAGTCCGGGTGACATATAATAATTCTGTACTGTGATAAGGAGGGAACAAAACTCATAGAGTCTAAATCATTCTAACAGAAAGGAAAAACCTCTCTGAGACATAAAGGAGTCTCACATCTTATGTTATTCATACTCCACATTAACCAGTAGATTTTTGAGGAAACATTTCTCACTGTGATGTAGAAATTTGTTGTCCACTTCTCAGCTTCCAACTTCAGCTCATGGAAGATCCTTACTTAAAGTGTATGGAAATAAGCATCTTCCCATCTGTAAAGTAAAATATTCTTCAGTGTAAAAAATACAGTGAAGAGTTTGTTTAAATTTGTTATAATTACAGTTTGGAAAAAACAGTTAAACAGGAAACTATAATCAAATATAATTGAAACAGTTTGAATGCATTGCAGTACCCTGAAAATCTTAGTGAGAGAGATGGAAGAATGCCTTCTTCTGGCTAAAAGATGCCAAATCAGTTAGAAAACTGGGACTTCTACATACACTTCTTTTTCTCAACTCTTCATATCTGCAATACAAGCTAAAGTGGAATCCTTCAAAACTGTGCAAAACTCCCATATTTTTGTTTTTTTTTTTCTTTTTGCGTAAGGTCATTCGTTATTTTAATAATTTCTTTATGGGTTCCACTTTCAGTACCTGCCAAAACCAGAAAAGTCTATTAACTATTAACCTGAGCCAAATACAGGAAAATCTTTAGGCAATGTTCTGTGAAATGTTCTGTTCTCTCTAAAGACTAAGGATTTTAACTCTCACAGTATTTAAACTGGTGGTCACTGGAAAAAAAATTGACTTGCAGGTACCAGGATATTGAGAGATCTAACAGACTCTGCAGCCTCTTCCCCCAACTCCTAGGAGTTTGACTGCGTTTAAAGTCAACTCTGATTTTGCTTACCAGTATAACATGGGATCAAACTGCTGTTAAAATATAAGCTGTGAGAATCTGAAGAGGAAGCCTTGCCTATGGCCTCTTTCCCTTTTTTTTTAAACTGAATTAAACTCAGGCCCTTGATCTATGTCCATGTGAGAGTTTTGTGGCAGCTCTGCCTATACCTGGAATTGCACCCCATTGTCCCCACCCTGGCCTCACTGACTTGGCTTCCTGGCCTTGTATCAGACCTGAACTGTCTCTAAGGACGTGGCTGGCAGTCACAGCACTGTTGGTTGACCCTGGTCACAGCCACCTATCATCTTCTCTTCGTGCATATGTGCTCTGCAATGGTGTCACAGGGCTAGAGCTGCTGCCCTGCCTGCCTGCTGCAAATCCACATCCCGGCTCCCTTCTCTGTTCATATCAGTATAAGCTTCTGTTACGTGCCAGACAAAAGTTCAGCTGATGGATTAATGGTTTTGTAGAACACTGAATTCTTTTTACAACTGCATATGGAATCGTATTTTCCTTTTCTTTTTGACCTCAGGACTGACACAAAGATGACCTGTTCTGCACACTAAAAGTTCTTGCATGTCAAAATAACCGCCAAATTTTCCCAGATTCTCCTACAATCCTGTCATATCTTTGTTAAACTATGTCTTAATATTTTCCTCTTTTATATTTTGTTCATTTGGAAGTAAAATAAATAGTGCTTCATATATACCATACTTGCCTAGCTTTTGGGAATACATATTTGATCTTACTTTAGACACCAAATATATGAGGACCGGGGTTAGATTTAAATCAGAATTTTAATTCTATAACGTGCATTTATTCCTATTCCTATTTACAGGCCATTAGAAAATTGCTAAAACCCACATTTTTCTCTATCAGAAAAAAAAAAAAATCCCTTAGCAAATCCTTTAGTACAGACAGGATTTTCATCAACAAATACATTATTTCAGACATAGAAAAGTTCCAGTTAAAATTGAAGTGCATAAGAAAAGAACTACACGGGAGAGTCTTGGCTGCAAACCCTTCTGATGACCCCAAGATATCTCCCTCACCGGTTTTCTTTTATATTCCAGCTTTGTGCCTAATTCATCAGTAACCTCCTTTTTCAACGTTTCATCTTGCTGGCAATTTATGTACTTATAAAACTAGATGTGTATTTAGCCACAATAAGACTCAACTCAGAATTAAATAACTTTCCCTCATGTAGGGTATAAAAAACTTGGCTAATCCAGTTTGTATTTCTTTGTTGAGATAAAAAAGCACACCTTTAAAGAAGAGACTAAATGAGTCTGTTTTATTTGCCAAACTGTTATTTAATACCTTTGGGAAGTGAAACTTTCTTCACTTGAAATTACTCAAAATCTCATAGCCTGTTTCCTATTTCCTTTGCCTTGTGTCTTATCATTTTCTAAGGTTTTAATTTTATTTGGGTGGGAGAAGGACAAGAATTTTTTTGTTTTGGTTTAGGGCTTTTTTTTTTTTTTTCCAGTGAAGAATACGATGGCTTAAAATTCATGTGTCAGGTTAAGAGTTAGAACAAAACAACAAACACCATAATTTTGAGTAGCAAGTAAATTTGCTGAAATAATTAAGAGTTACATATAACTTTAGCATGACATAGATTTTTTGCCAGCCCAAATGTTCCTCCAAAAGTTAAGCCATTAGTTAAACTTGGTTTTCTTTGGCTTCAGAATTACTACAGAAATGTAGGCTGAAAATGGAGCAAATTTAACTTTTTGCAGCAATCATGAAGATGAAGCAAATCTAAGACTTAGTGTTGAACCTAAAAAGCAGGAATATTCATCTAGACCTGCCTGATAGGAGTCCTCTTTTGTTGAACTTGATGTAGTTCTACGGAATTCAGATCACACACAAACCTCCAAGCGTCTTGGCCTTCAGAGACAGTGCATTTCCACCAGTGTGTTAAACCAGGCAGTAATATTAGTAGCTATGGCTTGTTATTGTGGGGTTTTTTTGCATCTTTCATCTATACTTCCTCTGATTTCTGTGATTTTTTTGGCTGTTATTATCATTGTTTTTTGATATTGTTTTGGCAAAGTTTCCATATCCTGTAAATTTACACCATTAACAATTTTAATCATGTTATGCAAGAAATAACCAGAGTTTTGTATCATTTAAATGGTTAATTTATTAAGATTAAAATAAAATTGCACAAAATAAATGCAGTAAAGATACTGTATCTTATTTCACTCACAGTGAGACAGGAAAGTCTTTGTTTTACAAAAAAAGGACAACATTGTGTAAAGTACACGTTCATTTGTCTCTCTGTTCTTTGCCAGTGCAGAAGCCTCTGACACCTCTTAATTAATATTGTTTACATCTGGATGTAGTTAATATTCATTTACCATCAAAATATAAGAGTAGTAATTTCCTTAAAAACATGGGCTAACCGTAATGATAAGAATGTAATGGTGACCAAGCACCTCAATGACTGCACATATCAGTACAAGCCTTTCATCAGCTCTGCAATCTAAGTGCCTGCATGCAATATATTCTGTGTGTTAGTTAAGCATTATTACAAAGGGTTAATTAATTAATTTAATAATTTCAGCTTTAAATTTTCTGTTTTTTCAGTCTTAACACTCCCCTCACATCAGGCTCAAATGTGATGATGTATGCATATCTCATGTACTGACATATGCACATACACAAATGTATACACATTTATGTGTGTGCATGAATATATGTGTGTTCATATTAATATTTCATATTTGTAACAGATCTCTTTCCCAAGTCACTAATAGTCTTCTTAAGACTCTTTTCAAGCTATGATCCATGTTCAGTCCTCTTATGAGGAAAATACTCATGTATTTTTTACCATATTCTATCTCTTAGCTCTTGAGGCCTATTCTCTTTCCACAAAACACTTTTACATGCCTCAAAATTTCTTTGAAGATGGAAACGCAGAGCAAGTATCTAGAATGTTCAATTTATTTTCAGCTTCAGAATGACCATAGAAAGAGATTTTTAATGATAATAATTTGAATCCTCTTTCGTCCTACATAGGAAGTAATTAATGAACCCGTTCTTCATTTCCTAGTTTGCTTTCAGATGAAATTTATTGATTTTTGAAAACATATTTTGAACAGAGCTTTAGTTCAAATAAAATATTGATGAGAGTTGGAGACCAGATCATCTGGCAGTTACTCTTATAAAAATGTTTATAACAAGTACTCAGCAATGATTAAATAAAAAATAAAGTCCTATTCTCCATTGATGTTTTAGGTTTGGGTTTTTTTGTTTCCTTGTTTCTGTTTTACAGCATGCTATTAAAAAAAAATCTAAAATTCTTAGTGCTGAAGAGAGTTAATGTCTTTTTATTCTGCCCACAGCTGTGTTTTTAGCATAGTTTGAGCTATGTTCATTTGCAATGAGTTCTTTGGTATTGTAAGATGTATACTGTAAGACCATTTATTAAATAATGACATCTATATTGCATTTTTAAAATAGTATTTCACTCGCTGTGATCGTTGTCAAAATGTGCATGACCATTCTTGGATGAAAAACCAGATGACAGTTGCATTTGTGAGTTTATTTTTCTTTAGTTGTGATTTTTACTTGTTTATGGTTTTTAATGACACTTACATGGCCCTTGACAGAATATAGACCAAGTATATACTGTGCTAAAATAGTTAAATTTATGGTTAATAGCCAATAAAGTTTCATTTACATTATGCATAGAAAATGTTAATGAGGAATGATTTACAAATTATTCCAGTTTTTAGAAAAATCGTAACTTATTGTCTAAGCTCCAGTGCTGATATTGTCTATGCTCCTCATAGTATTCTTTAGGTGAGTGTACTGTGCTTAGTAAATTATTTTAAATATTCTTTTTTTTTTTAATTATGACTGAGTGAATATTTTTGCTACAAAATTTCAGGGAGTATAGCTATTTCTGGGTGATTTGAGTATTTTGAAGAAATAATTTTTTTAAATATAATTAATTTTCTCATTTACTTCTTTAGAAGAGCTAAATATACCAGACTAATATTTACAGATTATTTAGGAAGTGTATGTTCCATATAAATAGTAGACAGTTTATTCAGCAAACTCCACCAGAGTCATTCTTCATTGCTTTCCTGTAAGGAGATAATTTATTAAAATATTATTGTTTTCTATTCTGTGTGCCATGGGGAAAACTTAACTTGTTGTGAGTGAAGGAGTTGTTTTTAGGTTTTTTTTTTCAGTTTTTAATTCATCAATGATCATCTTAGCTGCTATGCTGGAAATTTGAGTTGTGTAACATTTTAGACATAAATGGAATATTTATAATTAAACAAGTACATCAAAAAGAATAAATAATTATTCTAAGCTTGGCAGTAGAGAAAGACACATTCTACAATCCCAAGTTAAAACACCTTTACTGATTACTATTTTAGATATTTTCATCAACCCATTGAATGAACAATTTGATTAACCATTTCCAGAAACATAAAGTAGAAAATTTGTTATACATTTGAATTACTTCATATTCCTTTTTTTTTCTCTTTTATTTTTCCTTGTACTAAATGCATGAATCTAGGTTGACTGCAAATTAAATTATTTTACTGGAAAAAGTTCACACATTCTTGTTAGATAAAACAGAACATTAGATTTATTGCATCAGAAAAAACAATAAGTAAAAGGCACTCTTGAAAATATTTAAAGAGAAATGCTTTCTTTCTCCCTCTTCTTTTATTTAAGTCATTATTACTTTTTATTTTTAATTTAAACGATCTGATGTTTCCAAATTAACTTTTAAAGGAAAGTGAAGGCTGAAAAATAGGACTCATAACTCATTTTGTCAAGCTGATAAAAAATATACTTATAAATGAAAAGAAACAGCAATAAATTATTACTTTTTTGATTGATGGATTACATTATGTTGTTCAGATAGAGCGGGGTATAAAATAAATCTTACTTTAATAACTGCTCTGTTGGATATTATTATAAATTTTCTAATTAGATATATATACATGGCTTTTACTACCAGAAGTATGATTAACTCATAGCATACCAAGGAAATGTGATATCTCTGTATACTTTGAGATTTCCTGAAATGCAAAACATGAGTAACTGAACTTTTTGAGAAATTAAAATTCTTGTTTACACTGCAATTTTTACAGCAATCAAGGTGAAGTGTTAAAATGCAACCACCTGCTATTTTCATACAGTTTTCTTCAAAATGGCAATGTCAAAATCCAGTTAAAATCTTCATTGAAGTGTTATTTTGTAAATTGCTCCTCCCGGGCTCAGAAAGATGATGAATTTTAATTTTTTTTTCTAAGTTTAAAATTCATGACTTAGAGAACTTTAAAAAATACTTGAAATCATCACCCTTATTTTATTTAACAAGCTCACAAAATTTATTGATGCTGCACACTTTTGGTGTAAAGATGAAGATCTATTGAGTTTTAGAACTGTAGGAGATGTGATATCTCTGATTGTGTCCCATCAAGTCTACTGGGAATAGTCTTTTGCAGAAAACATAAGAGAAGTGCAAGATTCTAACTCCAGCATCATTTGTCATAGAATTAACATTGATAACTGTGCACTTTAGTGTCACTACTAACTCAGATCCCTCGTTTCACATAAAGTCAGGCTGAATTTGAAATCAGTGCTGGGATCTTTTTTTTTGTTTTGTTTTGTTTTGCCATTTTAAGATATGTATTTTTCTTAAATTACACTTATTAACAGACTTTTTATAATAAAGGTTAATAAAATTCCTCTGATAAATGTAATTCATACCTTATTAAATTAATTATTATTTTAAAGCAAAGCTCAGCAAATAATTTCTATTATTAGATTTTTTTTTTCTTGCTTACAAAACTAGCTTTCCATCTCTTTGCTCCTGGTTTCTAACAGTATTGATAGCAAAAATCTTACAATTGTCAAAAAAAGAGTTGGTTTGAGTTTCAGTTTGTAACATAAACATGTTGTCATTTCTGGGCCTTACAAGGACAACTGATCTGACACATTTGGAAAACAGACAGAACTAATATATTTTAGAAAGCAGGAAAAAGAGTGGGATTTCTTGCAAACATAGTCTCAAAAAGAAATATTAAAAAGAAAATTTTATTTTATACTTCTGTATTTTTTTTTTCTTCCAGGGGTCTCTATTTACTTTAGAAAATATTAATTATCATAAGATTCTACCTTGTGGCAGAGTGGTAAAATAGAGTTGTCTCAGTATGTTACATTTCCATATTGTGGATGATCTTAAATGGTAATACTGAGCTATACATAGTTTATGGAATCTTATGGATAGATACATCAATACATCTGACACTTAAGTTCCTTCTATCCCTAAACATAAAAACCATATATTGTAATCCCGAAAAGCTTGTTGGTAAATGTGAAAAGGTTGGTGTTTCTTTCCAATGGCCTTGACAGAACTTTACAAAATATGATGACACTACAGTGATGAGAGCTCAGATTAATGCCCTGCCTGTCTGCCAGAGACACCAGGGTTTTAAGCTAAGCACAGGTGAGAGCTGTAGGGCACATGCCCTCTTCTGCATGCACTTCTGAGTGGCAAGTGAGAAACAACCTGTACAACCCTCATATAAAGAGAAGAATATAGTTAGAAGACAAAAGGTGTTATGATGATACTGTAGACAGTTTTTATAGTACTTTCTCTAATTCTTTAATGCAGTTTATATAGTGATAAATAGTTTATTAGCTTCCATAAAGAAGTGAAATATTTGAAAGAGAAGACTGTAGAGCTACAATGAGGTCAAGACAGGCAGCAGAAATGGCAGAGGAAAGTGGTGGGAAAGGGGAAGATTTGATAGAAGGTTTTGAGAAAGTAAGAAACAGGAACAGGCTACAAAGAGGTGTGCAGAAAAATAAATAAACAGGAAAAGAGAGTGTGCATGAAGGTGATGGATGAGAGAAAATAAATTTGAGTGAGAGAACTTGGTTAAAGACAAAATAAAAGATAATCTACACTTCTGTCACAACAACCCCATGCAGCACTATAGGCTTGGGTAAGAGTGGCTGGAAAGGCAGCCCAGCAGAAAAGTCCAAGGAGCTGCTGATCAACAGCAGCAGAGCATGAGTCAGTGGGTGCCCAGGTGTCCAAGAAGGCCCATGCTGCCCTGTACTGTATCAGCAATAGCATGGCCACCAGGACCAAGGAAATCATTGTCCCAGTTCTTGGCGTTAGTGAGGCCACACCTCAAATCCTGTGCTCAGTTTTAGACTCCTCACTATAAAAAAAGATATTGAATTGCTGGAGCGTGTCCAGAAGCTGGTGCAGGGTCTGGAAGTGGAGGTGTTTAGCCTGAGAAAAAGTAGGCTCAGGAGAGATCTTATCATCCTCTGCAATTCCTTGAAGGGAGGTTGTAGCCATGCGGGGGCTGGTCTCTTCTCCCAGGCAACCATGGACAGGACAAGAGGACATAGATCAACCTGTGCCAGGTGAGGTTTATATTGAATATCAGGATTTATTTTTTTTTTTCACTGAAAGGGTGGTTAAGCATTGGAACAGACTGCCCATGGAGGTGGTGGTGTCACCACCCCTGGTGGAGGTGTTCAAGAAATGACTGGACATGGCACTTAGTCCCATGGTCAAGTTGACAAGCTGGTAATCAGTCAAAGGTTGGACTCAACCTTGGAGGTCTTTTCCAACCTTAGTGATTCTGGGACTCTGGGATTTTTTTCTTTGGTCACTAATCTCTTTTCATTTCCAATGAAAAATTCTGTTTTTCCCCTCTAAAATTTGTCACTTCATTAATACAGTGGAAAGCTAAGGAATGATTACAGAGCATGTGTTAGTTCTTTTCTAATGCAACAAGAAATAAATTTAATAGAATTGCTAACAGCATTTTCTATAGCTTGCTTTCTCTTCCCCCAACCATTTTTTTCTTTTTTTTTTTTTTGGTTACAGTAATTGCTGTCTGAGCCTCAAAGGCTAAAAATCGTTTTTCATCTCATGCATGAAGAATTTTAGTCTGATTGATGACAGCTATGGAACCTTTCCTTAGTCACTAAGCTGCACTAATTTGCAAGCTAAAACAATATTAGCAAATTGTTAATGATCCATGAAACTGCAGCAGCAGCCTTAAATGTTATGCTCAGAACTTTCTTACAACTAAAGCGGCTTACCTAAATTCCCACAATGGAAACAAAATGAGATGACATTTACAAAACAACAACAGTAGAAACCAAAATAATAATTGTAAAAGTGACAGGCTTGGCTAATGTAGTAAGTTAGTGTGAATAATTTGTATTAAGGGCATATGAACAATTAACATTAAAACCCAGACTTAGTTTGTAGCAGTTTGGATTTAATTTTCACATTTCCTGTCTGCACTTAATGGATGCAATTTTCCTCTATTTCTATCACTGTGAGGCTGGCTTTTAAAATGAACTGGGACTCTTAAAAAAGAAAACAGAGTTAATCTTCAAAATAACCTGTGAGTATCACTTTGCATGTTGAAAGAAGAGGAATTTTTTCCCTAAATGGAGACCAAAATGCTCTTTCATGATTTATTTTTAAAGTGTTTTGAGAAATTCTGTGAAATGAGCAATATTCAAGCTGTTTCATGCTATTAGAACATGTGGTAGGCTAGCTCCCAGTCAACATGTCAGTGTTCAAGAAATACATTATTTTCAGCTGTGGGTTTGCCATCAACAAAAGGAGACTAAAAAAGTAATGTGGCCTTGTTTAGCAGCTGTGTGACACATAATAGCTTGCAGGAAGAGTTAAAACAAAAGCATTGCTCTTTTCCAGGTCACATGAAGTTTTTATGCGCATGTGTGTAAAGCGATTTATAAAGCATATTATTACTGCGTCTCATATGTAAAAATTTTAGCACTATCTCAAAATTTCGGTGTAGTGCAATGTCAAACCCTTCCGAAACACAGGCAAATAAATTTATCTAATACAGAAAAAAGCAAATAATCTTTTCTAGAGAAAGAAAAATGCATATATCTCTGGATATCTTCAAACAATTAAGAATTATAGATCAGCAGGGAGACTCATATTTCTAACTTCATAATCTGTTAATCAGAGCCAATTTATGTAATTTAGTCTTGTCCTTTCTACAACAGTGGAATAAAGACTTAACAATACTTTTCAAACACTGTACATTATTTTATGTCAATTATGTTGTATTTTATTGGAGGTAGTAACAGTGTTCCTATTAATTATTCTATCTTGGGAAATTAAAAATGCCTCCTAAACTGCTGACTCCTGAACAAATATATACAGAGATTGTACCACTCAAGGAGATATAGAAACTGAAGGAGAAACAGGGTGAAGCTGAGTGATAGACGAAAATAAAGGCTGATGAAATGTTGCATGTTCATCAGATCATAATTTTTTCTGCTGCTGTTTTTAACTAGTGGAACAAATATTTCCAAGTGAAATTAAAAAAAAAAAACTTTTTCGGTCATTTTCACAATTTCAAGGTCATACTGAATGGTGATTTTAGACGCTGAAGACAATATGTGACATTTATTATTGTGATTTTCAGGTTCTGTAGCAAAATATTTTTATGTGGTACCAGTATCAAAAGGTACATTAACATTCTCCATTAATAGTCTTTTCTTGGTTTAGTTTTTGTCTAATTCATCAATTTATAATATATCAGTACAGGTTGAAACAGTGACTTCATTTGTTTCCATGGAAGGCATTTATTATCATGTGTATTTTATTGCATTTTTTTTCCTTTGTGATCATCTTCTACAGCAGTTTCTTTCCATCTGAAATAAATCTGAGTAGGATAACACATTACCAATATTTTTGGTTTGCTGAAGAACTCAGTTTACACATCATAAATTTAACTCCTTATGACTGCATTCGTTATTTTCCATTAGAGCAGGAGAAATAACTGTATTTATCTGTTTAATTGATTATTTTGAAAACAAAAGAAGGGAATTTGGAATTCCAAGATGTTTTGGAATCCCACTTACGTTAATTGAGATCCACTTTTAAAAGGTTAAAATGCAGAGAAAGTATTATTAGAGTGCCTTGTCTTTCACTGGGGTAAATGAAAATACTCTAAATAGTTACATATTTATAAAGAATGATTAATCCAGTTCTGAGACATATAACCACACTGAAGGCAATGACATTTCAGGTATTAGTATTCATACCTTTGCTATAAAATTGATATATTTTAGTAGAAAAATCAGAGAAGTGATAAACTAACATTTGTGAAAGGAGATGAAAAAGAAGGTATAAAAGGATGGCTTTAGAAGACAGATGCTGAATTAACAGGGCAGTCAGTGAGGCCTTTCTGTTTTGTTAAGGAAAAGGTGAACTAACAATTTTTCAGGATAGAAAAATGTACTATTTTACTGGGGGGAAAAAGAAAGTTTAGAGGTTAGTAATTTTGAAACATTTCCTTCAATATATCATTTGAGGTCATGTGAAGCCTTTGGGTTTTTCTCTCAAGGATTACCTGTCACAGACTGACAAGGACCTTGAAAAGTAGTTGTGAATAAGAACTGAGACCACTACACAAAGTGCATTAAATTTTGAAACATATTATGATCATGGACAGATGTCATAAGGAAACATAGCAGCAGATTTTCTGGTCTTTGAACGTTGGGTTTTTTGTTTTAATATATTATGACTGATTTAATATTATGCCATCACCACCACATTCTGAGTTACAAGATGTCTTGTGGCCCCAGTGACTCATCACAAAATGCGTTCTGATTTTTTTCCCTTAAATTAAAATGCCATTATGTTAACATAAAAGGAAAACAAAATTGTAAGAGTAGAATAATTTAAATATTGTGAGTATTATACAACTAAGAGAAACTTAAAAAAATTCTCTAAGTAACTTTTTTATTTTCTGCTCTTTGCTTTAGTAGAACGGGGAGAAGAAAGAGAAAAAAACAAAGTTTTAAGTTACCATTCTCTTTCCCACATACTTTGAAAAGATAAGAACATAATAAGCTAGTTTTACCTAAATAATTATATATATATATTTAGCACACATTGTGACCTCTATATGTCATTTACTCAGGTAATGCTTTCCATAAGTAAACTGAAGATTTTATTCTCAAAGTTTACAACATACCAGCATACAGTAAAAACAAAATGCAGTACTGCTCATAAATATCCTTCAGTAAGTTTAACTGCATTTGGCAGCAAATAACATTTGAAACCTAATCTCCAAGTCCTTTTTAAAGGCCAGTTTCCTTAAAAATGAATAAATGCTTCTCTCAGCATTTGTAAATGCTTCTAACAGAAGCTCCTCCAAAAGGCAACATTCTCCTAAAAATCTTGAACTTGCTACTATATATAATGTCTTGATTCTTCTGTTTATCTAGATGAATATTTTTTTCAACACAAAGTATAATAAAACCTTTTTATGTATCTTTGAAACCTTACAGTAGTTGCAATGTTTGATAGACCCTGGCAACTTTTATGAAAATTTGAGAAATTATTATTTTTATTTGAAAGGTCATAAGGTTTTTTTAACATCTTTCCTAGTTCTTAGACTGGTTTGAACTTTTGAACAAACTAATTTAAAAAAAACTCAGGAGGGAAAAAAAAAAAAAGAAAGGTGGAGAAAGTTCTCTTTTTCATATCAGGTATGTATGAAAGTTTCCGCACAACTCCACTAGAGCTGTAATTCCCTGATTTAGCAATGTACTATTTGTGATAGTGATCTTTCATTGTGACTAATATGCTGCTTACCAAAGTGCTGCAATGCCATCAGTCACTTTGTAGTTTCCAAAGACGAAACAAATTAGAAAACTTTCTTTAAGCCAGAACTCTGTGGAAGTATGGAGTTGGTGAGTTTGCTTCATAAAGACTTCTGAAAGCATTTTTTAATTGTTACTCTACACCACTGGGGATGAAAGCTCCTTGAGTTTTGTGTTGTATCTTTAGGAAAAATAAGTAAATCATGTCAGAGTTAAGTGAAAAATTTGATTGTTTGGAAGTGCATGAAAAAATTAGAATGAGTTCCCTAATCAAGTTTAGCCAAAACCCAATCACTTTAAGATTATTTTTGAGTGTGCTGTTCAGATTATCCATGGAGCTATCAGTTTCATGAGGATCAAACACTCCTGAGATTTATTCAGAAATAAGATAGTATCATCTGATCCACTGAGTTAAACTTCTCAGACTAAATTATTCCCCTATATTCAAATTAGCCCTGAGAAACATTTCAGAAATTTCACTGAGGTTCATCCTGGAATGGTGTAAATTTCTCTCTAGACATGTCTAGGTGGATTTGATTTACTTGGCAAAGTTTTGGTACCAGGGTTGCTGCAGAGGTGTTCTCTGTGATAGGAGGTCATGGACTGCCTTACTAAGAAAGGGTAAAAATTCTATGCGGCAGCTGTGACCAGTGAGCAAGGAGGGAGGGAGATACTCTGTGTGCTGGATCTGAGGCTCATCTCCAGCCCATGAAGAATGGTGCAGCATATTGTTCCCCTGCAGTTCATGGAAGAATACAGTAGAGATATCCATGCTGCTATTTGTCAGGCACCTTCTTGAAGGAAACCATGGAGCATCCATGCTGAAGCACGTTCTCAGCAGAAATTGTGGCCTGTAAGGGACATCCATGCTGGATCAGTCCATTCTTGAAGGACTATGCCCCATGGATAGGACACATTCTGGAGCAGCTCTTCAAGAATTGCAGCCCATGGGAAGAACTGATGTTGGAAATGTTTGTAGAGGGTTGTATCTCATGGGAGGAAACCCATGCCAGAGCATGTGAAAACTGTGATGAGGAATGAATGAAAGAAGTGAAGTGTTATAAACTGACTGCAACAACCATTCCTCATTTCCTGTGCTACTTGGAGTGGGAAGAAGCAAAAAAAGCCATGAAAGAAGTGAAACCTAGAAAGAAGATGAAGAGGGAGGAGAGGTACTTTTAGTTTTTTGTTCGTGTCTCATCCTATTCTACTATAACTTGATAAAAAAGTTAAGTTACTCTTTCCAAGTTGAGACTGTTTTGCCTCCTATGGTAAGTGGTAAGCAATTACCCAGCTTTTAAAGCTTTAAGAGGTGATTCCACCCCTCTACTCTGCTCTGGTAAGACTCAACCTTGAGTTCTGCATTCAGTGTTTGGATCCTCAGCACAGGAAAAAAATTGACTTTTTGGAGTGAATCCAGAGGATGGTCAGCAAGATGATCAAAAGGATGGAGAACCTCTCCTATGAGGAAAAGCTAAGACAATTAGGATTGTTCAGCCTGAAAAAAGGCAGCTTCAGAGTGACCTAATTGTGACCTTCCAGTACCAGAAGGGAGCCTACATGAAAGAGGAAATTTCTTAAAGGGCATGTGGTGATAGGACAAGGGGGAATAATTTCAAACTGAAAGAGGGCAGGTTTAGATTAGATATTAGGAAAAAATCTTTACTATGAGGATGATATGGCACCATAAGAGTTTGCCCAGGATTTCTGGAGGTTGGACTGGGGCTCTGAGCAGCCTAGTCATGTGGAAAATGTCCCTGCCCATGGCAAGGGAGTTGGCATCAAATGAAATTTAAGTCCCTTCCAACATAAACCATTCTATGATTCTATGATTCTGTGAATGTTGAAATGCTACTCATGAGCCTGCAAACACTATATTTCATTGTATTCCAGGAGAGAAAAACAAAGGATCGTAATCTTTGCCTGAAGTGTTTTCATAACTTCTTCTGCAAATAAAATTTATTATAGCCTACTTCTACTACATTTTTTATAAATATAATGGAGGAAATTTATGAGAAATTTATTTTTAAAAATCATGAGAGTTCAAAAATAACAAAAAATTAAGAAATTGTGAACAATTAATTTTAAAAAATCCTCATAAAATTTAGCTGAAGGAAATCAGAAATTTACCGGTAAGGGTTTATGTTATGATCTGAACATTCAAAGTCAAAATCCATTTTCAGTTGGTTTATATCTATATGCTACCTACAAGAATTTTGTGTTAAAATATGGAAGAAGAATGATTTAAAAGTTATAGAGAAAGCAGCATACAACATTTAGACTGACAATCTTAAAATGGGACAAAAAAATCAAAGTAATTTCACCCTCTAAATAGGAAAGTAATAGCTAGGATTTAAAACTGATCTCAAACAGTGACTCATATTTTAAAGTGTTAACATGGAACATTTCCCATGTGCTATTACAGTTGATTTTCTTTTCTTTTTTAAAACTTAGAAAGAGATATTTTGAGAGAAAGTATAATGGCAAAAAATGTGATCTATTGAAAAAGTATAGCTTTCATCTCATATAAAGGGTAATGACTTCAATGCTGGCAAGTTATTCCATCACTCTTCTCTCAAAAGATAAATCCACTTGTGACCCTTTGAACCACTTATAGGTGACAGAATATATCTATCACTCTGCTGCAATCTCACTGATTTGATTTGAATAGCAAGATAATTGTTGGGAACGGTGCCTTGTAAATTCACCCTTGATAGCTGTCTTTTACAATATTTTGCAACTGTTAGTGTCATATTCACAGTTACTATATTCCTGAAACCAGACTATTTGAAATCAGCCATATTTGGCCATACAAAGTACATTTGACTTTCTTTAAAGTTTTAACAAACTTTATACAACTAAAAACAGATTAGGTCACTTTTTATGCAAAGTGGATTATATTCCACAATCAAAATTAGACTAAAGAATGTTAATAGTGGCAGCAGGAAAATTGTGCAAGAATTTCTTCACTTTGTGAGACAGCATCTTTTAACAAACCGCATGAATAACCATGTCAAATAACATGTCTGAGACATATCTGGTTTTAAATTGCTGAAAGAGAGTAAAGAAAGCAATTAACTTCTAAATTTCACTGTTTTTATAAAACCTGAACTAAAACTGACACTATTCTTCCTTAATATATAAAATAAGATTTAAATCCTCAGCCTGTGAAATTTAGAAGTATAAAGAATGTGGAAAATAGAAAGTTTAATTAACATCTCTTCAGTACGTTATATGTATGATTAGCAATATTTAAATCTTCTGCATATGCTCATACACAATGAAAAAATAACTTTTTTTTTTAAAGAACATTAAAATATGTTAGAATTATAAACAGAAAAATTACAAATTTGAAACCAACTGTATTCTAATCACTTAGAAATTTTGCATATTGTTAATGATGTATTTGTTTAGAAGGTTCACTTATTTTTTTTTTCTCCTTCTTTTTAACTTCAGTGCTCCTCTTTTTTCTATTTCTCCTGTCTCTATGGTAAATTAAGAATTGTTGGAAAAAATATATGCAGCCTCATCCCATTAAATTAAAAAGAAAATGACCCTACTCGAATTCTTACATTATTTTAAAATATGTACAATTATTGACAACTTAATAATTTTTGTTTGTATACAGAAGTGCAGAAAAATTACAGAAACTTTATTTGTTCAAGCATCCTTTGAGTTTATCGTGGAGTTCTGTTTTGAGACAACAACATTTTGCATTAGTAAGTATCAGATTTGGACAGTGTCTGCTCTGTACTGCAGTATGGTGATCTTTATGACATATTCTCTCTCCTGAACTCTCCACTTTGTGGGTAAGAAAGCTGCAGAATTTGCCCTCCTTGCAAATAGTATCTTGGGGTTTTTCTTATGCTACTCCATAAGTATATGACATTGAAAATTCTGCAAATTACAGAAAAGATAGTTGATCAAATAATTGTAAAATCACATCTTTCCTCATGGCTTTTTTATCTAAATGATATAATTCTTCCCTGATTGTATTTCCCCTTAACCTGCACACACTTATCAGGAAAACCGTAAATAATTTTAATATGCGAGTCCTATTCACCAGTACCATAGTCAAGAAAGCTGGCAATTTCATTTATAGAATTTTTATTTCTGACAGTTTTTTGTCCCCTTTCTATTAACAAAGAAGAAATAAACCTCTAATTTCATGCAAACTTAGCATTTATTGAGAAATCTCATATCAGTTACAAATATCCTTTTATCTCAGAAAATGTTAGCAACTAGTTTTATTTTATTTTTGTGTAAGTTTTTTATTGAACTTTGGTATTGGTTTTGATTTATATCTATAAGAGCATAACAAAATATTTGAAGTAACAGAGTTGTTGGGGTTTTCCTTCTGCCTTTATTTGACCAAGATTATAATGGGTTACATAAGTCAAATAAATATATAAACATAACATACAAAAGAAACTCTGGTGAGACCCCTCTTGGAGTGCTGCAATAAATAATTTGATGAATTAAAAATATAATTTTGTGACTGTATAAAAAGTTAACAGTATAAAGCAGCTGGTAAGCTAAACCAGCAACAGTGAAACTGATACACCCTCCAAACTGTGTTCATTAATTTGTCATTTTAATGGAGATACTATTCAGACTGAATCAAACAGAAATTAAAAATATTTCTGTTTTGTGAGCAGACTTCCTCTTTTAAACAGCTGGATGACAGGAGACAACTTCTGAGGTTGATATCAGTAAATTGAGAAATTGATTTTTTTCTGACTAAATAACTGTTGGAGTCAGGCTGGGACACAATAAAGAAGAGACTAGGAAAGCAAGGTACAGAGAGGCAAAGAGATCAAGCAGGAGACTGCATAAAGTAAAATTCAGATATTATAATTGTAAAAAGAAAACCTGCAGTCAGTGTCAATCATTATTGAAGATGAGGTAATAATGTATTTTATTCTCACGTCCTTCAGTGCCCAAGGCTTTCCATTATAAACACTACTTTGTGCTATTGTCCATTGGCACCAGCAGTCATAATTCTACAACATTATCCAAGCTAGGGTGAATATTTAACAAATCTTTTGCTTTCTAGATGTTATATCTTTATTAGTTCAACATATAGCTTACTCTGAAGCAATTCAAGAAACAGAAATAGACAGATCCCTTTCTGCAGGGCTACTCTCCATCCACTCCTCTCCTAGTTTATACTTACGTCCAGTGTTACTGTCTCCCAGGTGAAGGATCCAGTATTCCAATTTGTTTATAATCCGGTGTTCCAATCTAGCTAGAGCCCTCCTCAAGGCCTCTTGTCCTTCAAGAAAATCAGCAGCACCTCCCATTTTGGTATCATGAGCATAATTGATAATGGTGAATTTAACTCATGTGTTCAACGCATCAATAAATGCATTGAAAAAACCTGACCCTAGAATTGAATCCTAAGGAACACCTCTAGTGACCATCCATGAGCCACATGTAGCCCCACTCACTGCAACACATTGAACCCTGCCTTTCAGCCAGTTCTTCATCCAGAACAACAGGAAGCTGCTCATCCCACAGTTGCACTTTTCCAGAAGAATGCTGTGAGCTTCAGCATCAAAAGAATTATTAGAATCTAGGAAAAAAAACCTACATCCTCTGGCCTTCCTTCATTTACTATTTTAAAGTCAATTAATCCCATTTATAACTAACCAAAAATAGCTCTTTAAGTCCCTAACTGCATAACTTTGCATGTTCACCTATTAGATTTCATAGCTTTTGTATTAATTTTGCTCTGAGTATCATAGTTGTCCCTTTATGATATTCAAACATTTCTCTGTACAATGTTTTTCCATGTGTGGTTATTTGAAAATATCACTATATCTTTTCTATATTTTCTTTCAAAACTGTTAATGAAAATATGAAATATCAGAGATCTCCCTTAAGAAATTCTTGTTGTTTTTTGTTTAGCTGTTTATTTAGCTGCTCTATTAGTCTTTTTATTAAACTCCATTGCCTGTTGTTGAATGCCACCTGAATGAGCCAAATCAATCTTTTCACTGAATCACTGATGAAGTTTATCTACTGCATTTCTTTTATCTAGAAAGTCAGTTATTGTATCAGAGTAATATCACATCTTTCTTATTGATCTGGGGGAAAGAATAAACATTACGTTTATGAAAGCAATAGTTAAAGTATGAAATTAATCATGTGAGTGGAATGATATAAAACTATAAATATCTGGAAAAGGAATTTCTAAATTCTGTGTTTAGAAGAGGAGAGAAACAAGGGAGGTAGCAGGGCTAAATCAAGCCTGAGATTAAGATGATGGAAAATTAAAGACAATATTCTAATGGGGCTTGAAGGTGAGACATGAGAGAGCATTGTATTGAGTAAGATGTTAATTTTGAATTTTCTGTAAACAGACATACCTAAACTTCTGGAAAAATATGGACAGATTGAAGACAGCTTAAATAAGAGAATTAATAAGATGGAGGAACTAGAAGATGGGCTGAGAAATAAGAGAAATTAAGATATTTAAAATTATAAAATGATGATGCAAAAATACTTTCTGTAGCTGTATTTTTGGCTACAGAGGAGTCTAGGAAGCAAATATTTCTTGGTCACAAATTTTCAATTTTAGTCTTCATATCTTCATAGATAATAATACTCTATTTGACTGTCAAATTTGAGATCATACATGCAGAAAGATACAAGAAACAAGTTTAATAAATAAACAAGCCTACTTACAGTAATTTCACGATTATAAGCCGCACCGAGTATAAGCCGCACTCCCGGGTGTTGGCAACTTTTTGTTCTTTTGTCCATATA
>PYHW01010409.1:4154597-4177509 GCA_013186435.1 Turdus rufiventris | reverse complement strand
CCATAGTCTCAATAACAGGTTTTTTTGATGTTCAGCACTCACTGTACCACATGCTGACTGCACTTAACCCAGAGTGAAGTTCTTAGGGAGCTTTAAGTACTTAACCCTTCAGTAAGTACTTAATCAGTTCAGAACCACTGCAGCACCAAGCTGGTACTGTTTTTTTCTTCATCTTCCTTCAAAATCAAATGCTGGTCTGTCAGCACTTTCAGTGGACTTCTAATTTGTATGCTTTAGTTATGTGTGTGCTCAGACTGTTCAGCATTGTTCTTGTAGTCTTTTTCCTCACGTGATACGGTATGATGGGACTTTAGTTTGTCTAAGACCTTGCCTCTTTTAACTGTATTTTTAAAAAATAATAGATCAATAGACCCCAAGTGCTCCAGTCTCTTCGCCTTTGCAGCATTGTCCCTTCTTGCTACTCCTCTTACTGGCTGCTTCTGAACTTTCCCAGAGTTGACTACTCAGATTCCTTTTCTGGGAAAGAAGTGTTCTCCCACTCACATCAGAGTGGAGTAGGCCCATAAAGCAAACTCTCTGGTAAAAAACCAAAATGTTCTATCATCTATAACAAATGACTGTCTGTCCTGGCTTTTATTCTTCTGTATCCTTGGTTCTTTGTCACACTCTCTTACTTCAGAATTCCCCCCAGATGGCCACATAACTAACCCTTCTGTCTCTTCCCCTCAGAAATACATTCTCGAATGTACATGACCCACTTAATTTCCTCCACTGAATTCCCTTTCATTTCAATACTTTCTTTCCTTCAAGTCACCCTCATTCCCCTCATCCAAGTATCCTTCCCTTGCTATGCAAGAACTAACTAGTGTCCTCTAAGAAAAAAACAAGAGTAATGTATTACATGACCTCGCCTTATTTTACTCCTTGCTTGGTTTTTCACTTTCTTTCTTTTCTTGTCACTTGAGCAGTTTCTCTCTGACACGCACAAGGGTTCTACAGGGACTGTTTTTTGACATCAAGAAGTAAAATGAATTTGTTAGGCCACAGCACTTGAGGATTTTAACCCCATTATATATGTATGAATTCTTTCCACAGTTGATTTGACTTTGTGGTTAGAGTCTCAATAATCTTTGCTGAACACTGAATCATTTTTCATTTTTTAATGGTGAGTGGGAAAGCAGATTGTTTAAAGATGCTGCAGGTTCTGCATCATAACAAAACCAAAAATGGAGCAAGTTACTCCACCTCATCATTTTTTTTTTTTGTTATATTATGCTTATATTAGTGATTTCAGTAGTGCTTGACAAAAGGATTGATTAGCAACAAAATTCTCATGCTCTTTATAAATAATAAAAGAAAAAAAATGGGAAAAAAAAATCTGATTTTCACAACTGTTTTGTCCATTCAGTTTTCTAGGCATACAAATCTGACAGGAAGGGGTTGACTTGTCTGCACATAAATGTGCCATTTCAAAATGGTCTAAACTATCATACGATGTCTGCTGGCAGATGCAAAACTGTCTTCATGGGAGACCTGTGCCATATGAAGCTGCAGCTGCAGCACTGTCAAATTATTCAACAGAACCTAAAAGAGCGCTAGATAGCTATGTTTAGACGGCTGAAAGCTTCTTAGCCTTATTTCAAGTTATTTTTTCAGTTAAGGTTTTTGATATATCACAGCAATATATGTATGCTAAGAATAGAAGAAACTCACACAAAATTGGAATTAACTATAAGAAATCTGTGCTTAACTATAAGAAATCTGTGCTTACAATGAAGATTTCTTCTCCGAGACAGAATAAGCTGAGTGAATTTCTTGAAGTTACAGCATAGAAAGGAGAAAAAATATGATTCTGATTAAATGGTGGTTTAAGGTGCTCTAAATCCTTCATCAGCATTGCTCTTTATCTGACACAATCACCCTCTGCCTCAATTTCTTTCCCAAAAGTGATTTCCTTCTGGCTTGTTGGAATCCAATTCTCATCTAGCCTGTGACTCTTCTATGTTTCTGATGACAGTTTTCATTACCATAATGGGCATTCATTTTGGGATTGTATGCTGGGTATCTGCATTTGCCCACAAAACACATACTGAAGTATTATGCTACTGACATATATTTAACTGTGATTGCTCTAATTCTCTTTCCAGTTTTATGCTGCCAATATAATTTTTTATGACCTGTAGTTTGATCATAGGTAATAACACTATATTTGCCACTTAATCTGCGCTGAAGTTAGTATTATCTTACCATAATTTATTGTCTAGGGAAGTTTCCTGGCCAATCATCTTGAGAACTGTTGCTAAGGATCTCAAAAAAATGGTTTAAATTATTACGCAAGGAAATAATTTTCTTTACTTTCGGTGTCCTTTTCCCTTCTCCTATTCATTTGCTCTAATTTGCTATTTTAAAGACTCAAGGACACTCTTCATACACATTATATATCCAAACTGTTCTGTGAATCCTGCTAAATTCTTGGTTACAGGAACTACTTGGTTTTAATTAGCTTAATCATATTTTGAGTGAGAACTAATGTTTGTTGATATATATATATTTTACTCCTTTGAAGTACATCTATGATCTTCTGAATGCCAATGAAATGAAAAGGTATGAAATGCAATGCTATTTGCATAATGATTTCGAATTTGAAATAAAAATTCAGAAAAGAAGTCACAGTGCTTCACAGAGGTCTTGCCTACTTCTCTTTGTGTGTCCACACTCTAGCACATCATACATCTTTTTATTTTACCTATTCATTTTTTTATGCAATATAAAATCCCTTTGTCCATAACTTAAACACTTATATTTTTACATGATTGAGTAAATTGGCTTTTTTTAATGGGATTTGGATTTTTATGTTTCACTTTTTGGTGAGTTGCAGTTTGTCTGCAGGCCAGTTAAGACTGACTACTCAATTTATTTCTTCCATCAAACAGGAACTCATCTAATTATCTTTCCACAGATTAAAAAAAAAAAAAAAAAATATCACTTATGTTTTTTTATTCAGCTCTCCAAAAACCAAGACACAGTTCTCTCTATATATGTCTAAGATATGTCTTTAATTTCCTACTGCTTGTTTTCACCTATGAGGACTTATTCTGTACCAGGAGTTCCTGGTTCATTATGATTCCTGTAAGAAAGGCACTTATGTTCCATAAACTGTGGTTTATAATGCCATTTCTTAACTTAGTCAACATTATAATTAATACTGTTATCATATATTATAGCCACAGTTATCAGCTATAGTTAAAATTATGAAGAAAAAGAGGATGATAATCTCTGCTGGGGATGTTGCATAGGCCTTTAATCCAGGTGTTGAGCACTGTGCAGATCTCATCCATCTCATCTTGGTCTTTTGAGCTATTACACAATTTTTTAAAAATAAAATGTAGTTTCTAATGTGAAATTGAAAAGATAATCATGTGAGAGTTTGTAGTGATGCTTTTACATAAAGGGAAGCTCATGAAGTTAATGTAGTTGGCCACACTGAGTGGGAGCTGTTTACAAGCTTCTCTCGTATCCTGGGTGGACTATTGCCCTCCTGCAGCCAGGGAATGGATACACACAGCACTGCTGAGACCCTCCTGCAGCCGGGGGATGGATACACACAGCACTGCTGGGCTCTCCTGCAGCCAGGGGATGGATACACACAGCGCAGCACAGCACAGCACAGCACAGCACAGCACGGCACGGCACGGCACAGCTGTGATGGCACAGTGACATACATGCAGCATGGAGCAGCACAGGCATCACCTGCTCAGGTTAATGGTTCACTGGATCATAAACTCTTCAATTTGTGGTGATCAGTTTCACTAAAGGCATCATGCATGTATTAATTAATTCCTTACCTCATTCATTCACTTCATATAATCCAATATCAGTCATTATCAGTAATATATATATCTTTTGATGCCATACCTGAATGTTTTTTTTAATTTACATATTCCTATTTTACACTTATACAGATGTGTCTTGAAGAACTGAGGCATCACAGGTATTGCCTTATTAGTAAGTACTAATCACTTGCTTTCCAAAGGACATCACTTCAGCTGTGTATCTACAATAGCTGTGCATTCTCAGTCTTAGCCTTATAACCATTTGCTTGAAAGATGTATAGATATTTTTGTGGATCACAAATCAGCAAAACATGGCTCCTGTACAGTGATGTTCTTGTTTCTCTAAAGTGTACATTCAGTAGTGCCTTGATTTTTTTTTTTTCCCTAGTAGTTTCTTTGCTACGTGCTAATGTTCATGATGCAGTCACAGATTAGGTTTGTCTGTAGGTGAATTCATCGTATTATTTACCTTTTTTACCTATTCTGGCAGTATTGAACACAGACTCTAAGGATCTGTCACAAGATCAGTTTCAGTACTTTATGTTAAATCATTAGGGAGCAAGAGTGAAAGGTAGACATAAATAAATGGAGTCTCTGGTGGTCTCTATAATTGCAGTGAGCTGCCCTACGCATGCATGAAAGATTAGCATTGTTAAGAAAATAAAGTGCTCTCTTGCAAGAGTTTACTGGGTGATAAAGAATATGCAAAGTTGGATTTGGATTCATGTTCCTCTTCATGCTGACTGAAGCCTGCTTTTGGTATATTTATGTGTCTTTGTACTGTGTTAGAATGCGTGAGAAGGTACCATTCACATTAGCAAAAGGTGTTTTAGAATTACTTACTAGTCCAGCAAAATGTCAAAAGTGTTTTAAATGGTTTTATTGCTCATCTGCTTCCTCAAAGGAATCTTAAAAAATGTTATCATTACACTGAATTTCACTGTGTACTCTACTGCAGCCATTGGCCATTCCATTTAGAAGTTTCTTCCCTGCATTTCAAACAGGATAGCAGTAAACTCAGTTCCGTTCTTAACTTTTAAAAAAACAGAAAATATGCCTTCCTTGGGTAAATTTTAAAAAAAGGTATAACCCTGAATAATGTGGAAGTATATGAGAACTTCTTGTGTCATTTAATTTAGTTTATTACAGAGACTTAACAGCCTTTAGAGACAAAATTTTCTTTGAATCATTCTTTAATGCTTCATTTGGCTAGACATGATCACTGTCAGTTGAAACTTTCTAATCAGTTTAAGTATTCTCTAATCCATAATAGCTGTTCCAATATTAGGAACAAAACCAAGGTATGCCTGCTGATTGTTATTAAATTGTAAATATTTTACTTCCATTTTCCCCTGTTTTAGTTTTTTAAATGAAACCAGCATTAAGGGTGACTTAAGAAAATAAAGGAAGTAAAAATAGAGAAAGAAAATAAGTAATGCATTTCTTTTCTCAGCTAAAAACTAAATTTCCATGGCTGTTATTGGTTATGACTAATTAGTTGAAACTTGGCCAAAAAATTCAATAGATGTTTTCTGGTTCTGAAGTTTTCAGTCATTCTTGCAGAAATATCTCTTTAAAAGAAAATTAGTACAGTTTGCTAATTTCTTGTTGCTGTTCCTATGCTATTATATAATTTAGCGGATTTCATTCATGCAGGCATGCAGAGGAATTAATACTCTGTGACAAGGATTGCCAGTGATGCAGCATAAGCAAACAATCCAAACAAACTGCTTATCATGAAGCCTATAGCAGAAAAGTAACTGATCTGCTAAAAGGAACCGGGGATTGACTGAAAAGTAATTTATCAACCAAGAAAAGAGCTGTGTTTCAGTCTGCTTACTCTTAAAAATAAAGATTTTTGACCCTCATTTGGTCCTCATATACAGAAATTTACCAAAAGGCTTGCTCAAATCCCATCTAATGTATCAGATTTAATGGTATATTTTGGGCTGAAATGCAGACTACTGTAGTTTAAACTGGGTGATATTTCCAGCTAGATCATTGCCAACATTGTGAAAAAAGAAATTGTAATGAAGTTTTTTCTAAAGATATCTTGCTAGCTATGTCTTGGTAGATCTCACATATCTTCATTAAAATAGTGTCCCATGTATCATGCTCAAAGTGTGACAACAAGCTAGTGACAGCTGGACAAGGTTCAGTGAGTTGCTGACTCCGTCTGAAGCCACATGTGCAGCCTTGCAGTATTGAAAATTTACCCTGAAGGCTGCCTCAGGGTTGCCTTGAGAAAAACACTCTAGGCATGTACACCAGAGTGTTTAAACAAAGGAAAGCTGAATTACTGTGCTTTGAGAGTCATTTGCCATCCTATAATCATTGATCAATACAGAACTTATGATGGCAAACAGTAGTCTCCATGGTCCAAAACACAAAGGAGTTTGAAATCTGTAACTTGAGATTTTTTTTTCCTTTTCATCACATTAGGATGTCTCCTTGAGAAATGACAAATTTTCAAGAGCTCCTGCTACAGCTGAAAAATGTGATAAACCTCTGAAGATTTAATAAACTTAAAGCAAAGGGATAAAGTAGGCATGTACAAGAATTTAAAACATTGAAACCCTATTCCTTCTTTTCTTCAGGTCAACCTTTTCATTTGATTATTTTGCCTGGCTTTTGTTCTGGTAATTGAAATATTCCTTCTTAGACATCCTCCTTTGTTTTGATTATTCACTCCACAGGTTCACAGATTCAATTTTGGTGACAGTTTCATGACAACAGTGTATAAAGGCACACCATAAGCTTGTCTCTCTTTATAACAGAGTTGGCAGTTCTTCCATTAGTGGTCTTCACTAAATATTGGTGAAATATCAATCTGGGCTCCATTATCACTTGTCTGTCCGTTACATGTCTAGCTTTAAATTTTTTTTAGGTCTAGCTTTAAATTTTGTTCGTTTAACACAAAAGCAACAAAACAAAACAAGCAAACAGAAAACTTGCTTCTATCAATTTTCTATCGAAGATTTAGTCTAAAAGATGGTTACAAATTTCAGTGTAAAGTGAAATTTGAGTTATCATAGTAGATTGCACAAGAAATTTATAGTAGATTGCACCAGAAGAAAAGTTATTTTTCTCACCTGAGTCTAGGATATAACCTTTTGCTTGCTTATCCTTTGTCTTTGCTATGAGAAGGCAAATGTTAATTCAAAGTATAATTCCCAAAAGCATGCAAAGATTCAGAGTATCTTAAATGAGTTCCACTGACACAAGCTAACAACATTAGGTCCTGTTGAAATTAATTCTGTCTCAAAATCAGTCTAAAATGGGCACAGTAGTACACTCAGAGTTTATTCCACACCTGTTATCCTGGCTGGTTTTGAGACAGGATATGAGATAATAGCTTGGCTGTCTGGGACCCACAGCCTACAGGTGAATTACTGATTGATTTTTAGTATATGATTTAGGAATCCTTCAAATAATGTCAAGAAATTCTAGTGAAGTATACTATAAGTAATCCCTATGAATTTATTTGTATCTAGCAATGATGCATAGATAGATACACTTCCAACAAGCCCTGATAACAAGAGAAGAAATAACAGAAATATACTAGCTGTTTCCTCTAAAGCTGTTGTTTCTTGAAGGAAAAGAAATCATGTGATTGTGAAAAAAAAAAAATAAAAAATTATTTGATGGCACTCCTAATGATAAGATAATCAGTTCTATATTTGGAAAAACTGAAAACCAGACCAAACAACAAAAACCTTTTACCATTTACTTCACTCTTTTACTGAAAGAGAAGCATTTGGTAGTTGTCATGCATTCAGAAAATTCTAAAATTTCAGTTGTCCTAACTGAAAACAGTGAATTGGTGAACATTTGGTGATTTAGTTCAGCAGCAGAACTTTAAATGTATTAGTCATGAAAGCTGATACTTATAATTACTCCAGTATAGTTTAATTTTTCAGATATTTCTACTTTTTCTATCCAGAAATGTTGTCAGAGTTGATTTAGAAATTTCTGTATTTGTCATTCATTGCTAGAATTATTTTAAATGACCTGAAACTACTGCTTGACAGAAATAGCAATTCTGGTAAAGGAGCATTAATTATACACCTTTAGGAGTGATCTGGCTATCCATGTAATTGTGCAGTTTATTGCACTATATGGAAGTTCTAATGCTTCTGAGAACAAGATTTAAAATATATACAGGACAACTAACCACAACTTTCCTTCTGTAGTGAGACAGAGACAATATCTTGTTACTGAGATGTTTGAGTGTTTTGATATACTGTTTGAAGAAACTGGTTTTTGAAAAGGTATTAATGCATTAATACCATATTAATAGATTGTTTGACCCTAAATAACTTTTAAAAAGTAAAAAGTTAAATTGATGCATTGGCATTAGGACGAGGGATGCCAGAACCTGGAAAACATCACTAGACTCTATCTCTTCAGAAAACACACATAGACACTATGGGACAATAAGTACAGTATTTTCATGACTATAAGGCACACCCTTTTGACTAAAATTTTCCCTCAAACCCGGAAGTGCGCCTTATAGTCCGGTGCACCTTATCTGGTCTAAAAAGCGGCAAAAAATCGCAGTGAAAAGCAGCCAAAAAGTGTCGAAAAATCGCTGCGAAAAACGGCAAAAAAGCAGCGACAAATAGCGGTAAAGAGCGGCGAAAAATTGCCGTGAAAAAGTGGCAAAAAAGCAGCGAAAAACTTTGCAAATTGAGAACCTGCCAGTAATTCGCTATTTTGTTGCACACCACGCGGCTCCTCGCTGCAAAAAAATAGTGTGCCTTATAGTCCAATGCGCCTTATCTGAGCTACAAAGTTGCGACTCTCAGGCGGTGCACCTTATAGTCCGGTGCGCCTTATGGTCCTGAAATTACTCTACTCTGTGTTTCTTAAGTACACTAGAAAGACTGGTAGGTAAAATGGATCACTCAAAAAAGTAATAAAAATTTTGAAAGGACTAAAACAAATTTGATTTAATAAAAGAAATGGATTTTATCTAGAGTTTACAAACATTGGAAAGAAAGAGAAGTATGCCTCACTACCAATTTGCCTTGCCCCAGTCAGTGATCTGGACAGTGATGAAGTCAGAACTGTAATATCTGTGAGATTATACGGGCCTTGGTTATTAAAGGAAAAAAAAAAAAAAACCAAACAAAACAAACAACACTAAAAACAAACCAACAAGCAAAACCAGAAAAGTGGATTCAGGAACATAAAATTATGGGTTTCGTGGGTGACTGGAATAGCAAATCTTTTGTTGTTGTTCATGACATAGAAAATACTACTAATCAGATTATACTTTGTGTATAATAATGAATGACTTCTTGAGAAGAGCTTTAGGATAATCAGGTAAAGGGAATATTGCAATTTCCGGAAAATGTGAAGTAATGTATGTTGCACTCAAAAACTTTCTGTAGGATAACAGTAGTTTGCAAACTTGTTTGTGGTGCTAGGAAGGCATTCTTTTTCTTTGAAAGAGAACAACAATGCCGAAGCCTTTGGCTCCTCACAATCAATGAAAAGTCACTGATGCAAAAATAAACTTTTATATTGAAATAGAGACAAAAAAGACATCAACTGCAACAACAACAAAAAACTGTATCTATAAATGAAATTCACAGTTAAAGAGAAAAGCAAATAATTTAACCCAAACATTACAAACAAAATTATAAAACATAGTGGCAGCATACACAAGGTAGAATGTGGAATTTTCAGAATACAATTATTTGTTCTTGTACTTCTTTACATAACCGATGGTGCATGTAATGATAGAATATACAAAGGAAAAACACTATTTGCACCTTTCTAAGGCAATTTAAATTACATTATTTACATACACACTGAAACAGTGGTTGACAGAGCGGTGCCTCCCCATTGGTAGGTGCCAGTGAATGGCTGAAACCCTGATTAGAAAACTGAAAAAGAAGATTTGAAAGATCTGTCTGGAGATTAATATGGTCAGATGTCTATTTCAGATCCTGACTTTATTCTTGAATGGGTCTGATGAGTCCCTTGGGAAGCTGCAACTTTTTCTATGTTTATTCTATGGTACATCAATAAATTCTATAACCACTTTTTCAAAATTCATAAGTCTGGCTCCTAGTTTATAAATACAAATTCTAAGCTAGCAATTGTTTCAAGAATCTTCCAGAAATGTGGTGTTTCTGTCTCAGGAGGGCTATGAGGAGACTACACAAAGAAAAGAGAAAAAGATGCTGTTATATTTGCATGATAATTACTGATTTTGGGGTAGTGAGTTCAGGGTGAAGCAACATGTATTTTTGGTTTTCCCTCATCAAGTTGTTACAAAGCCTTAACAAATGTGATTAAAATTAGGTAGAATTAAAGAGTGAGCAAACCAGTACTGATGAAGGATGCAAATTATAAGCTCTAGAAGTTCCTTTAAGTGCAGTCATATTGTTTAAGTAGACAATGAAAATTGAGAAAATGTGCTCCTTGAATGTGAGCTAAAATGTCTTTTAAATACTTGAAAAATTAATTGATATAAAGTAAACAATGCTTCATGTAACTAGAGAAGTAATAAATAGCTTGTGGGGTGATGAGAAGGAATAGCTATATTTGAACATTTTAAAGTGATACTATTGATCAGAAAAAAGTGGCAGACTTTCCATTACTCTGAAGAGATATGAAAACTACTGGCTGGATGTAAGTGGAAATATTCTAAAAACTTTTACTTAGAGCATCACAGTTTCTGTTTCCAGGGAAACCACTTTCTTTATAACAGCTCTCAACAGCCCCACCATTAGGAAAACAGCTGTCAGGGACATTGAATATTAAGGAAGGAATCAAGGGTGAGCTGAGAGAATAATAAGAAAAGAATTAAGATAAAAAATGTGCATTATATTTGAAATAATATACTGTAGATATTTATGGAAAGAGGTGGCGTTGAATAACTTTTATCCTAGCTTTCATCTTCAGGAGACTGTATGCTGGCTATCTTTGAAGTATGACACTCTTTGTACTGCTGTAGAAAAATAAATTACATAAATATTAAAGTAAATATGCTGGCTGAAGCACATACCAAAGACATCCCTTAAGCTGTTACAAAAACTGCCACAAACAGTATATTCAGTACGGGATGAATTTAAGAATGGCTTCCTTTGGAGGCAATAACTCACCTCCCTTCTTCTTGGTATTGTTATTCTTCATGTATCAATAACGAATGAAAAGGAAAAGAAGTAATAAAGGTGACTGAAATTCTTGTCAGTTCCTGGTGGTTTTTCAAATCTTCAGAATTTCTTCATACTGAGAACTCTACAAAATCACTGATATCAATCTTACAAGTTGATTTTTTCACAAAATGGTATTTTTGAGATGTTATTACACAGCCAGACATTTAATTTTTGCAATTGATAAATTATTTTTGGAAATTATGTCTTTCCAGGCATTAAAAACAGGACTTTTGAAAGAAAAATCAGATTTCTCTCCATGAGAAAAATATAGAAACAGGCATAAAAAAGAGTAGAGGATAGGTTTTATAGGATGGGATGAGCTGGGTGCTGTGGAAGAAGAAAAAAAAGATGACTACAGTGTTACTCTTTTTCATTCTTCTAAAATTTGATGAAAGCACAGCTTCTCTCATTCACTTGTTAAAGGAATTTCCCCTTCCGGCTTTGATTTCGCTTGTTTGGTTGGTTTTGGTTTTTTGTTTTGTTTATTCTTAATCTTGTTTCTGTGCTCAGCCTTTTGAGGGGGGGGAGGAATTGTGTATGTGTGTATGGTTTTTAAGGAGAAAAAGTGGATTATTACAGCTGCAATTATTCCATCCATTTAATAATATTGCTTCTTTTCACTTGACTTCATCCTTCTGTAAAGGAATTGATTCAGATACAGAATATGTTTTGGAATAATTTGGGGTATATCATTATGATACTGTATTATACCTATTAGGTAAAGTTGAGAAATTTAGATTGATCTAGATTGACTTATTATAAAAGCGTCTTGTTAATCATTTATCCATCCTTAAAATTAAGAAGTTATTAACAGATTAAGTATGTGATATACAGACATAATTTCTACATTGCTTTTTAAAATTTATTTCTCTTGAAATAATCTCCTTAGTGTAATCTCAGTTTTCTAAACTACCCTAAGAGCATTTTAACCACACAGTAGGAACATTTTGTATTACGTCTCAAGACAGAACAAAACTTTAAGGGCAGAGGAGATATAAAGGAAATATTTCTTCTTCACACAGCTTATGAGAAAATAATAATTATTTGTCCAAAGACAAATGCCTCAAGTTTTTACAAGTTCAGAAACATATGGACATATTGAGAGAGCAGAATCCATAAAAGATTTCTGGACAGCAAAAGTTATCAAATCTAGCTAAGGTATGTGCACTGCATCGTAAATTCAGGATTCTGGGAGAGAATCACTGTGTGCTTTACTCATAGTCATAATTATCTATTCAATAATAACTGGACAGAAGAGCTCTTTCTGAACAACACATTCTCTTTTTGCCATCCAAATTTTTATATATTTTTCTATGTTGATGTAAGCTTTCTTAAGATAAACTGGTGTGCTTCGGCCATGTAAAGAAGAAGGAAGTTCTGGTGGAGATTGCTCATAATGAAATAGCATGAAATTACACAGGAAATAGGTCTGATGTCTGTTCCTTCTGCTCTAGGACCTCACACCCTACACAGAGGTGAGTATACAGGCAACAACACATGGTTCTGGAAGGACTGGAACATCCTGCTGTTAGCATGAGATTTACAGATGTCATGATGAAAAAAAAAAAAATCATATTTAAAGTAATTACAGGTTTTTATGTATTTAAAAAATTTAATATATATAATTATTGTGATTTTCCTTGAAGAAAATAGATAGGCTTGGATTTTCAACATTTTTAGGAAGTCTTATATTTTTTGCTGCTTACAGAATAACCTCAAAATTAAAAGTCATTATGCCTAAACATGAAACAAAGCACTGTCTAGAAAACCACTCAACCAAACTGCTTTTTGACAATACCCAAAACATAACAGAGTCTAAAGAATAAAATAACATTCTAATATAACTCCCACAAGTTTCTTGGGGTCCATCTCATCTCACTGAGTATTGAGACAATATCTGTAATTCATCTGTACTGCTACTCATGGAGCTCCAGATTACTTAGGCCTGGACTGAGAAAGTATTTATGCAGACAGAAAAAATTATTGAGGAGAAGTTTAGTGTCTGACACTTTGTACATGAATCTTGACCACAGAAACAGTACCAAAATCCAGTGGAGAGGCATGTCAGAGAACCAAAGAAATATTTAAGAGCAAAAGAACCTGTCATGTACACATCCTAACCTCAATTGTCAAGTTCCTTCATCAAGTCAATGGCATTGTGCTGTTTTGTATATGGCACAGGATTCTAATACTGTCCTGGCCATGCAGAAACATGAGTTTCTTACTCTTACTGTAACTTAAGTCAGGTCATGTTATTTCTGCACTGTTAAATTCAGGTTTCAGAGAATGACCAAGTTTTTCACAGATGCACTTTATAGGGAATGAGAATAGTTTTGTGGTGAATATATGTGACTTATCTCCACTTGAACCTCAATTTAAGAAAGGATATATAGCCATAGAATTTAAATGGAAATGTGCATAGACAAGGAAATAAAATAAATGAAGATTTTAATTTTTAGGTGACAGAAATTACATCCCAAATCAGAGCTTACTATATAAGTATTTATGTTAGAAGTAATGGAAGAGAAGGAGTAGAACTAAATATGTTTATCACTTATCTGTATGTATCGCCACTGTGTTCAATCAAAAATAGTATATGATAATATCTGCTATATACCAGTTGATTTCACATACTGGAAGGCATAGATAAGTGCCCTTAATATGAGGCCAGAATAAAAAAAATTCTAGTTTTGAACTGACTTGTCTTGGAAATGAGAACTGATCAGGATAGTTGAAAAGGTCCTTTTACTGGTGCATTAGAAATAACAATCACCACGAACAGAGCAGTGGTTTAAAGCATATCTCAGACAGCCTGTGTGGAGCATCTGTTTATTTATCTTATTCGTCACATTGCCTCAAGTGAGAAAGTTTATATACGGCTTTGTTCCTAGACTAAGATAAATGTATCTTGCCTTCACTGTTTTCTCCAAGTCTTAGTTGTTTTGTAAATGTATTATGTAAAAACTTAAATATTGTTGACAAAAGATCAGTTTAACAGTCATTGTTTGTATTGGATGATAACATGTTTAATCAGTCTCATACTCCAACAGCTGCTGCTCCGATAAGTGAATTCTTATTTGCAAAGGAACACCAAAACTTGCTTTTAAGGAAGAGGAGAAACCAACGTTTATTATCTTGTAATCTCAGTTCTAAAAATTTAGAGGAAATAAGAAGCTCCAATGACAGTTTTGCACATGGTTGTTAAATTATTTTAAAACACTTAATGCTGCCAGATTTTAAAACAAAAGGATAGAGGTACAGCAAGCATTTCAAAAAATGCCTTCATAAGCCCCCTCAACCCCCACCCCCAAATTTTCACTCATCAGTATTTCTCAGGACTGTGAAAAACTGGGATAAAACTACCAGAATTTTGTGAACACTGTATTCTGTATGCTGAAGGGAGATTTACATGGCATTTGATTTGTAGTAACCAATTCTTCATGATTTGAATAAAATAATTTTCAGAATGTCCTAGTACTTTAAAACTGAAGGAGTGCCAAAAAGGTTGCCTTTTGTAACTGAATTTATTCAGTCTGGTTTGATCTTTTTCTGAGGTGTTTGAAGCCATGTTTCCTGCACCTGTTCATTTGTAGCATGCGATTATGTTGATTCAATCACTTTCAAGCACATGGAAATTATTGATAATTCACCAGCTGCTTTTTGAGAACAAATTTAATATTTTAAAAGAAGGGAGGAAGAGAGGGATCATGGTTCAAGGTCCGTAACAAACTGAAGAAATTAATTAAGCTGTGGATACCATGAACACATGGCAAAACTGGTAAATAATCCAAAACCGTGAATAGTATTGTGTTGTTTTACTTGTGTAAGTATAACTAGGAAATCATTAAAAATAGCGCAGGAAAATTTAAATTTCCAGTAAACTATATTCTGTTTATTTGAGAACTCTGCATTTTTTAAAATTACATGGTTCAAAACCTACCTGACTTACCTATTTGGTTTAATTTGGTAAATATACTATTAAAAATGGCTTTACATGGTGACGATAGCTGTTTAGAGCATCTAATATCATGCACCTAGGCCTCGTCTCTCACCTTGGTAAAACAGCTTAGATTCACAAGAGTAGTGAGTAGCCACCATCTTCTGACTTCAGATTTACATTAGTGTCATGATAAGCTGCAAAATATTGTGTCCCAGCAGTCTCTTGTAAGTCACCTTGAAAGAGACAAATGCTCTTATCTCATACCTCTGGAACTTTACAAAGCATTTCTGGCAACAAAAAAATGATGAAGGATATACATATAATGCTCAATGACATTTTATATTTGGATCTAGGTTCTGCAATATTCTCTAATTAGATTATAATTAGATTATAGTGTTTTATAAAGTATGAAGCATAAATGAGTTTGTAATCAAACAGATACAAAATAGTAGTCTCTTTCGAATATACAGGAAGGAAGAGACACTTCTTTCAGGTTTCTACATGTAATGAGCTTTAAATCTTTAAATAACATCTCATAATTGTAAGCCATGCAGTGTTGCAGGTAATAATTAACTTGTCTGAATAAAAGCTCGTGTGGTACTTTGAGATTACAGAAAGATCAACAAAACTTATCTGGAAAAAGAAAAAATATACAAAAAGTTTATTTATAATGTCCCTATCCTCTGAGGTGGCAACTCCTCTACTCCTATTACTAGGTAGTATAATCTGCTATGTGTATGAGCTTTCCTTACACTGGGACATGATTGTTAAAGTTTAAAAAGTACTTTATGATCATTTATCTTCTTTAAATCCTCTTCTTTAAAAGGAAACTAGTCAGTAGCCAAACAGCTTGAGGACCTTTTCTGCCTTGCAGCCCTCATACCTGTCCATGTTCAGAGGATGTCATTGGTGGCAGAGATCGCACATCACCAGAAAGAGTAAATGCAGCATTCAATAACCTCATGCATGCATAAATAAAGTGAAAAGTGAATATCCAAACTAACAGACCCTCAATAAAAAAAAATAATAATCGACCTTTTATATTTCAATTTCTTTTTAAATTGTGTGAGTATACAAAACTGGACCCTCACAGTATAGATTTTCAGCATGTGTACTGAAGAATATTAAATTAATGCTATCAAACGGCCACACCTAGAATAAAACAGAGGATGTTCTCCTCTTGAGTTTTTTATTTGAACCTAATTTATTTCTCTGTGGACTAAACATTCAGTAGGTCATTAGCAAGACATAGTAAATTGAGTAATTTTGGTAAGGAAGCCGAAAAACAAAAAGCTAAAAACATATAATTAGAAAGCAGATGTTGAAATCTGGTCTTTCACAGCCATGCTGGTTTCTTTCATATGGACAATTACTTTTATAATTTTCTGTTTTCAGTTATATTTCAGATAATAAAGTTCAACTATCTTTTTGTTTAGTTAAATAATGGAGATTACTTGAGCTCTGTATATTGAGTGGTTCCATGAAAAGTCCTAAATTTATAGCTACAAGTATTATCTTTCTGCAGTGCTACCAGAGTTCCTGCTTTGTCCATTTGTTTGGTTTTGTCTGTAAGTTTTGTTTCTCCTTATGGCTGAGACACATATTTACAAAATTATGACTATATTTAATTTAAAAGTTGATGAACAGAAAAATAAGAGAACAAAACCCGAAAAATCCACCAAACAAAACAATAAACTATTTGAAGTGAAAAATAAGATAAAACTAAAAAGAAGCTACTTCTTATGTGTTTTGTATGGAGAGCTTGAAATGTGTTACTTCTTTAGCTCACATCCCTAAACTTTGCTCATAGGCTACAGACACTCTGTGTAACTCTATAAAGGCATCATGATATAATCCACCAAAGCCTGTCAGATAAAATAAATTTAATCTGATTACACCAATTGTCACAGCCAGTTGAAAGTGAAATTTAATAAAATCTGACTATTAATAACAAAGTGTAATAAGAAAAAATATCTCTTAATGATTAGTAGAAGTCTGATGTAAATAAATTTACTTTTAAAAATTTATTTACATCACTGGTGATCAAATATAATAATTTAATGTTGATATTAATCAAATTTCTGATTTTGTGTGATTTTCCCTTTCTTTATAGTGACTATGGCACTTGTTATCACAGGTCAGCTCACTCACCAGAAGAAGCCTTCCCAGTCAAATGTATACAAATTTTTTTACCAGGTCTCTGGCCTGATCCATACATATGGAGTTCAGAGATGCTCCAGAGGCAGAGATTTTGAGAAGCTCTTTTGATAGTGCCAGTTAATGGAATCATATTTTCCTACTTCACTCTAAAATCTTCATGAAGAATATCAATCACAACATAAGAAGAAAAAAATTGGTTCAAATCAACACATAATCTACAATCTACAGTCTGCAATCTGTAATCTACAATGAGGGGGTTTTTTAATTTTTTTTTAAATTTATGTTCGTATTTGATTTTTTTTAAAAGAAATCTGTATGGATGCTTCATTAGAATTTGAGTCAAAGTATTATTTAAGCCTCAAATGAAATTTGGGGTTTGGCCAATATTTTTAGTCTCCTCAGAATACTATTCACATTGTTATATTTGTGTATTCACAACATAAGAAAAGACTTAGGTCTAATAATGACTCAGAAAAACATGGTTTTACATCTTCTTTTCTCGTTAACACTGTTATCTTCAAAGATGTGTGTTTTTTCTTAGACAAAATTTTGTTGAAAAAATAAAGCTATCTGAAACCTAACAAGAACAGATATTAAAGAGATACTCTTTGTTTTCTAGTGAATATTTAGAATAGATTTACTAGTTATAATATTGCTTCTATAAAAAACTGTAATAAGATTTTTTTCCTTACATTAATAAGAATGGACATAGTTTAAAATTAGCATTTTGTTTGCAATTTAAAAAAAAAACAAAACTGACCCAAACCGACAGTATTCCACTTAATACTATCAGGATTTTTATGACATTCATCTTACAGTTGAAACCCTAAACTGAGCAATGCTGAGCATTGGTCACAGTCATATAGTGATGAATTTGCCTTAATCTCTCTAGCGTTGATAATAAGCTCCACTTACCAGAGCAAGATATATCTGTTAAAATCTAAACCATTCTGCTTATTTAGAAAACGTTGATGACATTGGGTCTGATTTTAACAGAGAATCAAGGAATAACTTTCGAAAAGAATGCCTAGACTAAATTATGTGTGAGGTTCAAAAGAGGTGATGTGACTAGTTTTCATCATAAGAATCACTAGGGGGGAAAGTATAGAACTGGAAAATATAAAATATATTCTTTATATTGAAGTTTATATCCTTTATTTATAGAATGCAAATCAAAAGATGGATAAGTAGGTCACCTAGCTGTGTAAAAGTTGCATATAATTTATCTCCAACAAAATTAGCAGGATAACAATTAAAACAAATCAAGAGAATCTGTGAAATACAAATAACAGTTCTTTGACTAAAACATTCAACTCTTTCAGCACTCCTTGAGACTGACAACCCTTCCAGTATGATACATGTTTGTAACCCTGTATAGTTCTGCTGGCTCTGCTGACACTTGCCTCTGCTGATTCTTCTGTGTAATTATATAAAAGATTCTTCAAAAATATAAACTTTTTAATGGATTTAGCAGAAAACCTCCTGCTGATAAAGTAATCTTACTTCCTACAGCATGAAGAACAATATAGCAGCTGAGGAGAGATGGATATGTTGGTCTTTTGGGTATGATTATGTCTTACTTTAATGGAAGAGACAGAAGATACTCAGACTAACCTTAATGAGAAAGGAACTGAAAGAGCAAGATGATTTCATCATGTTTTGGTGGTTTTTTCATCTCTTTAAAGGAAATTATCATACTGAGGCAGATTTAGAAGTACAATAGTGAAAAAAATCAAGTTGACTAGTCTAGGCTCATCCTAATATTTCTGCTATGTGAAACTATCTTGTCATGATTAGCTTGACTTACTAGGCTTTGATTGCTGTAAGAAGTTGAGATAATTCTTCAGCCGTACTTCCAAGAAGCTCTAAAGCACCACAAAAAATCTAGCAAAGCCTGTTTGTGTGTTACCTATAGACCAGAAGCTGAAGAAAAGTCTGTGGGTTTTTTTGGTGAATTTCATTAATTGTTTTAATATTTGCTGTTAAGAACACTTCAATTAAATTGAGATGTAGCCTCTACATTCTAAAGATTTTATTTTTTTTCTCAGGCTAGAAATGAGTGACTATTCAACTGTCATTGCTTTGTGCTTCATTTTCTTCTCTAAGATCTAAAAGTCATGTGTGGATTGAATGGGTGTGAAATTAATTAATGTTGTTGCTTTTTAAAGTGACACTGAAATGTTTCCCACATTAGGCACAGATTGTTTTGGGTTTTTTTACATAAGTGACAATTAAATAGATGGTAAGTATTTTACAGTTTTTCTAAATGAGAATACTTCTTCTAGGTTTACAATCAAATAGATAAGAATAGTTCACCAAGAATGGGAGGGTTCTACAATGATATCTACTCCAGCTCTTTGACCGGGGCCAGCCAATAGTAGAGCATGTTTTAAGGGCATTGCCCAAAAGCCTCTCAAGCACTGAGAGGCCTGGGGCATCAACCACCTCCTTAGAAAGCCTGTTGCAGTTTTTGCCCACCCACTCAAAAAAAGTTTCTTATTATCACATATGAATGTCCCTGGTGCAGTTTTAAACCATTGCCCCACATCCAATCACTGGATATAAGGGAGATCAGCACCTCCCTCTCCATTTCTTCTCCTCAGGGAGCATCACACAGAATTTATACATTGCACAGATCTAATTGCAAGAATGGGATACTGACCAAATCAATGTACATTCAATCCTGAACAAGAAATTAAATAAAAATTGCAACACTGATGGCATTAAATCAGGTCAAAAGCACACATACAACAACTTTTTATTAGCAGCAGGAATAAGCAGACACTGCAGAAAGAAAGATGGAGCAAGCATATATGAAAATTCCTGAATTACTTCACTGCCTTTTATTGTTTAATTTTTTTTTCAATTCAGGAAATATCTTGAATCAGATGTGTTCTGACTATTTAGTAATGATTAATAAACTTTTCTTTCACTGAGTTTTCTAATAAACCCTTGGATCTATTTAAATTTTTATAGTCTACAGCATTATTTGGCAAAGAGTTACATTATTCCACTACATAATACATGGAGGAAGAAAAACCCAGATACCCTATAGGCTCACCCTTTATTCTGAACCTATTTCCCATTCACTTTATTTGATAGTAGATAGGAGGAAAACAGTAATGACTGATCTCAATTAAACCCTATGGCTCTTGTGATTTTGTGGATGCTTATTAAATCCACCACCATGTTCAGTTCTGCCTCATTAAATCATTACTTGTATGGAAATTTTTGCATATTTTAATCAGAGGCTTTCTTACTTCCTGAACTTTTTCTAGTTCTACTATATCATTTTGAGGAGCAGGTACTAAGGTTGTATAGTACTCAAAACATATGAGAAACATGAAATTACACAATGGAATAATTACATTTTCTGTTTCACTCTGTATTTCTTTATTACTTTCTGACAACTGATTTTTTTTCACTTTTGCTGAGCATTAGAAATGACTGTCACAAAACCAAAATCTTCCCCTGGGTAATATGGTCAGCTCAGTGCCCTCGTTGGTTCCTCATGTAGATTACTTACTAAGATTATTTACAATTGTCATCGTTATCATCATATGTCATCTGTCATTTTTTTAATATTGTCATTCAAATTCTTACTGATTTCATCAAAGTTTTCAAAGCTGAACTCTCTCCACCCTGCACTGAATGAGTTTATACTCAGAAAGACATTGACACTTTACTGTTGATCTCTTTTCTTAGGTCATTTACAAATGAGTGTAAAAAAGTATTCTACCAGCACAAATCTATTATAATCTCGATGCTCTGCAAGAGAAGGCTGCTTACTTTTGCCTCCTCTTTCTAACTGTTTATATGTTTGCACATTCAGGTGTAATTAGTGTGTGTGCCCAGGTGCTGGCTACTGTGAGAAGAGACTGGAAGCTGCTCCCATGCTGGACAGTCAGTCCCAGCCAGCTCCATGACAGTCACACCTCTGGCCAAAGCTGAGATCAGCAGTGATGCTATCAGTGCCTCTGTGATAACCTGTTGAAAAAAGGGTAAAAATGCTGTGCAGCAGCTGGGTGTGAGAGGAATGAAAATATATATCTCTTTATCCTAGTCTATTTAATTGGTAATAAATTAGATTAATTTCACCAAGTCTGTTTTGCTCATGGAGATAATTGCTGAGAGATCTCCCTACACTTATCTCAGCCCCCAAGTGTTTAGCTGTATTTTATCCCCCTGTTCTCTTGAGAAAGAGGAGTGATAGAGAGGCTTGTTGGTCACCCAGCTGTCAACTATGCCACAACCTGACACAGAGAGGAACTTTTTAGATCTCCTCTGGCATCACATTTATAATTTCCCAGCCCTAAGGTGCAAGAGCAGTTTTGAAGAGAGAAGTTACACACTACCATTAGTAATTTAGCTATTTCATCCTTGAGTTATCTTAGAACACTTGAGTGAATACCATGTAGTCCTTCCAATTTGTTACTGCTTATTTTGTCAGTCTGCTTCATAACCCCTTTTACAGCCAATTTCAGGCACAACTGCTGAGTCTCCAGTAAAAAAGAGTTCCAGTGAAAGAACCTTTCTGATTTTTTCACAGTCAACACAAATGGAAAAAAAAAGGCATTTGGCTACTCTGTAGTGGCTTTGACTTGTTTGAAAGGTTATTTTATATCCAAATTGTCATCTGAGTTATCGCTAAGATTTCATTGCAAACTTCTTATAGAATATATGTTAAGGGAAAAAAAACCACAATTATACAGTTATTAAGGATATTTATTTTGAAGTTGTTTTTTTGTTTTTGTTTTGTTTTTTTTTCCTCTGAACTCTTTTTTGGGATATCAAAACCAGCAGATTACCTATCCTCAAGCAGTCTTTTGACAAAATGCAATAGCTATTCAATCAAATTAGCATGCATTCTCCAGTTCTCCATGTTAGAAGTCAATATTCCATAACTTTTTTCTTGTTTTGTGCAGTTTCTAACCTCTGGAAATTGAAAACATGCCAGTCTGAGAGGGATTTTTGTGCTTGCATTGCCACACACCAAACAACAGAGGATCAGGCCCATTTTTGCTTACATTTGCCATTAATTAGTCACAATTGTTTTGGACTTTTGAGTACAATTTTTTTTCCTGCCTATCTAGCTATATTAATCCCCTAACCCCAAGCCATGGCATTATTAAAATTTCCCAAAGCAATTCCTGTAGTAAAAAAACAGATCTGGGATTGTTGCTTTGCAGAAATGAATCAGTAATTCTGGCAATAAAATGACTGGGAGTTTTCTGCCAATTTTGCTGAATATTGATGAAAGAATGATGTATCATCCCATGTGGTGGACAGCAAAAATGAGTCATGAGATAAAAATATATTTGCAACCCTGAACTTTCTCCGATCTTCCCTGATTAATTTAATTTACCAAGTCAATGGAAGTTGGTCATTTTTAATTACTTAGCCCCTCATTCCTAGTCTAGCTGAACATTTCACTAGTCATAGCAGCTGGAGGCCAGTGTATCCTGCACTGTCTATCAGAACACCCACATGGCTGCTATGGGTACTTCTGTTCAGTAATGAAGAGAAATTAAATGTTTTATCACACAGAGATGATTGGAATGAAGCAGTGTTTTGGCAGTAGGTCCCCCTCAAAGGGAAAGATTCTGAATTCTATGCAAGTGATATTTCTGGTATACTGAGAGCACTTGCTCTAGAAAAAAAAAAAAAAAAACACAAAAAAACCAAAAACCAAAAACCAAAAACAAAACAAAACAAAACAAAAAACAAAAAACAAAAAAACCCAAAAAAACACCCCCAACCAACCAACCAACCAAAAAAAAAAAAAAAAAAAAAAAAAAAAAAAAAAAAAAAAAAAAAAAAAAAAAAAAAAAAAAAAAAAAAAAAAA
>PYHW01010409.1:4143580-4154547 GCA_013186435.1 Turdus rufiventris | reverse complement strand
ACAAAACAAAAAAAAAAAAAAACCAGCAAAACAAACAAACAAACAAACAAAACCCCAAACAAACAAACAAACAAACAAACCCAAAAAACCACAATTGCTTGGTGATTTTTAAAACCGCAATTGCTTGGTGATTTTTTTATCAGTTGTAAATGTACTACCTCAGAAGGTATATTGTTTTAGTGATCATCTACCTATACAGAAATACCCTAAAATTCTGATTTTGACATGAAAATTAATCAATATGTAGGAGTGTTGCAGACATCAAGGTACAAATGTGTCTTTAGGTATGATTGTGAAATTTCATTCTAGTAGAGTTTATGCTGACGCCAAAGAAATGTGATCCCAAATGCGATCCCATACAAGTCTGTATATAGTGTTTGCAATCCAATATTTTGCAGTAGCTCAGGTATTGGGGTGACTTCCATGAAAAGAGACCCGAAGTTTTCCCTGGGTTCAATACCATCCAGGCCAGACAGAGAGAGCCAAGATAGTAAGTAAAATGGGTCAGTGTTTTGTATTTCTGCTGGAAATGGTGTTGATAGCCCAAACATGCTTTTCCTGTTGCTGAGCAGTGCTTACGGAGCCAAGGCCTTTCCCACTGCCCACCCCACCTCACCAGGGAGGTGGCTCAGGAAGCACAAGGATTTGGGAGGGGACACAGATGGGACAGCTGAGCCCAACTGACCAAAAGGATATCCCAGACCATAAGGCATCATGCACAGGGTATAAAGTTGGGGAAAGAAGGATGGAGGAGAGAAAATTTGGAGTGATTGTGTTTGTCTTCCCTGGTCACTGTTACATGTGATGGGGCCCCGCTTTCCTAGAGATGGCTGAACACCTCCCTGCCCATGGGAAACAATGAACTCATTCCCTGGCTTTCTATCCTTGTGTGTGTGGCTTCTGCCTTCCCTATTTAAGTGTCTTTATCTCAACCCACATGTTTTCCTAGATTTTGCAATTCCAATTCTACCCCTGATCCTGCTGGTGAGGGCTTGTGCAACTGGCTGTGTGGTGCTGGGTTGCTGGCTGGGTTTAAACCAAAACATCTAAACCATCTTTTACTAGACACTGTTATTACATCTAAGATAAGACTGGTCTGATCACTCCTGAACCAGTTCAAAACCTGCAGCAGTTTTCAGCCCATGCTCAGTGTAAGCATACCTAAATGTGGCAGGTATAACAGCCTCAGTTATTCACTACTAGAAGTTTCATGGAGCCCTCAGGAAAGTCCTCAAGGAGGAACTCAGGCAAGCAATGAAGAACAGAAATCTCTAGTTACAATGAAAAGAATTTTTGTCATAAAAACATGCTGCATGCTATATCTCTCCATCCTTGAATGAGATCAGCAAAACATCTTAGCTGATCAGCCTGGGAATTGTAATTCATAATCTCACTTTGTTTTGAAAATCATGGATTCAATAAAAAACTGTTTTTATGACTCATCACAAGTTCCTCTACATGTTGTCATTGACAGTTCCTGTATATTCCAGAAATGTAACTATCTTGATATTATCCCCATAGGCTTTAAAAATGTCACTTCTGCTACCTTAATTCTCTTTCAAAAAAAAATCCATACTTATGCATCTACTTATAAGCAAAGTACCTAAACCCACAATAAAAAGAGAAAAAAATTAAACTTGGTTGGCAGAGACATGTAGCCTAGAGGATGTTTCCACCACCCTTGGGTAGAAAACTGGAACCTGGCCATCTGTATTTCTCTTTATATCATCTGCACAGATTAGATTTCCAGTGAAGTTTAGACTGCCAAACACATGTAAATATCTAAATACAAAAGTTTAGCTGTAGTAATCCTAATCTCAAAAGTGATCCTACCCTTGAGACTTGTTTCTTTTACTTGCATAAAGCCATCTAGTACCACTTGAAATGTCCTTCCCCTGTATTAGTCATCTGCATGGAACTCAGATGACCAAGAGATATTTTCAGTCTACAGCAGCAAGTGAAGTCATTCCTGATTAGGATATTCTTCAGGATAGGCATGTCATTGCATTGTGGTTCAACTACTACTAACCTATGGAATGGCTAAACAGTAAAGGAAAAAAAAAGGAGTATTTAATTTGGCTGAAAGCTTAGGAATGAAGCTACTAATTTCTCTTGATGTGAAGCACTGTGAGAGATTATTAAATATGGATTAAATTCTATTTTTACATTTGGTCATTCTGTGAAATGGTGGGGGAAATAAGTTGGAACAAGCTCTGTCTTTCTCTTCAGAGGGTCATGCACTTTTAACATAAACCCTCATGTGTTCAGAAAGTGAAATTTGCAATGTGCCCTCTGAAAAGATTACATACTATTATGCAAAATGTACAACAGTTATTCCTGATTATGCATATTCAGAAATCATCGTGTCTGTTTGTTAGTCTTGAATTATATTCAGAGATATAATACAGAAGAGAATATTCTTCCAGGAAATTCTAAACCTCTGTGGTGTTGGATCACAATTATCCTTGGCATTATAAGGAAAATCCTCACGGTCTTAATTTTTCAAGAATTCAAGCTTTATTTTTCCTCTCCCTCAAGCCCTTTTTATTTTGTTTTTGCTTCATTTGTTAGTCAATACTTCTTAACCTTGATCAGTTTGAAAAAGAACTTAATAGTTTGGTATATTTATTCAGTGGATTCTTTTACAGATCCTTTTATAGATCTTTTATAGTCAGCAATTCTGTGAGGCTTTACTGAGAAGAAAAGAGCAAAGAAATATAAGGTCTTATAATTAGCAACGTATAAATGAAATTATAATGAGTGTACATAAGGTGAGAATGCAAATCTTCCCTAGTCTTTGTAGATGAAGGTGTTGGGAATCAGTAGTTAATCCATGGAGATTTTACTAATGAGCCAACAGGACTATAACAATTCAGCAGATATTTAATAAATACTTAAAATATGTTTATACATCTGTTGCTTTCTCTTTTGTGAGTAGTAATTAAAACAGCAATTGTATCTCTCTTGGGTAGAATTGTTTTGAAGGCAATGCATGCAGTGAGGAAGATAGAAGAGAAGGAACTGCTGGGTTTAGAAGATTTGCTCTCTAGGTAGATCTCACACTGGCTTTGCTGTGGTTTGGAGAGTTTTATTCTTTCTTGCCTCAGTCACTTCTGCACAATTATTTTAAACAACCTGCTGTCACCAATTTGTAAGCCATTAGTCATAGATTTTTTTTATCCATTTTATTTTTTCTATTTTTTTTAAGTAAATAAAACAATCTAGGAACATCCAAACAGAATGTTTCACCAAGAGTTAAACAGCTAGAGAAAAACAAAATGTATTAGTACCACATAATGAAAAGCAGGTGCTCCTTCAATACCTACAGAATGGAAAACTGGCAAGTTTAATCACTAACTTTCTTTGAGACTTTTAATGCAGTGCTTATATTTTTAGTTCTCTAAGCACTTTCAAAACAAGAGCTTGAGCGAAAGAATGTGTTTTACTGGAGGAGACTTTCATCGATGGTTATTTCTTACAATGCTGTAGATTTTTAAAGAACTTCTATATTCCATGTATCAAGAATTGTCAGTAGAGAAACAGATATTTGGAACTGCATGAAGATTATCTCCTTAGCTATTGTCTCTGTAAATTTGACCTCAGTTTGATTCAGAACACACAATTTGAAATTATCATCCAAGAAAATTGTCTCAAATATAACATCAGCTAATAATAATATTTAAACCAGAAAATGCGTTAGACCAGAAACCTCTTTTAGCTTTTGCCAAGATAAGAGTCATAAAAGTACGTCCTTCTAAATATCTCTATCAAGAATTTCATGTGTTATTTCTTCCAAGAACACTCCAATTTAAAGTTAGCAACTTTATCAATACTAAATTTTGCCTAGAATTTTTGTTGTTTTGTTTTGATTTGGTTTTGATTTTCTTTGTTTAATATTAGCCTGTCATTCTGCATGGTTACCGTTCTCTTTCAGGTATGTGTGAATTTGCTCTGCCACTGAGGAACAGAAACTCTTTTTCAGTAGAGGTACTGTCACAAAATCATCTGGACTCATTACAACTTCTATTTTAATCCTTTTCTTTATAATAGTATCTGACCATCATAATTTTTGCCTCAAGGTCTGAGCTGAAGTAAAAAAAAAAAAATATTTAAGACATATTTACTGTGGAAAGATCCCTTCCTTACCTTTTTCTCATATTTGTGGGGCCTTTAGATTATTTTATTTCCACCCTTGGAGTATTTACATATCCTAAATAGAAGTTTAAAAGTTTGATTTTCAATTATCTACTCCACCAAGAAATAGTAATTCAGAATTTAGCATTTATATGGGAATATATATTTCATAATCTTATAATTATGAAATGGCAGATTGGATTTTTTTCAAAGGGATTTTCTTCTAAGGTTCCAGAAACATTTGCTTTAGGAAGGAAGCCAAGCATGTAAAGAAATAAACTTTGAGGAGTTTGTTTTATTAAGTCCAAAAAGAGTTTACTAAGGAAGGAGGTCTATTATATAGCAAATTTGAATTTAGATTTTATTGCTATTGAAAGCTGTCACTTTAAAAAGAAATGTAAATTTCATGCCCAGGAAAGAACTAACTTCTTCATTTAACCTTTATTTTTAATGAGAACTCATTTCCCATAAATAGCAACAATTATCTCTCAATAACTGTCTTCCACCTTGATTCTGAAAGCGACAGCATATTTTATGTGCATACAATATCTATATATATTATTTAGGCATAATTCATGCTAAAATGTTGCAGTTCCAATAAATCTGAAATGTAGGTTAAAATACAGCTTTAATCTGAAAAATGACTGCACAGATTGATGGTTAAATTGACTAACAGTAGAACAAAATGACAGAGGATTTATCATAATAAATGCACATAAAGGATCCAAAATAAAGATAATGCAACATAATGAGACAGAGAAAAAAGGATTATAATGGAGAAGGAAATAATAGGCAATATATTTAGTCTCAATTTCTCTGTTCTCCTCAGCCTCTCATGCAAGAAAAACTGAATGTGCACTGTAAACCATCCAACTTAAAACTTTTCTGTTTCTTTTTTAAGAATCTGAAGCATTGTCTGCATATAGACACAACAAATCTTCATAAACTCAGCCATAAACACATATCCTTTAGTATAATAAGGACTTTTCTTCATGTCTTTTCAAGACTTTTCCATTTACCAAGACAGTGAAATTGATAATATATACCTGTCTATTTGCTGTTCATGCAATGTGTTAAAGCTTTTTCCTCTGCAATGAAGTGTTCATTACTTCAGAAGGAAGCATCGAGAGCTTTCATGAGATCCCTACTGGAACCACTTGTTCCCTCTCCACATGTTATGAACAGCTGTCTAATTTGGAGTCTGGCTTTCAAAAAGTTCAAATCATGTGCAGTAATGAGGAAAAAGAAAAAAAAAAAAGTAACTTTTGCTATGCTGTGTGATATTTGCAATGAATAATTTATTATTTTTTTCACAGTTCTTGACTTTCAGTGTGCTGTTGTTCACTGCTTGTTCTGCACTTTGCCAAACTTGTGCTATATTCTGATCTCACAGTATTTTCACACAGATCCAGACTCCTTATTTACACCTGCAAAAAGTTCCTCTTCAGCTTTCTTGCAGGCTCCCTTTAGGTACTGGAGGTCTGCATGTAGGTCACATCAAAGCCTTCTTGTACATAATTTTTCATTAATCTTATGATGATTACTTTTTCCAGTTTTTCTGCTACATCTGTGAAAGTGCTGTAATGCTTTTTGTGCATGATTTACAATACCAAAAATTATTTAGGTTTTCTGTATATTTTCTTTTGTCACATTTTTATTTTGTTTTATTGCTTAATCATAATTATCTCCATTCTTTCCTATCTTGATTTTAGCACTCATATTTCACTTAAGAAATAAATTCATTTTATAAAACCATTGCGTTAGTTTTCTAATGCAAAGATTTTTCAAGCATTCTGTCCTCTAATACATTTAAATATATCTATTAATTTCATTATTTTTAACCTGATTTTTTTTTTGTTTTTTGTTTTTTATGGTTTTTTTATTTTATTTTATTTTGTTATGTTTTGTTTTAGATAATTTTATTCCAGATGTATTCAACAGAAAGTCTAAAATATAAACTCGGATCCTGTGTTATGTTTATTAAGGCAAAAGTAATAACAGGAGTTCATATCTTGTCTGACGAGAGTTTGAAATTAAGATGTCTAGATGTAGACACATATGGAAACCTTCCTAAATTCTAAATGTATTGTCATTGTCCAAGCAAACAAACTTCATACATTAAATTATACACGAAAAATACACTTATTCCCAAGTTAGATACCTAAAGTAAAGGCAACAAGCTCAGTTGCTGTCTTTATCTTGAACTGAATCCCATCTCTTGAAAATCCACAGTTATAAGTGTTGGAGCAAAATGAAATTTCATTGCTGCTCAAAATCGACTACAAGACAAAATCCATTCAGAAAGAAGATTGAATTAATTTTATGCTCCAAGAGTGATGCTGATAACTTCCTGACATGGGTGACCAAGAAGCAAAAAATACAAAATGCTCTGCTGGATTTGATACTTAGAAACAAGGAAGAACTGGCCTTATATGTTACATCTGGGAGCAGTCTTGGCACCAGTGACTGTAAAATAGTGGATTTTAGGGATAAAACCAGCAAATTGAAAGATCATAGCCTTGAATTTAAGGGGAGCATAATTTGGCCCATTGAGGACTCTGTTTCCAATTATCCCATAGCAGATGACCCTGGAAAGCTGTCTGAATTCCAAGGATCATTTACCCCAAACTATGGCATCACATCTCTACCTCCTACTCCAGAGGAGACAGGGAATGGGGGTTATGGTCAGTTCATTGCCCACAGTTTCTCCATGGCTCAATGAGAGCAGTCATTCCCCTACTGCACCATGGGGTCCCTCTCATGGGAGACAGTTCTCTGTGAATTTCTCCAACATGAGAAAAACAGTTTCCTGCCAGCTGCTGCAATAGGAGTCCATTATGGGCTACAGTACCCCTCACACTGCTGTAATGTCGGCCACTATTCCATGGGGTGCAGTCCTTCAAGGACAGGATGCTACAGAGTGGGATCCACTCTCCTGTAAGGTCAGAGCCTCCTCTCAGACATCCATCTGCTCCAGCATGGTGCTCTCCGTGGGCTGAAGGTGCATCCCTGCATCCCCAGGAATGCCCATGAGCTACAGGGGCACAGCTGCTTCACTACCCATGGTCTACTCCAAAGACTGCAGGTGAATCTCAGCTCCAGTACCTGGAACACCTCCTCCCTCTCCTTCTCTACTGACCTTGGTGTCTGCAGAGTTGTTCTTCTTAAAAGTTCTCATTCCACTCTTCTCTGGCCACAATTACAACTATAAAATAACATTTTCTTTCTCCTCAAACCTGTTATTACAGAGGCATTACCATCATCTCTTATTGGCCAGTTTTGGCCAGCAGCATGTCCATCTTTGGGCCCATCAGGAATTGTTTCTGCCAGACAGGGAAGAAGCTTCCAGCATCTTCTCACAGAAGCCGCCTCTCTAACCCCGCTACTACCAAAAATCATGATTCTATGAAGTAGGTAGCTCATCAGAGGAGGAAGGTGCAGTGTTATTTATTCTGACTTCAGTAAGGATTTCCACAATGTGTCTCATATCATTCTCATGGATTAATAGATGAAATACAGGTTAAATAAGTGGTTGTTTTGAATGTACATTTCCTTTTTTATGTTGTAAAATATTTGGGAAGAAAATGCTTTCTGCTATTAATCTTCATTATACATCAGTTTCTCCTGAGGGGTCTCTAAATACCTCAGTTACTACCAAATTATTTACGATATTTGTCATACATGACAAATACTCTAAATGACAGTTAACCCATATATATTTTATGTCATCCAGACTCACTAATCTGATGTACTACTTTCAACAGCAAAAGGGAAAACCCCAAATTATGCTCAAACTTAATATTGTTGCCATGTTCCTTCCATTCTCATATATCCAAGTCTTCATTTTTTCCTACCTGCATGATGATTTTTCCCTCAGAGTTTTATTAGTTTTAATACAAATTTGACTGTAACATTGTCATATTACATCCCACAGGTCTTTTAATGGTTTCTGTTACTTGAAGGGAATGTTTTTTCATTGCATTTAATGATTCTAAGTTCTAGACCTATTAAGCAAACTAATCCTGTGCAAGGAGATGAGCCTATTTTGTTCTGGGCAAATGCCAAACCCTTTCAGTGAGAGACTGTGATATCAGACTTCTCAGAGAGAAAGAAGCGAAGAAATTAGTGTGTGTCTGAATCTGAGATGAAAATGGGCTATTTTTAAAATGAATCTTTGATAAATACAACAAGGATTTGTGACTAAAATTGCAGCCAGCACAGATAGTCTTTGATCTCAAGGGGAAAATTATTATTTTTTAATGTTAAAATATTAACTGTATAGGTTTGGGATTATTTAGCAGAAGGCTACACTCCACTATATATGCAATCAGTTGATCTGAAGACTGACAGCTAGATCCTGTTGGCAATCTGCTAGATATTTCAAGCATGTACTGTCTTTTCAAAACAATTGCAGTAACTCCTCTTAACGAAGCAAGTTAAAGAGCTGTGTGTAAACAATGAAAGGTAGCAGTTTCTGATCACAACCAAGTTATTTAAACCCTGGGTCTGAAAGCTTCTGTGTCAATTTTCCTGTATATATGATTATAAGGGGGCCGAGGACAGGAAAAACCCAATAACCTTGATTCCACAAATGCTGGTTACAGCAACACGATCTACTTCATTCACTTTCTTTCCTCCTTGCTCCTTGCTCTCCTTCCTTCCAGTAACAGCTTTTTCAGAGCATTCTTTCCTTGTGAGATTTTAAGGTATCCTGGTTACCCAGGATAATAAATCTCTTGCCAGGCAAATCAATTTTCTTATCTAAAGAACAATCTGAGCATTAAAAAAAGGAATCTTATATGGAGAGTTCAGAAATTTAGATTGTTACTTCATGAAGAATCCTTGCTTTTCTAATTCAGAGTGCAATTTCAAATATGAAATTAATAGAACATCTTCTTAGGTTCACATCTTTCTTTGTAAATTAGAGCCTGAGTGTAGGTGGCATTCTAGATGTTCTCCACATCTCAATTAGGTACCAAAGAGGAAATGTAACATACAACTTCTTTCCTTGCATAACCCTTGTTTGAAAATAGAACTGACATAAACTTAATTAATGTCCCTGTGATCTATATCATCGGGCTTTAGTGGAAAAAAAAAAAGGATTGAATTTTTTCTGCCTGCATTTATAACTAAAATTAAAAAGTGATTTTATCCTTCAAAAGAAAAAATGTTGTCATTACATTTCTTGACCCATAACTATTTTTGTTTGTATCACCTTATTTAGAACTAACAAACAATACTTAAACATGGACATAAATCACTTTTTTATTTTTTCTTCATATTTTTAAATATCAATAATGGCCTCTTTTATATTGGCATTTTAGCTTCCAATTGTGTTATGATATGGAAAATTACATTTTGGGATCTTTCTTGTATTCAGATAAAATCCACCTGCAATTTCATAATTTATATTTTCTACTTTTTGAATCAAGTAGGAATCTTTGGGAAAATAGTAAAATGAAAAACATCATTATGACACTGTATAATGACAGGCACCTTTACTTTAAATTTTTTATATTTTGTTCTTGTCCTCAAAAAGGTACTGGAATACGGAAACGTAACCATACCTTTAACCGTCAGAAGTATGGAAAGGTACTCAGATCAGAAGAAAATTAAATTAACATGTAATCTGAACCTAGAAAAGAGAAGACATTCTGCTTATCATCTGTAACACAGATTGCAGGCATAGGTTGGAAGAGGGTTTGTCTTAAAACAAGTCATGATGCATCAAATTAAACTTGTTGAGTAATGGTATCAGTCTTTAGAGTTTTACCCATATCGTGGAAATTAAATTCTTGATTTCTAATGGTTTTCATGAGAGTTCATATATTTCATACATTCAGCTTCATTGTAATGCAGTAAGACTCTGGTAAAGACACTTTAATATAACTTTTAAGTTTTTTCACACTGGATGTTATGAACTCCTACTAATTCCTTACTGAATGGGACTAATCATTTATGTGTCTATAAAGACAAAGTCGAGTAGTTTGCTACACCAAAATCCTCATTGACATGCTGAAATGAACCTATACCTAGTCAAAGAACCTTTGGTAGAGCAAAAACTTGAAACAGAAAGCTACTAAAGTGATATATTATTTATATTGAATATTATATACTGATAGTAGATTAAGGAAAACAGAAAAGGATACATTTTTTTCTATAATGCAGGTTTTGGTCCATTCTGTCTAAACATAGTAAGATTTCTCACAATGCATCACTGAAGTTTGAGTTACAATCAGTGAGAAATCAGATTTATAGGGACACTCTATGGCTAAATCTTTTTGTCTTTGAGAATTTCAAGTAAAACTATCAGTAATTTGTTACCATAAGTTAATTATCTACTTCAACTTTTCTTTTTTTAAGAGGAGTTTTAAAACAACATATCTACGTGGTTTTGTCTGTGTGAAAGAGACTTAATCCTTAATATTTTTCATGTTCAGTCAATTTCAATCAAATTTCAGAGAGAAATGTGGAAAAATGTAATTCAATATTTTAAAATACCTCTGATTCTGTCTTGAATATCTTCATCTGTGTGCAATTTATGAATTTTGGGTAATTTTCACACAAACTAGATAATGAATCTTAACCATAATAACCAGTCTGTGAAGAATAAATGTAAGACAGAAAAATAGTTATTTTCCTGATGAAGCTGCTTTCAAGTGAGTTGCCATACTGTTTGTTGTGAAACAGTTTAATAATTACATGAAAACTATGTACAAGTTGATAGGAGAAAGTCCAGTATTAATTACCTTATTACGAAATCTTTTGTAAGGTAGCACTTATACTGAGTTCTCCATTAGAGTTTTTTACTAATGAACAAACACACACACACA
>PYHW01010409.1:4111211-4139444 GCA_013186435.1 Turdus rufiventris | reverse complement strand
TCCTCTCCTCTCCTCTCCTCTCCTCTCCTCTCCTCTCCTCTGTAATAATGAAGAATTACTGCAAGCTCATATTCCTGTGGTATGGGTGACCTGCAGACCTGTCCCAGGCCATGTGTTCAGGGGTTGGAACTGCAGGGAAGTTAGAAGAAAGTGAGTTGGAGAAGGAGCAAACTGGCATATGTTCACTGCAAAGATTTCACTTTCTGGAGAAGCAGTCATCATCAAAAAGGTTTACCTGTTGGAGTAAAAATTAAAAATCTTATATTTGGATTTTGGATCCTATGGAACAATATTTGAGGGACAGTTTCAGACTAATAACATGTGCTTTCATTTCTGGTTCTATTTTTGTAGAGGAAAGTATTGTCAAAGGTGTTAAAATAATTTTGTGGCCTGTGACCTTAGTGCCTCAGCTGTGGAAACAGAAGCGAGAATAAAAAAATTTAAGAATTATTTTTAGTTGGTTAGTTTTCAGTGTTGTTTTGTTTTTTGTGTTTTGTCTTGGGGTTTGGGGTTGTGTTTTTTCTTTAGACTTTCAATTTCAAGAACATTGTATTTAAATGTTTTGGACATTTACTTTGAGGAAGTACATAGATAGTATAAATGATGAAAAAAACAAGTACTGCTACCCAATATCCATTTCTCAGTCCAGAGGTACTAACTTTGACAGTCAACAAAATCAAAGAAAAACACTTATGTAAGTGAAAGATGTCTGATTGAGCACTGAATTGTATTTATTGCTTCTGGGGGGAAAGAGATACTAAATCCCTGTTTGGGAGAAGAGCCTGACCTAATGCATGCCATGGCAATTCTCTACAGTCCTTCACTTTGTTTATTCTTAGTGAGTGCATTACAAAGGTGCTCCTTTATACATTTTTACATAAAGCACTTTCTAAATTCAAGCTGTGCTAATGCGATTACCGGGAGTATGAGCACACAAAGGCTGGTTTCTTATCCCCACATTTAAATTCTATATACTCTTTCTTCTGCTTCATTTATATTCTGGTAAGCAGCTATGTAATTCTTCTTTTCTTTTATCAAATGTATGAGCAAACTATAGTAAAATCATATCCAACATACACAAATCTTCCTTAGCAAATCAAACCTTAAGTCAGAAACACAAATGATGAACTAGAAACAGAAAAACATATTATGTTTTTTCTCAAATAAAAAGTTCTCTACCAACAACAACAAAAAGGATATTTTTCACAGTTAAAGTGTGTAGCAGAACCTTTTTTTTCTTCACATTAACAAGCAAAGAAAAATTGGAAAGGATATGTTTCTAGTCACTTGAAAGAAAAATTAGTTGGCTATTGGTTGCTTTCTGGTACCCATATATCTTCATGAAATTATGAAACATTTGACAGAGAATTTCTCTATTTTTTTTCTTTGTCTTCCCCTGCCTTCTTCCTTCCCTCATACTAGATGAAGATTGTTTTGCTGTACTTATACAGACACATGTCTATGAACTAAATTTGTACTGTTTTCTTTTGATGTGTAGCACTTTTATTTGATCAGTATGATTAATCACAGCAAAACTATTATTAAAGATTTAAATGTTGAAAACTTTTGCAGTATTACATACTGATAAAATGGCAATTTGCATAAGCTGTCATCTGCAAGCAATGTTTTCAAACAATGTTACAAGCTGTTAGCCTTTTGGTCTTCACAACCTAAGCATAACCTCAAAAATAATAATGACCTGATCTCTCACAACTGAAAACTGTTCTCACTTGTGGAAGAGAAATTCTGTATCTAGGAAGAATTTGATAAACTCTGTCAAGCACATTGTTAGCTTGTAGATATGGCTTTGGGGGAGGGGGGAGAAGAATAAAAAATTTATCTCTAACCAATAATGCAGATACTAATTTCTTTCTGCTGAATGTTTTGAAAATTAGACATTTGTTTTTGCAGTGTTTACAAAGTAATCTGAACTATCTGAAAGGCAACATAACCAAATAACAAAAAACAAACATGCATGAAATTCTTATACACAGGTTTAGCATTCCGAGTCATCCTGGATTTTGTCGTAATAGCTGAATAGTCCAGGAGATATGACAGGTAAGCAACTGCTATTATCTAAAGTGCTTGTTTTCATTGTTTTAACACCTAAAGCACATGAAGGGAAAAGTGTTGTCTTGCTCAGTCTAGATTTCACTGTGGGAGAGGATGGCAAGCATGTGGGTGAGGAAAAGGTTCAGCTCCCAGCTCTGGAATGCTCCTTCTCAGGGACTCGTGCCAGGGCAACACTGTCTTGCAGCTCACTCTTCTAGAATGGAGTGGGATGGGTGCAAGAAAGAAGCTGAAACAGGATTAAGAGCTAACAGTGATTCAAGTGAGATCAAAGTCAGCATTTGACCCTTAGTAATGCATCGACATTGGATCCTGACATTAGGTTGTTGATTTTTAAATACTTTAGCGTTACGCTTTGCTAGCACAAATCAATGCAGCAATTGATTTACTGAAGAATGCATTGATCTACAAACACTGATCCATTGCAAAAGGCAACTTTCAAATTTTCTTCTGAGAAGCTGAGTTTGGGACACCTAAATTTTAATGTCCTAAAATACAATCTGTAGGCTACTGATGACCAATTGATTATGACAATTAAGAATAATATTTTTCTCCAATACTTTTGATCACTTATTAAAAAGTGATTGCTCTAAAACTAAAAATAATAAAAATAAACATGTTTTATTGTGAAAATCAGTTGCATATCATGAAAAAATAAAGACCTTAAAGGTACTGGCATTTATCACCATAAATGTAGCCCCTTACTAGAAAGCAAATGTCTCGTATCATATATCTTGTGGAAATAGTTGAAGCCTTGGGTTTTAGCTTTAATATTTTTCAGATTCTCTGCTGCTAAGTGTGTAACTCTGAAATTTCACGTGAGGTGTTAGTAAGTTCTCTTCACAGGGTAGTTTGACAAAACAATTCCTTCCCAGCTTTTTTGGTACCCAAAAAGCATAAAAAACATCAAAGGGAAGGGGACAAGCCAGGGGACTTAAACATTGTAACCTGAAGCTGTGTTTGGACAATTGACCCCAATATGTAGATGAACCAAAATAAAAGTGTAAAAACTCATGACAGGGATCCATCTTGGATTGGACTTGGGTGTAACCTCAGTCAGGCTCTTGCACTGCCCAAGGTGTATCCTTTCAATAAATAACTGTTTTATTCCTTTTGCTCTGTCTCGTCTCTGTTCCAGGTGGCCTTTCCAGGCATCATAGTGACATTTTACATGTGTGTATGCCCAGAGAATACCTCAGCCAAATGTTTTTAAGCATTACTCATGATGTATTCAAGTGCTCAAAGTCAGGTGGGATGGGGCTCTGGGCAACCTGGTATAATGAAAGGTGTCCCTGCCCATGGTAGTGGGTCTGGAACTAAATGATCTTAGGAGTCCCTTCCAACCCAAATGATTCTAGGATTCAGTGATTCTATGATATACTCTATCTGAAATGTGTTTTGTGCTTTATCTGTTATTTGATAATCTTACTTTGATTTTACATAACTATTTCAATAATATCCCAAAAAAAATACTGCAAGCATTTTATACATTTTTATTATGAGACATCCTTAATTTTTGCTCCTATAATTAGTTTGAATGGTATGCAAACTAATGAGTCAAATAGCATAAATATATATTTCTTAGTATTACAACTTTAAAAAATGATACTTGAGTTCTTACAAGGTTGTTATGCTGATTCATTTAATAAAAAAATAATTTTTACAGTGATTTATATCTTTTTATACCTGATGCATAGCAATTTTTTCTAAGAACCTTAATAAAAAAATAATACTAGAAAAGAGGTTATTCTTTATTTATAGAATTTTTTTAATGTATGGAAATAAATCGCCTGTGTTTCAATTAGAAACAACTTCATCAGCACTTTTGATGTCAAAAACATTTTAAAAATTTATTAATATGTCAAAATTTTAAAATACTTTTTTTTCCTTAATACTGAAAATATTTGGATTCAAACCCCTTTAGAATGTGAACATCTGCTCTGCAAGTTTTTAGGTATAATTGGCAAGAGTTGTTTGCTATGATTTCTAAAGATATAAAGTAAGTAATTCTCCATAACATTGGTAATAATTTTGATGAGATGTTGAATTATTTGAAGCTGAAAAGGGTTCCTTCTATTCTCATAGAGAAATAGTAGTTCTTATTACTTCAGAATTTATTTCCTAAAAGAATAAAAAGTTTCAAATCAACCTGTTGGGATCACTCGAAGGTAAGTTTTTAAAGTAATTTTAGGTCTGTGGTTTCTAGACCTCTGGATTTGTCAAAATCTTAGTATAAGACTACATTAATTCATAAACCTATATTTTGCTTAATAAATATATTGGTCTATGTAAACTCAAGGAAGTAACCTATAATTTGACTTAATGAATGCAGCATTAATTCTTACATATTTCTCAACAAGGAGGGTTCTGTTTTTAATCTGGGCTTCAAAGCTTTTACCAACAACTTTTCAATGGTTAATCTCCAAGAATTAGTTGACGCTGGGTATAAAGCAAACTATTATGTAACCAGTTACATAGAGTCATCTGGTAAAACACAGCATTAAGCAAGTTACATGGGGTTTTAGGTTAACTGGTAATAGATAAAACTGTCATGCCTTAAACTTGAGTGCAACAGTCTGAAAAATGTCTGTATAATGCTAAATAGAAACCTGGAATACTGACAAATTATTAAATCAATGTTTATTTGGAATATTTCCAGGCTAGTGAAGTAATAATTTGTGTTGTAATTCTTATTTATTATAACAAATAATGGTAGGAGTAATGTCAATAGTTAATAAGTACTACATATTTCCATAAAAATATAGGTTTAGAGATCACATAAGTGATTTGTGTAGCAGTTTAATTGCATAAAAATTGCAGGCATTATTCAGAAACAAACAGAATCCCTATAAAACAGTGTTGCAAGGACAAGGGTAGCTACATGACAGACCTAGAGGCTACTCCAAAGCTGCCAATGTAATTGTTGAGGAATTTGCCAAGAAGACAGATGCTGCTGACAGAAAATAGTCTTCCACTCCATGATATTTGGATAAAGCAATGATCAAATCTAAGACAAACATAAGTGAAGCTGTTCTTCATTCCCATGTAATGTTATATCTACTAAAGGTGATCACAGTAGTGTTTTCCTGGTTCTCTTAGATAAATGAGAAATTGACTTGTGTACAAAGAATAAACTTTTCAAACTCTGCTATGAATCTAAAATTTTGTCTGTGCGGCAACACACAGACACTTCTAAGGAATGGCAGCTTGAGAGAGAACAGTTTTAGCAGAATCACAGTGAACTTCACAACTCTGAAGTCAGCAAGTCAGCTCTAATAGTTTCATGTTTGTAGTTCTGTTATTTTGTTCCTTTAGAATTCCAGAAAGAACTGTCTTGGGTTACACTATGCAGACTCTGCTGAAGTCCAGAAGATAACTTGATACAGAAGGTTCTGCTTGCTCTACCACATAATGCTGAAGTGATACATCAGGTCAGAGGAAATGCTAGTTGGAAGCATGGATGTAAACTATAAACCTGCCACTCAAAATTCCATTTTAGAATGGACCACATATAGCTGTTGATCAGCAAGAGCACAGCTGGTATCAATCTTTTGACTTTTTGAACTCAGGAAGGGCAAAGACTCAGAGTATGCCCTGAGAGGTTGCTCTGTGGTGAACACACAGACAACATGTTCATTAGTGAAAGAAAATGGAGTACAGCTGAGAGCAGGAAACCCACTACAAGTGTAGGACATTGACTACAAAACATCTCATAAGGATCTCACTGTTGGAGAGGAAAAATGTTGCCTTTAGGCTGACCTATTGAAGAGTGAAAATCATCAAGGAATTTAAGAATACGAAAGCACAAGTCCTGTGTAAATATAATTTGTTTAATTGTGTTTTTTATTTTAATTTGGAATTTAGTGAAGGCTCCAGAAAAAAGGGAAGAGACAGCAAAATACCAAATAAAATGCAATGCCTGTTGTTCCCATAGGAAATCTGGTTATCTAAAAACTGGGGTGAGTCTGAAGATCCTGGAATCATGGCAGATTTATTTCTGAAATAGAATTGACTTAGCTAAGTGAAGATCATTGTTCAATAGTTAAACTGGACATCACAAATTATTAAGAAAGAAATAAAGAGTCAACCAGAAACTTTAATTATTCCATTATTCCATTATGTGGAATACCCTTTATTCTTTCACTGCCTGTTAGACTGCATGCTGGTCTCATCCTTCAGTCTCAGTACTTCTGGAACAGAATACAAGTAGAAAGAAAGAAGAGAAAAGAAAATTACAAAATACATTACAATTTTGCTGTGTGAGGATTGATTAAAAGACTATAACTCTTCTTCCTGGCAAAGAGGAAACTGAAAAAGAGTTAAGATTTGGGTTTCTAAAGTCACATGGTATTTAAAATGGCTCCACAGCTTTCTAGAGAACTGAAGCAGATGAGTAAAGGATTAGGCAGGAGGTTTAGTTGGTAAATTTTCATACAAGATATAAAAATCATTGTGATTAATTGAAAACATAAAGAAGCTCAAAAATCTTCAAAAAATAATGGCAGAAAAGGTGGTTTTTTTGGGGGTTTTTTGGGGGTTTTTTTTGTTTTTTTTTTTTTTTTGTTAGCTGAGGGGTTATACCTCTCATTTAGCTGTCTCTTTTTCATAAGTACCTGCTAGAGTATCATATGAGATAGAAGGCCTTTGACCATTTAATATAGTCTTAAGTTACTGTTCTTTATGCTTTACTCATCACAAGAGAAAATAAAAAGGATATCAGGATTAATGGTATTATATTTAAGATATTTTGTATTGTGTTTTTCCATTATTTTTTCTTAGCTATTATTTACAGACCTTGATGTCTTAGAAATCACAACTATGATAAGACTGCGTTAGATAAGAGAATGTCATGTCCTATTCCTATGAAGTTTCTTGTAGAATGAAACCATAACACAGGCAAAGTCTAAAAAAAAATTAACAAATTAACAAAAAAACAAAAAAAAAAAAAAAAAAAAAAAAAGAAAAAAAAACACCTGGAATTGATGTAGCTGTTTAAATTTACTTATGGATGTAGTTGTTTAAATTTACTTATGGAGGATTATGATAATTCAAATTTACCCTCTCCCATCTTTCCTAGAGTTTTCATATATCTGCTCTTCCCTTGCCTTGCCTTATCTTGCTTTTCTCTGGTCATGGCTTTGCCAAATTGAGTCAAGTCTTACTGTGTCAGTTATAGCACCATGTGTGATCATGTCTGCCATACCAGTTCCATAAGATGTTTAGAGTTTAACAAGGCTTCAATTCTTTCAACTGTTATGGCCCATGAAGTGATTGATAAGCGAAAGTGCTAAGGTGAGTCAAGAGTTACAGGGAGAGCAATCTGTCCTGGCCAAGCTACTCTGCTAAATCCATTAGAGCTCTGCACAGTCATTTGACTCTGGATCTGAGCATTTAAGTGGAGAGACAGCTGGCAATAGCTCAAAGCAGCTGTTCTCTTCCCTCTCTCCCTGCTGCCAGGACAGGTGGTATCTCAAAATTATCTTGTTTTTGGTAAACATATAATAAAATTGCATCCATTTGGTTACATTTGGAAAAAAAAAATAATACTTCTCTCAATCTTTATCAAGCCCCAACCATTCATAATGTTGCAATAACTGAAGACTAAATTGGCAGGTGCCTCATACAGTACTTTGGAAAAACAGATCAGATATATTGGACCAAGACCTGCTAGTGGTCAGTTCTAGCTGGCCTCTGCACTCTTCAAGACACTGTAGAGAGTTTGTGTTAAATTATCCTTTTCTGCTTACTCTTTGCAGTGCCACCCAGGGATTCATTTCCAAGACACTTTGTCCGAGCCAGCTTGGAATTAGGAAAATACGCTCATTACTAGACATCGAGTATATCTTAGTCTCCTATATTTTATTCTAAAAATAAAATAAGTAGCTTCTACTCAGTCTTAACAAGAATATGGTCAACTATTCTTTAGAAGTAAAATAAGTCAAAAGATATTCCTGTTTTTGGTTGGGGTTTTTTTTTGTTTTGTTTTATTTTTTGTTTTTAAAATAAATCCCACTGGAATATGCATTTTATTTCTTCAGCTTCCAAATTACTGTTAAATTGTTTAGCATGGTTCTTTTAATAACATCCCTCTGATGGCTCTTTTCTATATGCGTTTGGAAGTTAAATCTAATTAGAGTAGCTGTAGAACTGTTTGGCATATGTCTCATAAAATTCTTTACCCCCTGCCCTCCTCCATACTTAATACTTCCTAATTAATTCTGAAATTAAAATGAAAATGAATTGACACACATACTGCTTTTCACCCAGACAAAAACAGCAGAGGTCTCCACAGAGTCTTTGGAAACTATACTCACAGAGAATTAATAAATTAGTTTATAAAAGAGAGAAAATAATTTTTATATATCTATGATTTGCACCCAGGTCTTCACTTTCTAAAATTTATCTTTTTGTTTACTGATAACCCAAGTAGATCCCCTTAGCTCAAAACCTCTTACTTTCCAGTGAGGGTGAAGTTCATACTGCTAAATTTGTGTGTTTATGTATATAATCTGTACAAAATTAGGTTTAACAAAACACACATTTCATGTGTTTAAGGAATAAAAAAGAATCAGTGAACAAGGAACCCAAAATGATTTACTGATTATAAAAATAACTATTAATGTTGATCCTCTAAAGAAGCTGAATATCTTAAGCTTATATTTTAAACTTATATGAACTCTGGTTCATGATCAGGAAATTGAGAATATACTCCCTGAAGTTCTAGTGTCTTTTTAAAACTAATTTTCCTCTTTCAGATTTCAAACTTCCAGGGGCAGTGCATATATTTCATATGTGCATCAGGTTTTACAGTCTTAGTTTACAATAGAATGGTCTTGTTGGGTAGCAGTGGCTAACAGCCAGACTCCCCCCCAGTCACTCACTCACTCCCCTCCATTCAGCAGCAAGGGAGAGAAAATAGGAAAAAAGTAGTCATGAGAAATCTCACAGGTTGAGATAAAGACAGGGAGCCTGTTTGCCTGTTAGAAGTATTTGAATAGATTTGGCTGGTGAGAAACAAAAAGACAAACAATAAAACAGGAACTTTATTCACCCCTGTCATGGCTTAGGACTATGCAGCAATGAAATGCAACTGATCCAATATATGCAGTTAAATGCAAAAAATAAGATAAAACATATCATTAAGGTCATATACATAAGTTTACATATTTTGTTTCTTAATGGTTGGGTTCTTTTAACTGAATGCGCCATTTGAGGTGTTTTTGCTTAGCTCTCCTTGTGACTATAATGTTGGCTAGAGTTAGCAATGAAAATTCTGTTCATATTAACCTTATCAATCAGCTTTTTTAATGTCAATGTTATGATATACTCTTTAGGTGAATTTGTATTTTATTTATCCACCTCTTCATTTTGATAATTTTATAACATTAAATTAATGATAAATATAATACTAAAATTGTCATTTGATAACAAACATCGTAAAAATCTGAAAACTAAGGTCAGTTTTGAAGAAGGTTCAAACAGATGTAAAAGCTTAGCTGTTATATGAAGAGAAGTGCAAGGGATATTGTGTATGTCTACACAGGCATTGATAATTCTTGCAGTAATTCAAACATTTTTAGTCATCCTAAATTTGCTTAATAGGCCCTGTTCTACTATTACCCTGAGGTAATTTTCATATGGGAAGGAGGTGGTCTTGGTGAAGGTAGAATGAGCAGAAACAGGGTGAAACCTGGGTCTTTGAATGACTAAACTCTTGTTCCATGTTGTTCTTTTTGTTCCCTGTACACCTAACACAACTGCTCCCTTGGAGTACCTTGCTATCCTGATTTAGAGCCCCCAGCAGCTCATTAATAGTTTCAAGGCAGACCTTATGAGAAAAGGTTTTAAAAAAAACCCAAAATACACTATTCAATTACTACACCTAAAGCTGCTGGCACTATTCCACCTCTGTAAAGACAAAAACATTCCAAGAGACCTCTTACCCCAGCACTAAAAAAAATTAACAGTAGAATCTGAGTCTGATGTCACCAGCACCATGGGTGGTCCAGATCAGAAAGATGTGGAAGGAGCAGTGCTGATGCCATGCTGTGCTCCCTTTGGAATGTTTGGCTCTCACCTCAGATTTGAGAATTCATTGGCTTTCAGGTCAGAGTTAGGGTTCAGACAACCACAAAGCTCTAGGGACACTGGGTCTGGATAAGGCATGCCAAGGGCATCACAGCACTGTACCAATATTACTCCTACCACACTTTTAAACCTAGACCACTCCTTGTCCTGGGGACCTGAACTTCAGCCCCAAGCCATCATCAGGGTTAGGGTTTGGAAAACCTCAAAGCCTACAGCTCCAGGCACAGTGGACCTGCGAAAGGCATGCCAAGAGGAGCACGGCACTGCACCTACCTTGCTCTTTCCACAAATATTTAAGCTGGACCACCCATCGTGGTGGGAGCCTCATGCCCAACACCAAACCATTATTAGGGTTGAGATGAGGGTTCAGAGAACCACATAGCCTACAGCTCCATGGACATAGGGGCTGAAAAAGAAATTGCAATGTGTGCAGTGACCCAGATCCATACTGCTCTTCCATATGCTCAAGCAGAACTTATTATATATGGCTTTTTTCCTTCAGAATTGTGCAGATTTTTAACCTAATTCATACAATTTTTTGTTTGTATTTTGATAATTCTATGAAGTAGTGTCCATTCTTGAGAACAATTGTTGACAAAGACCCAAAGGGACATGGATAGATGATGACAGTACCGGGGTATAGCAGTAGTTATTGGAAAGGTCGCACTTTTATAACAATTTTCAGAGTATTATTGATGCTTTCTTATATTAATGGGATAATTTGGATTACTCTTATGTTGATTGCATTTTCAAAAAAGACATAGCACATGTGGTATGCTCCTTTTACTAGTAAGAGCATTTTAGGGGCAAAAATGGATTACATGTCATTTTTGAGGGCAATCAATGTGATATAAGTAAGAAAAATTCACATATGCATATATATGTAGACATATGTATATAAAGAAAGCATCTTTCTGAAAGAGATTTGAATTGGTCACAGTCCTCCTGTTTGTCCTAAAGAAAAGGTCACTCAAACAAAATTTTACTAATTATAATATTTATTCTTTGTGGGGTGTGGCAAGCTCACATACTTAAATGGGAAACAGTTTTAGTCAAAACAGACCAAATTCTACCCTCACTCCTATCTGCAAAGCCCTATTAAAGTCAGGATATTGCATCATTGAAACAGAGAGAAGAACTTGGCCCCCACAGCTACCCAATTAATATTAATAACAACAATATTTTAGATAAAGTATATTTTAGATCTCATGAAAGTTGTTAACCGTCTCAATGATTTCAAACCTGCTTCCTGTAGCAGATCAGATAGCTCAGGAGCACCACCAGGGAAAGCTGCTCCAATTGATTCACTCATTGTGCCTGAGTACTGGTGTGGTGGGACTGCTTCTAAAGGAAGGGGCTGTAGTTCACTCGGTTGGGATTGGTTGAATTATTTATTGCAGTTACTGAATTATTTATTTCTTTTCACCAAAAGGCTTTGATTTGTGTAAATGTATTTGACAGGCATCGTTGTTCAATCAGTGTAGCCAGAAAAAATCCAGCTTTTGGGTGCCTCAGTAAAGACTCGGTCTTGCAAGGCTCTGGGACTTGTCGTGGCATTTTTTGTGACATGGCATTTTTGCTCTTTGAAAAATTGACTGAGGGCTTCAGGACAGTGGTGAATGACAAATAACAAACAAGGCAGAACAACTGGTTTGTTTTGTCAACAGATCTTCCATACAGATCATTCTTAAGGACTGTGATCTCTGATATCTTTGATCAGGCAAATAATCCTCATTCTTTTTTGTCAATATCAAATAAAAAGGGTCAAAAATAAACACTGAACTAAATTGCTTTTAGAAATCTGAACAAACATTCATGCATACAGGACTTTATAAATCCCACACAAGTATTAGGTCAAGGAAAAAAGTGGAAGAAGAGGAAAAAGAAAATATAAATTACATTCAGTTCCTTCTGCCTTGAAATTCAAAACATAGGCAAAATGCTGCATAAGTCTGCAGTTTCACAGCAGGACAAGATAAAACAATTAATCTCTAATTTGCTTTCTCTTTCACCTTACACATTTTTCTTCATCTGCTTTGGTTTGTCTCTGGAACACATAAAATCCTGTGATGAGCTGATTTGCCACAGAAAGTTGGTAAGATATATATTCATATACAACTATATCTCTGTTGCTGGCTATTTTACATGTTAAAACCACTTAGGGAAAGGCTTGATAAAGACTAGAAGTAGCATAAGGCAGAGGGCAAAGGTAAAGAGGGAGATATATTAGCTAGAAACTGCTGGTTGACACAAGTGGATCTGAAGTCTAAGTTACATACTGTCATGTTATGATCATCATTCTGTTTTGCTAACAAAAGGGCAGAATTAATTCTCTTGAAACAGTGAAATGGCTACCTGTCATGTGACTGCACAGGGTTTTAAACACTAACCCATGAAATGGATGACCTAATACAAAAATAAATTTGAATCTCTCATAAATAATCTCTCATAAATAAATTACTTATTTTTTAAATAATATTTTCCCCTCACAACTTCAGACTTACAGAAAATCAGTAATAACTGCCAGACATTGCAGAGTGTAGAATGTAATCATAATGATGGTGAAAGACTGTGGTAGTGCTAATGCATGACTTCCATGTGAACAAAGAGCTTGCTGCAAAGACAACCAATATCCTCTTCACCATTATGCTACACCTTCTTTATATCTCAAATACTGTAAATCACTGTTGATGATTGATTATTTTCAGCCTTCAGTAAACTAAAAGAAGAAAAGTGTTTAAAAAATGTAGCAAATCAAGTAATATTTTAAACGCTGAAACTTAGAGGCTAAATATATATGCATCATGTTACGTGATTGTAAACGGTTTCATGCTAACCAAAGACTGGGCCTGTTTCCAGGACAGCAGGACACTCCATTTGCCTCTTACCTGAGAAAAGAACATAACTAAACCAAGAAAAAGAGATGTCTACAGGGTTAGAACTGTACCTTGTTGAAAGATTGGCTTGAAATATAGACGTAATATAAAATGAAACACTTTGAGCATGGTGCCACATGCATACAAGATAATTGTTTCTGTGTTTATATAACCCAGTGAATATGATCTTTGAATTTCTAGTATAAGACTACAGTGTCCAAACTACTTATTGATGACAGGTATGAAGAAGTCCCAAGAAGACCCAAGTTTATACAAGGCCCAACAAAACAGGGCCTATCCTTGGCTCTTAGTCAGTGCGTAGTGAGTATATATGACACTTCCTTACTGGACCAATTTAGTCCAGAGAAAGAGATTCTTGTTTTCCAAAGGCATTCAAAAGAGAGTGTCTCTCATCTGTAGGAAAATATTTGTTTTAGTCTTTCAGAATTCTTGCACAATATTGTTCTTTGCAATCCATTTTATAAGAACATAAGATTCCAAAATATAATTCACCATACTTAAAAAACCTGTTACCTTCTTTATAAAGATACATTGATGTTTCATTAAATGTTTTGACAAATTTTTACTACGTATTTTTGAAACTCCTCATTTGTTGCAGTTTTCCTTTGTTTCTAAAAACTTTTACAAGAATATGGGATCTTTGTTCCTTTGCACCTGATCCGCTGTTTCTATTTGTCTCCCGTTTGAAAATCATAATCCTGAATTTGTGACATCGCAGTTATTTTTAGGGGACGTTATTATGATTCTTCAAATAGAGAATTCCATCATCAGGTGGAGAAGAAGGCAAAAAGTCCTGAGGAAAAACGGAACACTCGTTTTCTGTAATTGATCTGACAGCAGGAGGGGAAGAGCAAAGGATTAATATATTTTCTTATTAAAAAAATACATATATATAATATGTTTTCTTGCCTGAATTTTCTGTGAAAAACCATGAAGCTCCTGCAGTTTCAGAAATTGAATTTTGACCAGGGATAGATCCTACTTCTCCAGTGCAGTTCCTTCATTTTAGTGAGGCCACTTAACATGTGTGAATCCATTCATAACAAGTAAAAGTATTAAAACTAACACTGGAAAAATCACACCATGTTTATACAAATGTTTTGACTTGGTGATTAAAAGTCATTGTCTATTTTCAAATGTTGGAAAGAAATGAACCATTGAAAAATATACACAAGAGTACTTTTTGTTTCCAGTTTCTCTAGAGACAATGCCCTGTAGTATGTAATCACTCTACAGCCTGTTTCTACTGACACAGATTCCTCTAGGAAGTGTTTCAGAACTAAATTGCCCTGAAACACAACCTTGAACTCTTTGTACAAGAAGATCGAGAGATTAAACTAAAGAGAGATGGAAATGATGAAAAACTTCCTATGAACCAGGATTTAGACCATTTTTTAAATCATCAAGCACTTCAATTCCTTTTCCAGAGTATTGTTTTGTCTTGTATTGTTGCATGAGTAACAGGATTAAATAACCAAAGAGTATGAAACAAGATACTTAAAAGTCTTGCTCCTAATTTTTGTAAAAATCACAGTACACTTGACTCAAAAAAAATTATATCTATTTGATTCAAAACTAACTACATGTACTTCAAGCTCTGGGTCTGCCTTTAATTGCCAATTGTAGGTACAGGTCAAAGTAAAAAATATGCTACTACTGAAAGGGAAATTGGAACATCATGGTTTAACATCAGCTGGCAATTAAGCACTACTCAGCCTCTTGCTCACTCCCTGCTAGTGGCATGGGTAGAGAGAATTAGAATAGGAAAAGCATAAGGAGTACTGATCAGAGTGAAAAATAAGCTATCCTTGAAAATTTTGTATGCTATTTACTAGCAAAAGGAAAAAAAACCAAAAAACTGGATGATTTTATTCTGGATAATAATGATGGACCTTTTATTCCAGTTCTGACATGACTTATATGATAGAGCACTCCTTTGAAGCTGAGACCACAAGTTCTGAATCCATTAAAAAACTATCCCCTTACAAATGTTGCTTGAAACAAAAGTTCTGAACATATAAGTAGCCAGTAATAGTGATGCTACTGATATTTGAATGTTCCTCAATCGGTAGCTATTGCTCTGAGCAATATAAAAAACCCAGCAATGACAATTTATATGTTAACCTTAGAGTTCACTGATTGTCCATGAAGGCATGAAGGTGCTGGAGGACCTCAGAACATCTTCATTTACTGACAGCACATTCTGATGCTTTCAGCAAAGCAGAGAACAGTAACAAAAACTTCTGCCACTCTGTAGCTAGAGCATGAGTTCTGTTCTATTTATTCTATATTCTACTTCAAGTGTAATTCAGTAAGTGTTGGCACAGCAAGACCTCAATGAAAGAAGGTTTGGAAGGTTTCATATTTTTTTCTTAATGTATGTGCTGGTTATCTCAGTAAGGTTAAGCCAAAAGCAAGGACTTGACATTTAAAAGTTCATAAATAAAAGAATCTCTCATATTACATGCACAATGCATTGCTAACAGGAGATTTACCATAAAGTTCTGTGAAAGTATAATGACTTTTCAACATGAAAAGAGCAAACATATGTGACCACTAAATATCGAAGCCAACATAATATATATTTGATTACATAAATGTAATAAAATATAAATGTTATACTCTACTCTATAACACAGCATATTTAGACATAGATATTCACTTAACATACAAAAAATTGTTCTATGTAACTATATACACATATGTATAAAGAGACTTCAGGCAGACCATTTAGATGCAGTGTAATTTATTTTTTATATGTTTTCTTTTTAACAGAAGAAAAAGTCAGATTAAAAACAGCACACCTATCAGTTTCTATCGCTTCTGAATAGTAGTCTCATCTCAAGTAGTATTGCTTATCTCTGTATACTTTCTTTGTGATAAAATATGCATAAATTTAGAAGATACACTACAATTCAGAAATATAGTCTTACTAATTAGAAATAAAGGTTAGTTAATAAATTAGTAAACTCTCAGGTTATTCAGACCTGAAGGCAATTTTTTTCACGTGGTCAATGGAGAAAGTTATTCTGTTTCATGCACTTATAGAAGAATTTCATTTACTGTGCCCATTTATTTACACATAAATTCAAGGATAAAATGCAAGTCCATAAAAAGTCACAAAATATAGAAAACTTTTATATAAATGATTATACAAATGTCTCCTAATACACTGTATCCTCTTTGCATAATTCTTTTCTTATGAGCCATTTTAAAATATGATACAGTTTGGATCTACTGCTGAAAGAAAACTCATTGTTCCAAAATGTTTGCTTAAAGTGTAGAATAACCATTCTTAATACCTATATTAACATAACAATTATAATATATTGTATATTTAAATTTATATTTGTATCTATATATAGTTTAAATAATATATTTAGGTTTAGTTTATAAATCGTTTACCTTATATTGATTAAGATATAGTCTAATGGAAGTGTAGCATAATGAAAGTAATATTTTTTTTACCTTTTAAACTGAGAAGCTGTTTATATCTTCAAGGCTTCCCTGTTGGATGCTGCAGAGGGGAAATAAAAGTAAAGAAGGAACTAAAGAAAGGTTTATGACTGTCCAAGGATATGAACAGAAATATAAGGGAAGAGACTTGGAGTGCAACTGCTTTCTGAGTCCAGCCTCCTATATATAGCCAAGAAAGGAGTATATAGATTACTTATCTGATAAACTGTGGGTAGTTGCTTGGATGAATTATGTTCATTTATGCTTGGATATCTGCATCTTATTTTCTTGCCTTAGGGTTCCACTTGAAATCATAATATTCGTAAAATAAAGTTTCAAGAATGTCTTGTTTTACCCTGAAGCAGATATTAAAAACTGGTCAGATAATCAGTATGATGAATAATGCTAATTTGCTTCCATTAATAAGCGAAAGAACTACAAAAAACCCTATTTCATATGTAGACATCATAATTTTAGATATCTAAATCTAAATCTAATTGATTAAAACAAATAAAAACAAAAAGGAACATGAAATACAAATTTTTATTTGAGGAAAAATAGGATCTCAGTATCTGAAACGCATTAAAATTTGTCATGTTTTATAAAAACCTCATTCTACCTAACTGCCTAAATATTATTAAAGGGTAAGTATTTTTACAGTGTACCTGAATCAGGATAGATATATTTCTGACTTTTTCAAGGATGACTTTTCACAGTAAAAACATCATTTTTTTTTCCTCCAGTGAAAACTTCAACATTTTAAGTGCTGTCTGTTTCACAGTTACTTAAATTTGGTGGTTTATGCTTTCCTTGAACAAAAACAAATAAAACCCCACTGACTGTAGAAGAAACTCAGTTTTTTTCTCATTCATTTGTGAATTTATATAAAAATTGAACATGTATTTGAGTAATTGGGCTCCCTACTAAGTGGTAAAGTCACTCAATTTATAATAGTCTGCAAGAGTCTGTGATCTGGCTTCATGATTTGTGTTTGACTTGCATTTTAAATTAAGTTAAAATATTATTTTAAATGATGAAGAAGAGAAGATTTGCAGACCCAAGCAATTGCTATCAACCACAACATATTTTGAAAGATTAGCGATGCCATCAACTGTCCCCTGTGCAAAGTATTTTGTTAATTGTAATTATTATTATTCATCCAGGCACTTTCAGGTTCCTCTATCATGAGTATATTCTTTGACCTAGGACATGACTCTTAAATCTGCAAGTCAGTATGAGGGAAGATGTGCACTTACAGGCTGGTTGAGATGTATGAGTGTAGCTGCCTGTGCATGACTCTGAAAGTCTAATCAGTTTCAGTAAATCTCTTGCATTCAATTATGGGTCACTGTGTGCTATTTCTATTGACCTCCTTACTGAAGGAAGCTGTTAAAGTAGGTATGTTTGCGCACTTCATAGTACTGTACCATGGGCAGTTACAGTGGCTTTTAGGGAAAAATATAACAAAAATGGGAAAAAAAACACTTGAATAATTAAAGACCTGAAAAATATAAATTTAAACAGTAACTGTAATCATAATGCAATGAAGAAAACCACTATGCTGTAATTGCTTAAATCAAATATGTGCTGTAATTCCTTGACTTTGAGAAACAGGTCAGCTTCCTGTAATGTAAAATATTTGCTACAGTGATTTGAGGTTTTAGTTCAGACAATCTAGCTGGACTACCTGCTGGTTCTGAAGATCATCTGTCTACACGAAGGGTGGATTCATAAAAGATACTCTCACTCTGGTAGAGTCATAAATATAAGAGAGAGGTGCATGCTTTGTTTCCAAAGCTGTGTGGAGAGAGACACCACTATACAAGGGTGCTGCCAGATGCAAGTTTCCAGTCAGTAATCTTAACTAAGGGAAACAACCATGAGAAGAAGCAAAGGGATTATCTGGCATTATTGAAAAAAAATCTACATGGAGTTGGGACCAGGTGTTGCAAAATTAAAATGCTGTGTGGAAAGAGTAAATAACACATGACAAAATAGGAACAGATAGGAATGTAGAACTGCAACTACAGTGTAAAAGAAATCTACTGACTAGAATAAAACCTGCTTGTGACTGCATTTGACACATGAAAAAATGAGTTAAGAAAGTCAAACAGGGTTAAAGCTGAGCTAACAGACTAGACCTCCTTACTAAGTTCTTTGGAGGGATTTCAAAGAATAATGTCACTGTGGAGGACCAATTGTAAGTGCATTTTGTCTCAACCATTCTGACTGTTGTGAAGAGAAAGGTATGATCAAAAGAGAGGGTCCCAAGGAGGTGGGACAGTGCTGTTCTGAGCCAGCTTCCTGCTCCATTTTGACATTCAGGCTCAGCTCCCCAGCTCATTTTCTGTGTGCGTGCATGAACAGAAGAGTGCAAGAAAATTTGGTTTACATAGGAGCTATACACCAGATTAACTGCAAAAGGAAGAAAATCAGGCTCCCTCCCTCTTTTTCTCTTCTTTTGTTCTCACTGTTTACCCCAGCTCTGGACCATCCACTCAGCAGGACAAACTTGGGATGTAAGGACAGAATTATATTGCTCTCCCTCTCCCTTTATTCTCGTTCTTTGTCTCCCTCTTTGCCTTGCCTGGAAAAAGCATAGGTCTCATATTCTACCCTATTACTCCATGCTGAACTTTGTTCTGGGAGTGAGGAGCATTTTATGTCTTGGTAGCCAGCAGCTTTGAGAACTCTCTTGTGAGGAGCTAAGAGCTTGTCAAAGCTTACTGTACAAAAATTAGGGCTTGTGTGGGAAGATAGTTTGTAAGGACAGTGCAGAAGGCAATTTTCCTCAATGAATTACAGCTGTACTGATTGCCAAGAAATAGAAACAGCCTTGCCTGCCCAGTGAGGATGGGTGTTAGAAAAATATGGGTTAACTAGTTGAGAATAAGTTGCAGGTAGAGTTTGAGATCCAGCATTTGCTGCAGTTTGGGATGGACTCTGCTGGCTGTGCTGTGAGGAGGAAGGGATGTGGGGATAGGCAAGGTAAGAAGATGCTGGGTAAGGGACAGGTTGGGGTTTAGCCAGTCACGTAGAGAGGAGTTAGTGCTGTGTGGAGCTGTCTGTAAGAAAAGGACTCAGCGCTGTGTGAAGCAGCTAATGAGGAAAGGACTCAGTGCTGTGTGAAGCTGCCTGTGAGGAAAGGAGTCAGAGTTGCCTGAGATAAGTCCATTGAAAGAAGGCATGAGAAGTTTTTAATAAAGGACTGGTAATGGTGTCAGTTGTGTCTGTCTGACATAATTGCAACAGGCTTGTTAGCTTCCACTTGTAAAAACCTACTGTATGAATTTAAGGGCTTGTTCGCCTGCACCTTTTGAGTCTAAACTGTAAAATAAAGCCAAAAGTTCCCTGGCACTTGGTCTGGTGTCTTTGTTTAACTTAACAAGATCTTATAACGAATTAAACTGTGGCCTCTAGCAATGGGTCATGACAATCACACAAAAGGCAGCACTGGTGAGCACAGTGGCAAAAAGTCAATACAATGCTTCTGAGCTCTGCAACAGTGAGCTGCATGTCTTCAATCATGAAGGGCAGTTGGATTCTTGCTTAGCACGTGGTTTGTGTAACTTCCATCCTACCTTCTTTGAACATACCATTACCTCCACTGTAGTTTTTGTATTGTTTATTTTATTTTTTTCACAGTTACATCTCCTCAGGCAGTTTAAAGCTACTGGTGTAGAAAGTCATGCGAGCCCTGTGGATAGGAATTATTACATTTACAAATATTACTACAAACAGACTACTACTTCCTAATATGCCTTTAAAGCCTTAAAAAACAGTCTACCAGTCCACCTTTAGATTAAAGGAGGCAGAGCATAATTTACATAATTTACATTTCCAAAATGTTGACTCAGTGAATGAAATCGTACTTCTAAGGCATAGTGTCTACTTGGGGTTTTTTATTAAATTATTTTATATTATTATTATAAAACTTCTTTTCCAAATTGTCTATCTTATATTCCTGTTTTAAATGTGGTTCTGAATGTCATACAAATATTAGAGTATGAAACCTACAAAATCTAACCGTTTTTCCTGATTGAGTATGGAGGCCACGGCAGTAATTTTTTTTTTCTAAACATGAAAAATGGTACAGGTAGTATATACCAGCTATATCATCATGTTATTCAAATGGCATGCAGTTCCAATTTTAACTATACACCTTACACATAAACTACAGAATGAGTAATGTAATTGATTGCTGTGGAAATTAACTGTGTGAGAACAATCATTATTATTTCAAAACTGTGGTAGAAATAATTGTCTTGCTGCATGCCAGAATTAGCATTTTAGACCCATTATGGAACTGTAAACCTAAGGAAACTATTATTTTCTTTTGTGTTTTTCTTATTTTTCTTTTCCCCAGAGTTAATACACCTGCCTGCAAATCAATTTGAATATTCTAATAAATAACCCTGTGATATTTTATTCACTAAAGCAGACTGAGCTGACAATATTGGTATGCTTCTAAAGAAGTGAGACTTCTGCATACACCATGAAAATAAAATAATTTCCAGCTTATTACAAACAAAAGAAACCACTGAAATACAGTCATGACATCTATTTACTTAGCAGCTCTTTTGAACTACTAGGAGTGGTAATTGCAGTCAGGAAATTACATGTATGGAAACACATGTTCATGTCTAGCCCCTATATAGGTATCTTTCATTTAAACAGTGAGAGCCACAGTAGTGAAAAATTCAGTTGTAGTCACTGAATAGGAGCTTTCACCTAAACAAGGTGGCATGAACAGGCTTCTCTGTTTCAAAGATTGCTCACCTCAAAGGTGGAAAGGTGATATTTTCATCTCATTCTCTGGTTTCTGGTGGAACCTACTGCCCTCCATTAGCAGACGTGAATCTCTTGCATCCCTCTTTTCAGAAACTGCAATGAAACAGCAGATTCCTGAAAAAGTTTGATTTGGTACTACTTTTTCTGTTTTAAACTGATAGTTTTCTACTGTTTATATACTAGCAGATAAACCTGCTGTATAAACTTGCTAATCTGGGAACTTAACTATCTGCAAACCCAAAATGTTTCTGTGGGACTACATTTGGGAGTACAGGAACAATAGCACTCCTCCTGGAAAGCACAGGAGTTTTGAGGAATGACTGAGATGATGCTAGCAAGATGTGCATACACTCTGGACATCACCACACTTGGAGTTCTGACATATGGCCTATTTGAAAGGTAAGAACCTAGATGTCCCTTTTAATAACAGAATATCTGGTGTTTGGTCCTGAATGCTGTCAATTTTCTTTTGCCTCAGCTTCTATGAGACTATAGGCTAAACTAGATATTACTCAGAAATTTAGCTCTTGGTGATGTTTTAATTAAAGTAGTAGGTTTTTATTCTGTTCCCACGGATTAAAAAGCTTTTATTTAGTAAATTCATCGATTTTTTTTTAATCTGGAAGTGAGAAGCCCTGACAGAAGGATTCTAAGAGTAAAGAAAGCTCCCTGAGGAAAAAAAAAAAAAAAAAAAAAGCATGTGAAAAAGAGAATTGGAGTTGATTCTGAGCTTTTTCAGATGCAACCTTAACTTTGGAAGTGCCCAAAGTTCCTGAGACACCTGCAATTCTTCAGTCTTACAATCAGTTTAAATACCTGAAGATATTGAAATTTAACATACAGGAGCAGGGTTAGTCAAAATTTATATCTACTTATGAAAATATAAACCCTGAAATCACATGAATACTCTTTGCCTGACAAAAGGAAGGAGCACAATCAGTTCAGTTCAACTTCTGATGCAGACGTGTCACTCAAAATTACTTCACATTTCATTTCATATGACAGTTTTTATTGGCAATTTGACACTTACCCTTAAAAGTGATCACTCCAGCTCAGGGATCACACTTATCAGAAGGGAAATCTCTTCATAGCTGTGACTGAGCCCCATCTGAGCTCTGACTGTTTCAGGGACATCAGAGGAATTGCACTTCAAGGTTATAAGTACGGACACATATATTAAAAAAATGCATAAAAAGAATGAGAGTGCATATATGATATCAATTCAAATGTCATTATATCAAATAATAAACAGTGTACACCTTGAAATGATCTCAGTTGTTTTTTGCTGGTTAATAAAATTGTTCATGCATCATTATTTTGATTTGCCTCTACTTTCTGATGTTAGATAAATTGACTTCTTTATTCAGGTGCACCATACCGTGACATATTAAACCTGGTTTTGACATTTCTAGAAAGAACAGGGATAATTTGTGGATGGGAAATATGGTATCTTTCATGCTTATTTAGAGTGATGCAGCAATGTGCAAATTGTTGTTCTGCTACATTCACCTTTCACTTCATGTGTTACAAATATTACAGGAGACAGATATTTTCACACATTAATTAGCAATTAAAAACCTTATAAATAAAATCAATTCATAGAAACTTGTCTTATTAAGATGCAAACTATTATTCCACATGACTTTTAAATAAGAAATGAACAAAAATGTTGAAGACTGACTACTAACCATGCAAGAACATCTTCAAAAACAATTTGTTGAATATTAATGAAGTGAAAATGTCATTTCTGGTCCAATTACTACAAGTAATTAGTTTTTTTTTAATTATGGAGGAAGTGGAATTTTAATAAGGTCAATTTTACAATTACAGTTTTGAAAAAAATCCTAATTGTATTGTCATCACCTTATATGAAAAATAGAATCAACCCAATGTCTGCTGAACTTAATGTAAAGCGAGAAAAAATACTGTTCTAATTCAGTAGGAACTGATATTTTAATGAGATATGGTTTGTTATTAAAGGTGGGAAATAAAAAAAAATTACCTATGCATTAGTTATTGAAAAAAAAATGATGTCATTACATTAAAAATATTTTATGCTAATGATTAAAAGTACAAACATTTAATTTTTATTTGAAATATTTATTATACAACTGATAAGTTTACTGAAATCATAACATTAGTTTCTTAGCTTGGAGACATACTACTTTTTAGTTATATTTGTTCTAGCTTCAGTTTTTATAGTAAAGCTAAGTTCTTTGCTATCAAAACATAATTCATCAAGATTGTATTATCTCTGGAGATTTGAAAGCTCAAGGGTCAATTCATTTATGCACCTTGTTATCTAGTATTTATCTTTGAAAAAATATATCCTTATTGAGTTCCTTGATATAACTTTAAAAGTTGGTTGAATTTCAACCAATTTTTGCCTTTAACAGAGATGTCAATTTTATTGGAGAGATGGAAATTCCAATATTGCATTAAGCTAGTCCAGATGCAAGTAGTGCTGCCATTACAAGCTACATTTTTCTGACCATATCCTATGTCTGCTCTCATTAGCTATGCACTTATTATTATTATGCAATTATTGTTACTATGCACTTATTACTCCTACAAATAGAAATATAGGTCCACAATTTCTTTTTCTTTTTTTAATGCAGCCAACCATTCTGTGAAAGGAATAAGTACCCAGTCAATATATCAGGAAAGAAACTGTTGGTTACACTTTGAATAGAGGTTTTTCAGTAATTGTACATGTCTTCCTTCCTGTTTAACCATCTACACTATATTGTAGTTATTTGCCTATGGAAATGTCTAATAAGAAAGTTTCACACAGCTAAATATATTATATCTGCAAAATATATCTGCGTCCTATCCTCTTCCAGACAGAAAATAAGGGGTATTTTTTGGTTTGGTTTGGTTTGGGTTATTTTGGGTTTTGTTGGATTATTTTTTTTTTTTTTTAGTATTCCAGAGAGGGAAAAAAAATCTGAGAGAAATAAATTAATACTAGGTCACCAAGTAACAGATAAACATTTGTCTTTAATACGTACAGGAAATGGATTAAGAAACTAATCTAAGAATCAGCAGCACATAATCCCAGGATTATGTACAGCATTTGTCTTGCAAAGATAACATTTTAAATAAAGATATGTAAACAGTATATTAACCACAATAATTTTCTTGTCTGTGTGTGTGTGCATTCATCTGATATCCACACTCTGTTTATTCAATCTGTTGCTGTCCTCATTAAAATTAGGATGAGGTGTTTTCTCAATTACAGCTTTGATGTCCTCTAACCATAAAAGTGAACAATGTAGCAGGAGCAGCATGTTACCACAGTTTGAGACTTGCTGTGCTTTAATAGTTTGACTAGGTTGAAGAGACAATTCAGTAGCATAAATTTCTAACTTTGCAGCTGAAGTCCATCTCTATTAGTGTGGTTTAAAACTTTATATTGCATTTTTCATTTCTCAGATATTGTGGGATACCCTGCAGATAAATTCTCTGACAGATCTTATAGTGTATACCTTGTTAAGTTCAAAAGTTCAAGCAGATGTCCTTATGCATTTATGGTGAGTGGTCTGTTATATTTGAAAATAAAACAACAAAATGCAGAGTTTTAAAAGAAAAAAATAGGTTACTTTTTTTTTCCCTTTAGAAGAAAGGGAAAAGAAAGAACAGAAACAGATTTTTTTCCCTAGTGACCCCTCATGTGTCATGGAGACAGCAGTCTACCTGAGATACTGCCTAAATGTCTGTGACTGTGAATCTGAGGATTTTTCAGTCAGGTTATTTGAGAGCATATTAAATCACAGATGCACAGAAATTAAAAAAAAAAAAAAAAGAAGAAGAAGAAGAAAAAGTATTTCTATGAAACGAGTAGGGATTTCAGGTAGATTTTTGTGCCCTTGTAGTCCCAGAAAATAAGATGTTGGTGTTGCTTGGTGTTGCTCATATCACACACTAGGACCCCAGGATTATTCTGGATCTGCTTGGGGAATTTTGTAGTTTGTAATAGTGATAATCAATGGCCCACTGACTATTGTTTACTTTAATTTTTGCTTGGCTTGGTAAAATCAATACAGTATTGAAATACGTATATATAAGTATGTGTATATGTGTGTGTTCCTAGAGGAGTTTTGTGACATGATTGCTTTATCATTGGAGATTTGGTTTTGTTGGTTTTCCTTAAATTATGCAGTATAAAACTAATATTATTTAATACTTTTTATTCCATTGATAACTCTTCATTATTTCTTAGGGTCAAGATATGTAAAACACAGATAGTATTTGTGTTAATAAATGGTTTCTCGTTGCACTTGTCATTAAATTTAAAGCAATGTCTGAAAATATTTACAATTTTTTTTTCCTAGAGTTTATGTTTATGAAGATTCTAAAAGGAAGCCTTACTTTATAGAGTTTTAATTATAGTGTCCATGCATATTCACACTATATGTCTAAACATACTCATATAAAAAATCCACTGAGATGGATAGTATTATCTTTATCAGGGCATTCTTTTACAACAGGATGTGCTACCAGCCCAAACATGAAATAGAAGAGACAATCCATGATTATAAGTTTATCTCTCTCCCTTACACATAAAAATAATGTATACAGCAACAGAAAACTTTACACTAGAATTAATTTTGAATTTTTGCATTTAATTTAGATTCACATTTTTGCATAATGCTGACAGAAAAGAGGAAAGAAAGAGCAAATATAGAACCTTGAGAAAGACTGAATTAATATACCACATTCTTAATAAAATTTTAACATGTCAAATCATTGGATATATTCTTAGGCCTTATATCTGAAAATGGACACATTTTTCTGGGACACAAGATTTATGACTGGAATTGCAAAAGTAACTTGGAAGGAGAAAGTCTATGTTGTGAACAGGGAATAAAAACTGATATTAATTTTCAAAATAATTAAAATTATTTTCATTTCTGAATTTAGATATCTGAGGGAATGATACACGTTACAACCTTTGCTAATTCACCATCTTTCATTCAGAATCCTCATCTAAGATTGAAATCTTTAAATCCTCATTAGAAGAGGTAATCAGAGCTCACATCCCCTTTTTTCTTTTTAAAAAAAAATCTATACACTCTTTTAAGTAAAGTTCATCTGTCTCCCTATCTGTGATTATGAAGAACAGCTTATTCAAAGGCATTTCTTAAGGGGAAGATGGTAGAGAGTCCACAGAAATTTTTCTCATGGAATCACCAGAATTATTAAAGACAGAAAGTATAGGTTAACTTAAGCACCAACCTCATTTCTAGATCCACCTTCCCTGGCACTGTTTTTAATCTTCAGGTAACAGTCAGAAGTATTTTATTAATCTGGTACACAAACCTCACAAATGAGAGGATGCATCAAAAGAGAGACATAAACAAAAGAAATCATAGTATCCTTATTTTCCTTCTTTTCCCTAGAAGAAAGCAAAATTAAACAAACAGCAGCAGGAATTACAAACTACTTTTTCAGCTACAAGATAGCTATTCTCTGTAAGCCAGAAGAATGGAAAGAATTGCCCAACTGGGCACAAAACCACCCACGAATTTGGGTATTTTATGTTGCCTCATCACTTCAAATCTATGCTTCTGAGTAAACATATTTGACTCTAAATAACACAAAAAGTAATTAATTCTGTCTCTTAAACAGTAAAAATCAAAAGTATTAGAACACCATTATTTTTGAAGGAGCCTAGTTTGTGCAAGTTTCCTAACTCAGATCACAAAATTAAGCAAGATAAATCCTCCAAACTGTTGCATACATAAACTTGCACAAAGTGTTAAATCTTTTCTTCTCTTAAGAATTTTTATTTTTCTTTCTTATTTGTCTATAAAAAGATGCCTAAAAATCTAATATATTGCTTTTAAATCACTTAATGGCTCTAGTAATAAAGAAGATACAAATCTAAACCAAAGGAGAAGAGAAAAAAATCAAAGGCTGAGAGGTTTTCCACTGAAAAGCAAAAGACTGCTTACTGTTGGAAAAAAAAAAATAAAGGCAAAGATGTAAGCAGTGTAAATGTAAATTTAAAAATAATATTTTTTATATTGCTTTTTCTATATCTGTGGCCATAATCTCTTTTAATAAAGTCTCACTTTCAAATGCCAGAATACAAACCTTTAAATTTTTGTATTTCATTTTTTGTCCATTTTCTTTACATAAAAGATATGCACATCTCATATTTTTTGAAAGATGTAGCTGTTGAAGTAAATTTCCCATGAGTAGGCTAAGAAATAAGAAGTTTTCAGTACCAGATAAACCTTATAGACACGGCGTGTATGCACTGCATGGTGTGTATGTACTGTACTCATACTCTGGTACATTAATAGCCCAACTAGCATGGGTAGTATTTTCAGTTGACATCTGAAAATCATGATGCTGAGTCATGCAAACTCTGACCTATTTTTCAAAGAAAATTTAAAAAAATAAAAAAAAAAAATTAAAAACTTTAAAACTTTGGTTTTCTTTTGGTAAAAAATAGTAAATTATTTATAAAATAATGTGGGGTGGGGAGAAAGGAGGTTCATTGAACAAATATAAAATGTTACATTCTTATGACTGTTACTCATCTGTGGTACTGATCTGACATCTCTAAAAGCTGTCTTCGTGGAGCTGGATCTTGTTACAACACAGAACCACAGAATAAAACCAACTATGCCTGGTTCTGGCCTAATTCTTCAAACCTAAATAACTCTCTATGGACAGTATTTCACGATTATAAGCTGCACCTGATTATAAGCCGCATGTTACAATACAGAGTGTGATAAAAGGTATCTGTTCTATCTGTTGAGAGTGGGGGCAGTGATCCTTATCTCCATGGCAGATATTCTGCTAATGGGCCATACATTGAAACCAGGCAGAGCATTGTTCTTTATCTTTTCACAACCCAGCCTTCCTCCAGAGAGTCATTTTCTGCTAATGGCCCATTGAGTCCCACTGTGGGACTGAT
>PYHW01010409.1:4088156-4110905 GCA_013186435.1 Turdus rufiventris | reverse complement strand
GCACTTGATTATAAGCCAAAATTTTAGTCAAAATGTTGCGGTTCATAATTGTGAAATTACTGTACTTCTTCCTGAGGCATCAGTATCCTTAAAGCATAACTGATAAGTATTTCCTCGATCTGAAATTTTCCAAAGTGGACAATAAAATTACTTTTTGTTTTTTCCACATTATTTATTAAAGACAATGCTGAAATTAGGAGAATTAAATGAATAATTTAACACAACAATCACTACACTATCACTGATAAAATTCCATTTTGTCTAACAGTATTTGTTGTTTAGATAATATCATTGGAGTAATCTGGTCAAAATTCCAACCAATTACAATTGCTAACTTATCTTCAGTACAGCACAAAAAGGTAATTCTTTTGAATGCTGACGGTTTCACAGGTACAGTTAAGATTAACATAAAATCATAGACAGAAAATTAATTTCATAATGAAGTTGCCATGCAAGAGAAATCAGTATGGAAAATAGCACATAATAGATGGCAACATTAACCTGCTGAAGGGATTTGCAACATCCATAGACTTGCTGAGTACCTAGGAGTAGCATCCTAGCTGTTCATTTTAACTACCTCATTCAGTGCATGACCTTGTGCTCCTCCAACGATTAATTCTGAATAAACATTAGCAGTAAGTAAGTGTCTGGTGAATTGGATATTATTCAGAATGATTTCTAATAGACATATAAGCTTCACTAACATAATTTTAAGGTTTACCGCAGTCAGGAATAAGCCGATTTAAAAAACATTTAATTTAAAACCAATTTGCTTATTAACTGAATTACTCACAAATTTGTTGAACAGAAGGATTTTATTTGAACAGCAGGTGCATGCAAAAAGATTGTCACAGATCTGATAATTTTTCTCCTGGTAAATTTTAAGCTGTCAAAACCTTCCAAACTGCAAATGCTGTACTGACTCCAGTGATCTGAGTAACAGAATTCTCAGCAGGCTTGCTGGTGTAAGTTACCATGAAGGTTAGATAAACCCCTATGTCTAATCACTTACGTGGAAAAGAGGTTATACATCTTCAGTTCACTCAGACTGGAGAGGGGATGGGAAATTCCTTTTTTGACCAACAACTTGCAGTATCCAGATTTGGTTGGTTGGTTGTTTTGTTGGTCAGTTTTTTGGTTTCTTGGCTCTGTGCTAAAACAGAATGAGGTCTTAGCTGGTAAGAGATTCTTCTTTCTGTAATTCAAGTAATAGAATCTAGTAAGTATCTGCTGCAGAGATTAATTCAAAGAGTTTCTTACTTCAGAATTCTTTGCCTATATTTAGCTCAGAAGCAGTGCAAGCTTTGAGAGCAGAGAGAGAAAATTGGAATTTCTCTTTAGAGTTAAGTTTTACTAACAGATGTGAGCCTTTTGGAATAAAAGGACTGATTTGTTTATTAAGAGATTCAACATCTGGAACTTATTTTTCTATTTTGGGTTGTTTTTCTTCTTTTTCTTCTTGTTTGATTGGTTGGTTGTGTTTGGTTTTTGGTTGGTTGGTTGGTTGGTTGGTTTGTTGGTTGGGGTTTCATTCGTTCATGTTTTTGCTGCAGCTTGGTTTGGTTTGTTATGGTGTTTTTTACATTTTTCAGAACAGGTCAACTTCATTGATTTCCATGTATATTTCACATGTGCACATGGGATTGTGCTGACATGTCATCAAGATATCTGAATATACATGTAAGAAGTAGGGAAGTCACACTGAAGAGTACCTTTTTATAATATATGTATTGAAACAGTATGAATTAATTTGAAGATATGCTATATTGACAGAGGCCTCTCTATATACTCAAAAAATAACGTCTGTTCATTACTTCTCATTCAGCCTTCAAGGCACCACAATTGTTCTCAGACTTGCAGTTTGGAATAAAATGGATACATTTCAAGGGTGAGTTTCAGATTTGAATTACCTAAATTAACAGACTGAAGGAGTCTTATACATCAGTTCTGAAGTCACGTTCATCATTTTGTGATCATTTAGTCTCATAAAAATATTTTTGGCAACAATGTCCCAAATTCACTTTTTTGTTCCCATTCAAAAGATAATTTTACTAATTAATCATAACAGATTCATATGAAATCCATACTATATGTGTTCCATGACCAAATCTGTTTTCTCTCAATTCTACGATGTGTGAAAAATCATAGACAATTTAACTATCCTAAATCCCCCAAAATGTTATTTTTTCTAAAAAATAATTTTCATTGTGTAAATAAAGCAATGTACACTGCTAGAGTACACTGCATATAACCAATAGCCATACTGTTCTTTCCACCTAAACACAGAAGACAACTGAGTCTGTTGGAGAATTATGCAAGTAGACCAAAGAAAGTGAGATGCTAAAAGAACAGGTAATGTTTTTTTAAGAAATTCTGTTTGTACTCAACAAAAAAAAAAAGTTTATAATGTACCTATATTTACTTGTGGCTATGCCATGCATTTTCTTTTGCTTGTTACCAAAGTGAACTGCTTTGTTCTGCAAGTTAAAAATTGATATGCACCTCTCAATTATATAAATGTGCGAATATTTTATTGCTGACCTAAATTAGACCTTTTATTCATACAGAGAAGAGAGGTATAATTCACTCATTTATCACTAATAATATAATTAATAAGCTTAATATCTTGCAATAGCCATATAATTATGTTTTTAAGCCATTAAAAAGGATAGATTTAGATATAATGGGTTGATACCAAAGATGATAATGAACTGGCATTTCCTCAGATGTTGTGCATATACCACTTGAGCTAATAGTCTATAAGAAGTTACTAAAGAAGGAAAGAAAAACCTAGCTGAACATATTCGCTTTATTTTACAATATATTTATGTTTATCTCCAAGATCTATCTCCAAGATAAATACCTTGCATGTAGTTACCGATAACCTGGAATGCATTTGTACTATTTTTATAACTAAAAAATCATGGCTAAGAGCTCTACTTGCTCAGAACCACAGATGTCTGCCTAATCCTTATAATTTTAAATAATTCCTTACTTTTTAGGCTGTAGAAATCTGCTACAGGGTAAACATAACACCAAAGGTCTCTGAAGAAAGGCAGAATTTTGGACAACATTTTTTTTTACATTTCCTAGTGGTCAATCTGTAGCAGAAAATATCTGGATGTTGGGACCTTACCCACATGATTCTATGCCTCCATGGTATATTAAGTCTACATAGCTATCTTTGACTTGAGAATTTCACCCAGAAGGAGGAATTTCAACCCAGGATCTAAAAATCAACCTGTGGAGACTCCAACAATTGAAAAAAAAAAAAAAAAAAANTAAAAAGCTAACTGAGACCATCTAGGCTACATCTTATTCATGTCTTGAAAGAAACTATAAAAGGCAAATTGCATTTCTTTCTTTTCTTTCTTTTTGGATGTGGAACACAATTTCTTATGCTTGATTTCCATAATCCTAGGTGATTATGAATATGTTGTACTAGCTTTTGTAACAAGCCAACCTTTGTACCAATTAGTTCTACTAGAACACAATTCTATTTATGGATGCACTCAAACATGACAGCTATACTGCTTTGATTTTCTGTACCTTAAATGTAGCGCAAACACTGTTAAAATCACATCAGAGCAACATTCTCTGAATTAGTTGTGAACTCCCCTTTCAGCTGTGTTAATCTTTGCTAGAGATCATAAGGAGAAATGATACTTTTTGAATGAGAGGAGACTTGCCAATACATGGTAAAGACCTTAGTAGATGGTATTTCTTCAAAAGAATTTTGGAATATTTTGACATGAATAATTTCAGGAGAGAAAAAACAGAAATAGCATGGGTATTATACTCTAAAAATTTTTTCCACCTGTCTCACATAAAATGACTTCAAAGGTCTCTGCTGCAAAGTCAGTTAAATAGAATTTATTTAGTCAATTAAATGTAAACAAATGGGACTTCCTAAATATTCTGCTAATTTAATTGACAACAAATATTTCTTTATTCCTACACACCTAAATAATTACACTGTAGGATTATTTTTTATAGTAAGTGAAGAATTTTACTTGCCTTATCCTATCCTTCAGGCATTTTTCTAGAACAGAATCTAGAATTCAGTTATACCCTGACTCACAGGGCTTCAGGTTGGAACCTTTTGTGCTTCCAAGAGCCTTGCACTCTTTCCTGAACATAGAAGAGTTTAGAGAAAGAGTCCTTCAATGCAGATCCTTACTTGAAACAGTCACCTCATTGATGCCTTAAGTTTAAGCTTTCATATTTTCCAGGTTCTGTACTGCATTGGTATGTAACTCTGAACAAATATAAAGTGTTAGCAAGCTCTCTTTCACCATTTAATTAGACAAAACAAACCTTTTCCAGCCCAAGAACCAAGGACACCATTGCAGCTTCGGCCCAAAATGTATAAACAACAGACAATTGAGGAAAGCAGTCTGGGAGGATGGGACTTCATGACCTGAAGCTGTAATTTGACAATTAGCTCCAATATGTAAATGGACCAAAACTTATAAAAGTGTGAAAACTCATGACACAGAGTCCACCTTGTGTAGAGCCATGGCTGGGCTCTTGTACTTCCCAAGGTGTATCCTTTGAAGGCGTTTTTAATAAATACTTACTTTCTTCCTTTAACACTGTCCAGCCTTTGTTCCAGGTAGCCTCTTGAGACATCACCATGATTATGAGAATATAAGATATTGCAGGGATTTTCACTTTTTATTTTCTAGTACTCCAGGCATGCAGAAACAAGGTATGCTATTACATAGCCTTTTCTAATATCAGGGATCTCAACTTTATTTTTCAGGGGATATGACCATCTTAAGTAATTTGCATGGTCTTTAAGTGTTTCTGGCATCAACTTTTTGACATAACTGATCTCAGGAAGAGCAGAGACTGAATAACTAAAGCACTTTCATTCTGAATGTTTGGACTTAGGCATCTTTTCAGAAAATTTTGTTATTTTTTTTCATCTAGCTCCTACTGTCACTTTATTTATTCTGTTTTTTCCATCTAGCTCTTACCATCTTTTTATTTACAGTTAATTAAACATTTTTCAGCTTGTAGTGACTACCAAAGAAGCAAAAATGTTATTAAGAAAACACTTTCCAAATAAGAAACTTCCTTTTATTTTGAGGAGTTCTGCCCATAGAAACAAATTTAAATATCTAATATCAAAAATATTCAGGAGTTGTACTCAATGATCCTTGTGTGTCCTTTCAAACTCAGGATATTCTATTATTCTATTTTATTTATCTATCATTTATTGGTCTATCTATTTATCTATCATCAACTTATTTTTCAATATCATCTCATTATTTAATTGGAAGAGCATTACAGTGATTTTATTAAGGTCAGAAATACATAGGAAGGAATAAATTATACTGTTTCCTGTAAGTCATAGTTTAACACTGCTAGACCTTGTTTTAAAAATCAGAATATCCTAATATACTTGCTTTACCAGGGAAGAATTTCAGAGAGAAAGAGAGAGAGACATCTCTCATATATCCACACTTCACAGCAATTCATATCTTCACTGAGATGTTTAAGTAGACCTCGCACGAGCCCTAGTTTTGGCTGTTTGTTACACTGTTCAGATTTTCTTCAGAAGCTGCACTTATGGCTAGTTATGCCTGTGAAATGCTCTGAACAGAAGCATATTAAAACTCATAATGAAAATCCAACAGTTTGAGTGACTCTCCAACTATCTTAGTTGCAGGACATTCTCTTACCCAGATCAGGAACACTTTCCTACACAATGAGTAGCAAAATTTTATACTGAAAATTGCACAAGGAAATGAAAGAAACATATCACTTACTTCCCTATAAAGTACTCAAATTTAAAGTTCTTAAGAAAAGAGAAAGTATTTATTTTTTATCTGTTTGATTAATATAACATTTTAATGCAATTATCTTACTTTATACCTTTGTAAGGCATGACAGAATGAGTATTAGTGAAATTGTGGTCATGGAAACAGATTGCACATTATTTCACAGCTGGAATATAAACATGCTCCAGGCAAGCAAGTACTGGTTTTTTTTTTTTCTCTAAATTAGATTTTCACTTGCAAAATAAATGGGGGTGTTGTTTGTTTGTTTGTATGCTTTGAGGGAGTAAGTGAAAAATATGCAAGTAAAATTGCTAGGTAGTGAAAAGTGGATATTCATATAAAATAATTGAACACAGCAGTGAAATCTGGGGTTTGGTTTTAGTACAAACCAATGGCATTTAGCATCTTAAGTAATGAAAATATTAAGCTATTTGATGACAGTAAAGCAGCAGTAATAACACAAAGAACTGAAAATGAGACAGAAAAAAATATCTTTTACAGACAAATAATTAAATGCAGTAATTTGTTACCAATGAACAAACCTCAGGGGTGTAGCTATTTCCCTGCAGCCAGGGAAAATTCAGTAGTTATAAGTCCCAGTGTCTCTTTTAACATAAGTGGCAAAATAAATAAACTAGGGGCAGAACATGGGACACCCAGAACCAAACAAACAGAAACTCTATATGAATTTAATTAAGAGATTTAGCATTGCTCGCTTGCCCTCCAGCAGAGAAAATGTGACTAAAAATTTATTTTTATTTCACTGAATCCTAAAGCATTGGATGTTCTTATTAAAGTTATAAATAATGTGCAAATGTAATGTATTCTTTTTACATGCCATTTTGCTGTAATTTGTGCAGAATTTCTCTATCTTTTCTGGAGCCCCAAGGAAGTTTGGAAGTAGCTACATATTGAGATATTTCCCAAACAAAATTCTCTGCAGGAAACAAACATAATATTATGTCAATACAGTACCTCAGTAAGGACTCAGGAAAGAAGGACTGCATTGATCTTAATAAAGGATAGACATTTCCCTGAAGTGAAGCATTTACATGCACATCCTTACATGTTGACTGGGCAGCTGAGCAGAATCTTCCCCAGTGTGCAATAGGTTCTCTGCCAGCTGGCTCCAAGAGGGAATGCTGCTCGCCAGGACTGAGCCCATGAGTGAAGGTGGTAGCGCCTCTGGGTATTGTATTTAAGAAGGGGAGACACTGTTGTGCAACAGCAGCTGGGGATAGGAGCGAAAATATGTTATTCTCAACAGAGCTGCAGACATCAGTGAGAAGGAGGGGGAGGACATGCTCCAGGCACCAGAGCAGAGATTCTCCTGCAGTCTAAAAATAAAAATTAAAAGTGTCTGTGTCCTGGGGCAAACACTGCAGTGTCGTTTCTTTGGATATCAGATGCAAAGGATGAGGGCATGTGACATGACTGGAGGTTCATGAGTTGAGTTTCCAAAGAAGGAACAAATGAGTTATCATGGCACATGGATAATTCTGAACATTTTAGTTTTTCAACTAAACAATTACTTAAAATGGAGTGTATCACAGATATCAGAAATCAATACTTTCCTAGTTTTATACCAATGCTAATTATTAGGTCTTCAGAGATTTTCTTTGATCTGATTTTAATTCAGCAAAAGAACATGGGAAGCACATGCATTTATGAGATGTCATTATCTACTAGCATGCTTTTAGAATAAGGTAAGAACTATTAAACCAAGGCATGCAGGCCTAGATCCAAAGATTTACATACACGTGCAGGTACATGAGCTGCGATATCACAATGAGTGTCCTTTAGTTGTTTGCAAAGACATACCTAACATTATTTGAGGTACAGTAGATCATCAGATATTTCTGATGCCTCATCTGAAGTCTGATATCTCATAGTATAGTAGTTCGTCATAGTATTTCACAACTTCAGGAGATTTGTAGCCTGTTAGAAGGACAACTAGAGGGCAGATAAGACAACCAAGGGGATCTCACGTGCCACTAGTTATATTTATATAACCGAATTAAGCCCAACACGTCAGCTCTATTTCAGAGAAATCAATATTCTGATAACTTCTCTAGATTTTAAACAATAGCTGTCAGATAGGACTCCTGAAGGTTTAGGAGGATGTCCCTGGCTCTGTGAGTCAGAAATTATTTTGGCAGAAAGCAGGTAGGAAAGCTACAGGCCTATCAGAAGTCTAATCTAGGTAGCAGCAAGGCTGATCAGGGAAAGCCCAGTGACTTTAGATATCTACATCAGGAAACACTATTTTTAAATTTATTATTCAGATCATAGTTACACCAATGCTTTCCATACAGAGTAATTGCCTTTTAGAGCAGGTAGGCTTGTGCTAAGAAATGTATTCCATGGGGGTTTAGCTCTTTTTGTAGCTAAGCTGTAGGACTATTTGAAGTTTTGCCATAAAAATTCTGCATAGGTGCTGGAAAAGGAGAAAATGGAAGTTCACACCATAGCTGTAAAAAACCAACCAACCAAAAACTTATCAACTGACATTTAAATTACTAGATACAATCTATTGAGAAGTCTCCAGAAAAGGTGTCCTAAATAGAGATAAAATTACATTGATGTAATTTTATTAAAGCCACTAACTAATTGTACTTCAACTTTCAATTGAATTGCATCCAGAAATTAAAAGGTACATGTTATGTATTATGTAGCTCTGTTTAGTAGTTGTCTTCTAGTCATTAGGGTTGTGTTTTCTTAAGGTATATACAAGGTAAAAAATTGATCTGTCTGGTAACAGCATTGCAGGAATTAATTCTCATCTTTGTTCCAAAAATTGTGAGAAGCAAATTCTCTGCTGGCCTAGTTTCTTTTGAGGTAATTGAAAGAATGTCAAGAGAGAATGTGGCATTGGTTCCAAGTGTATCTTGTGATTATTTTAATAATTATTAGATTTTTTTATTTTAAATATTTTGTTCTAGATCCTATAGGTTGTTTGGGTTTTTTTAATAGCAACATTTTATCTTAAATACATAGTTTTCTGTATCATTTTTTCTGCACAAACATAACATATTTCAAATAACACTTGGTTAATTTTTCCTGGCTAAGTTATGAAGTCTTGCAGACCACCTGTATTATGTTAGACTTACAGTTAACATACTTATTTTTTCTGTATGTAACTATATCCCGCCTGATTTTACCGTCTTTGCACATAATGCCCAAATTTTCAAAATAACTTAAAATTTAGAATTTTTATCCAACTAAACTGAGGTTAATTCTTTATTAGCATATACAATGAGAAGTGGTGTACCTATGTCTTAGAAGTTTTTAGAAAAGTAATTCCCCTGGCAGCTTTTCTAGCATGACAGAGAGAGTGTGTGTGTGTACATGTTGGTTGTTTTTCTCCAACTGTATGTGATATGAGCTTTAAAGTGTCATCTCATTAGTGGGTAATAGTATTGAGTGTTGGCTCCAAACACCACTAAGTGATTATGATCCAAGCTGTATACTATATAAATAGGTAATTGTTTAACCTGGCATTTCTCATCTACATGAAGAAAATAGATAAGAAATCTGACCTTTATTTGAATAACAATTTCATTAGAATTTCCCAGACTAATTATCAGGACGTCAAACTATTTTCTTCTGTTATGTACTTACTTATGTAGCAGCAACAATATGAATAACAATATTTGTTATTTTCTAAGTGTATTTCAGTCCACACGATAAAAATCCCTAAAAATATCTAGTAAAGCTTATAAGTCATCAGCTATTGTAAAGCTAATGACACTTCTCTGCAGCCCATTTTAGGAATCATATCCAGTCTCAGTGGTCATTATCTATTCTCATCCCATGTTTAAGGCAATTAGGGCTTTTCAACCAACAGACAGAGCAGTTTGTGGAGCGGTTCCTGGGCTCTGCTTTGCAATCTTCTAGATCCTCTGGGAACTTTGTCCAAGATCACTGTAAAACTCATGGGAGGTTTCTGAGAAATATCAAAGTGCCTGCTGCTGAGAGAGAAGTACTACTGTGTGGTACCATGACTACCAGTCCCTAGCAGCTTCTAACAAGCTCTGTCAGCTGTCCATGACAGAAGGGGATTGTTGGTAAGGAATGGTCAGGCATCCTTGCAGCAGGAGCAAGGGAGGGAGCCACATAAGAACTGGTCTTGAGCATGGCCCACGGAAGTACCCAAGAGATAAAGCTTTCTGTGCAGACAGGTCAGGACCTCTGCTCAGGACAGCATATGTGAACTCAGGGGTGGGGGATCAGGCACTGCAGAGCAGCTACTGCAGCAGCTGTGCCTGTGATGTCAGAGACTTTGGCCCAGACCAGATTTCAGGGGGAGGACACAGGTCAGCAGCACTAGAGCTGTATGGACTGAGTGTGGCAAGGAGAAATATTTCTTGTCTGCAGGAAGTAGGCACAGTGATGGACTTCTTGTTTTAAGAATAAAGAAGCTGGAGAGCAGTGGATTGTTTAATCTCTGGTGCTACAGAGATTGAGTGGATCGTCTCTAAAGCACTTCACCCTCTAAAGCCTCCGAAAAAGATAAATAACACAATCAGAGCTCTGGACTTCTGAGTGAAGACTTCAGCCTTTTCAGAGACTTGCTTGTAAGAGTTCAATAGCAGATGGTGCCAGAAAGAAGGGGGTGTCAAGAACGTTGCTTTGTTGTATGGGTTTTCTGGGAGATTTGGTTTTATGTGTGTCTAGAGTCACCTTCAAAATCAAGGATGGTCCATTATGATGCCTCAGTTACCAAGCAAAGGTGGCAGGAGGCCTTCATGGATGAAAAAAGTGATCCTCAATTCAAATATACAGTAATTTCATTATTACAAGCTACACCTGATTATAAGCTGCACCTCCAGATGTCGGCAACCTTTAGGTCTTTGTCCATACATAAGCCGCACCTGATTATAAGCCGCTCTCATTCGCAGTGAGGACCTGCATGCAACAAAGTTGCCAATTAGTAACAGAATTGAGGGATCACGGGGTTTACTGGCCCAGCTCGGTGCTGCAGTTCAGCGGGGCCGCTTGGGGCCAACCGCTGCTGCTGCCGCCACTGGACTCACTCGCCCCAGCCCGGCACTTCCCCGCAGCAGCAGGCGGGGACGGAGCCCACTGGCACCCATGGCGGCAGGAGGGGACGGAGCCCCCCACCTGCCTCCCCCGCTGTGGGGCCGGCAGGAGGGAGCCCCTGCCTCCCCCCCTGCATTGCCAGCATGGAGCCCACCTCCACCCACCGCACAACAGAGTAACCAATTTGTAACAATCGCACAATCCCGGGTTTTACTGGCAGGTGCTCGGCTTGGCACCTCGGCTTGCACTTCCGGGTTTGGAAATTTCAGAACTTTTTTCAAATATTAGCCGCTCCTGAGTGTAAGCCGCATTTCCAGGTTGTGATCAAAATTTTAGTCAAAATGGTGCAGCTTATAATTGTGAAATTACTGTAAGTTAAAACAAGAGATGTGGAAGCAGGAGGAATATACAGACCATGTCTGAGCACCTGGGTATGAGATTTAAGAGGCTAAATGATATTGAATCTGACAAAGGTTATGAAGGGCAGTGGGAAGGGTATCTATGGTAAACCAGCAGTAAAAGAAACTTTGGAAAATGTGAGGCCCCAGCTGTACGGGGCAGAGGAGGTGATGCCAGATGAATTGGAGTTATTGAATCTCTTGGTCTGTTCCTTCATCTTGGCCTTACTGTTAAAGTTTTCTTCTATCTGTCTCAGGCCTCTAAGGCACGTGGGTAGGTCCAGAGCAAAGGCAGGCTTGCAGGAGGGCTGGACTGGATGATCAGAGGACCTTCTAACCTAAACCATTATGCAAGTCTGGTGTGAATTTATAACACAGTTAATTCCACATGGGAGACAATTTCATTATCACAAATATTTTGATTATTTACATAATTATGTTCAGATAAAAGAAAATAGACAATTTTTCTTAAAGAGGGTGCCAAACAGAGATACTGAAAGAAAAAACATAATTATATTCTTTTAACAGTTAAATGCTTTTCAGGTCATATGTTTTGGTATTCATACTTTACTAGCTTCTTGATAGATAACTTTGCTAACAGTTTATATACTTTTATCCACCACTTCATGGCACCTTAAAAAATACCTGATGTAAAATGAAAATACATCTCATTTTTGAAAATTGGTGTTTAACTTTCCAAAATAATTTCTATTTAAATTAATTGAATAAATGAATGAATCATGGGAAGTAATTTTCTTGCATGTATAAAAGAAGAAACTATTTATTATGGGAAACATTTTCTTGATACAAAATTTTCATCATTAGAAAAAATCAAAATTCAAAACAGCTCTGTCAAAATTTCTTTCAAAAATGTAGTATTTTTAAGACAAAAACTTACATTAGAGAGCTATTAATAAACCTCTTAAAAATATTTCATTAGTTTAATGTCAAAAGTTTTTCTTAATGGGTCTATTTATTCTTTTAAAATAAATAATAACATTTTTATAAGTCAATGCCTGCTAAAGATTTTGACAGGCCATTTTGTTTTATTTTGACAATGACTGTGACTAGATATACCGAAAACAAAAATACTTGTACAGTTGAAATGATCCTTGAGGAAAAATAGTGAAAAAAGTTCTTTTTGCATTCAGGAAAAAAAAAAACTAATTTGTGAAATGTGCAGTAACCGTATTACCTTAACAGATAAATTATATATGTAGTTAGATATTTTTAATGGTGATGAGAACTCAAGAAGAGATCATAATTGTCTTTAACTTACATTTCCTAAGGCAAAAAAAATAAGTTTAAGTACTATCAGAAGAAACTCATTAAATCTTTTTTTTTTTCTCTTTGGATTTTGGATTTTTAAATTTCCTATTATTAATTTAATTTTTTTTTTTTTTTTGAAAAGGTGGAATTAAAAAGTTCACATAATTAAATGTGTATTAAAAACAAGTGGAATAAGTGTTCTCCAACCTTATAGGAAAAAGACAATGAAGCAGATTTCTTTCCCACTGATTTTATTCTCTTATAGGATCTGCCCATACATCTAAACTTTCTTTCATGCCACTAGTTTTAATCACAACCTTAAGGGAAGATATATTGAGATTATGTCCTTCAGGAATATAAGAGGACTTTGAAGTTTTGATGGGCACACACTGACATGCAGATTCAGATAATTTGATTTTTAAATTAAACTCTATTTAGTTAGGTATTTATAAAAATTAAAATTGGAAATTAAAAATTAATTTCATGATGATTAATTTTACTTTTAAAGAAAGGCTAGAAATACAAAGCTTTGGATATTAAATCTTCATGCTATCTGCAGCTCTGATTCTGTTTAAAACCAGACTTTGGGTGTGACAGAAATCTAAGACCGAATCCTAATACATAGCTACCCCGAGAGTGCCTGAATTGCATTATTGGGTAAGCACTGATGTTGCTGCCTTTGAACATTCTGAAAGGCATTCGTCTCCCATTGAAGGATGTTACAGTTTGAGGTCTTGCTCTCAATCACCCTCTGCATTGGCTTTATTTAACTTATTATTAACAAACATCTACCTAGTGTTATGAAACGTATATAAAAATGTATAGATATTACCATTTACATTTTTTATCTCTGAAGCATGAGAGAAAAGCACAAACCTCATTTTATTAAGCATGTCTAGTCTAAATAACTAATAACTAATAATCTAAATAATAACTAATCATCTGAATAACTTAGAAAACATAAATTATTATTTCCAAAGTCACTTGGAACTTGTGCTCACAACACTGTCTCCATATTTACCTTTGCAAACAGCACAGGAAAAGGGGAGAAAGAACAAACCCAGTTAAATCCAGAATGGTCATTTTTGGCATCGGTTTTCACCACTTTTACGGGAGATCTACCCTTTAAATGAAGACTTTAGGGTAGAAAACCATGTTTCCTTTAGCCTGACAGGATAACCAGCGATTGTATTAAGTGCAGTGGCCACCATCAGAGATTCATATGCTTAGCTTGTTCCAAATGTCTGAATTATATAGTGCAGAACTAAAGGCAGAATTACCCCCGAAGGATACCACTTTAAGACTTTCTGCCTTTCAGTTGCAGCAAAAGAGATTCATAGTTTAAATTAAGAACTTCTAGAACCCTGCAGAGTGAAGCTACCTCATTGGCTTATGTGATTCTCAGAAGTAATTTTTTTTTTCTCAGTCTGTACTATAAAATCCATCCAGAATTAAGCTTTCACAGTGGATTGGGAGAACAAAACCCAAGTTGGGACATTTTTGAGAATTAAATCTGGGAGTAGAGGAGAAAAATGTTGCTAGACTTCCTTTTAAAAACTATGCAGAAATATTCAAGATCATTTGCATATTTTTTTCCCTGTTGATTGATTAATGTATTCATTCCTACTACTCCTCTTCTTCCTATATTCTACCCACAATTAAGATAATATGTTCACTTACCTTATTGGCAACACAGTGCACATGAAGACTGATGTGTTACATAAATAGTCCAACTGTAGCAAAGGAAAATAGATCTTTCAGTCCTGTGCTGTGCTATAGTCTCCAAAAAAAAAAAAAGGAAGTATGGTAATTAGAGCTGTTTAGCTGTATAGGAACTTTATAATGTTATTTGCAGGATTTGGACTGAGGCAACATCATAGATGTATTCACAGTGAAGAAAAAAGTTGTAATACATCAGAAAAACGTGCATCTTTCCACATGCCCTTCCCAAATTTTTTTTGTCACTTCTCTATTAATGTGCAGAGCATTTTTTCTCAACCACTTTACACAAATAATCATCATATTGTTTTATAGAAATGAAGAGAAATTAAATGAAATATTTTTTAGTTAATTTTGATATGAAATCATCAGACATACATTTCATACATCTATTTCTAACCAACTGTTCAGAAAAATAATGACTATAAAAAGAGAATTCTAATTGTTTTTCAAACAAATATTCCTTGCATTCATCATATGCTTTTGAAATTTTTGAATGAAAGTCTGCTTTTAAACATATTTGCATAGATTTCTTTCTCTCAAGTACAGTTTTATTTTAAGAAAGGTAAATGGAGGTAAAGGAGGTGCTGCAGAAACTGAGACTTGGGGTAGAGGGGAAGGGAAGAAGGATGAAATCCTAACACATATTTCTTAGCACAACCTGTTCATAGTGAGCATGTATTTTGATGTCTTTTCTGCATACTTCTCCTTCATTATCTTCTGACTCAATGTTTTTGTCTAAACCATCCTTCTCATACCATAGCTTTCTGCTACTTTTAGTAGACTTCCCATTCATCTCTGTCTTCTAACATGACATTAAAAATTTTTACATATCTTTGCTTTAAAGTGCACAGTCCTCAGTTTTTTTCTCTTAATATCTTATGATTCTTTAATTTCACAAAAAGTCTCTCTTTTTCTCTTTCTCTTATGGAAGCAAGGATCTTGCTTCATCTGGTACTATTTTGAAATACTTATATCATACACTAAACTATAATATTTTTAATTCTGTTTTATGAAATAATCAGAGAACAGATTCAAAATAAAATGTGCTAATTACTTTCTTTCTATAGTGGAATTTCCATTGCATTGCTATCTAGAAACATTTTGACACTAGACTAGCTAGACAAACACTAGATGCTGTGTTAAGAAAGTCATACCAACCAAAATGAAATTATATGCCTTTAGCAAAATGGTACTGGTATACTGAATTACCATCTCACAATATAATGAAAATTATGTTAGTACTAAATAAGGTATTTAAAAGAGTTGCAAAACAAAGCTGTAAAAACTGTGGTGTACCAAAGAATGTTTAATTTTTAGCTGTCCCACCAAAAGAAAGTAAACAATAACTTGTTTTCAAACTTATTCAAGACCAGGATAATCATCTGTAATGCTTTGCTCCAAGCTCTGTCTCAGTGTGTGCGCTTATGAGCTGACCTTGCAATTACTTCAATTAATTTTTTGTATCTGTATAAAATGTCATTTTTTATCTCTTAGTAAAATTTATTGAAACAAGGAAATATATTGAAAATATAGCCAAATTCAAAATAATTGATTTGTTCCTCAATATGTTTATAAACCTGTTGTTCGGTGGACATCATGTAGTATATGTTTATGAAAAACACACAAAGAGAAATAAGATAACTAAACTGCATTACACTCCTTAGTATCTCCTTTGAAGATATGCATTTGTCCATAGGGCTTAATCTTCTCCACTGGTAAGACAAAAAGTCTTGCTCAGTAATAAACTGTGCTTCCCTAAAGTGCATTTGAGAGACTGGAAAAGCCATAAGCATGAAAATTCTAAGAATAATTTCATCCTCAGTAGCAATTATGCAGGACTATTTGGAATAAGAATATTGCTGGGATGTTTTCATAGAGGTTCAGACAACAGCTGTCAGCATATGACAATTTCTATACAATAAAACGGGTAGTTTAATGAGGAATTAAAATAATAAAACAACAAAATTTCTAAATTATACTTGCTAAAACAGAAGTTCCTAAATGATGTAGAGTTTGTTCAGGTGGATATCTGTCTTTTGAGTCTTGTCTTAACTTTTTAAAATGATCTTAAAAGAGTCAGTAGTGCTCCTCATTCAGTAATTAAATGTAAAACAACATATTGTGGGTTGTTCTGTTGACTCATTCTTTTCAGACAACAGATACCTAATAGAGTCCTATGATTTGGTAAAACATCAAGGAATTGTGGCATGTGATTATCACAGCACTTTTGGGAAGCAAGCCTTATTTACTGTGCACAGCCATTGTACTGATACAGAAGAGTGAAAGCTGTGTGTCACAGGCTGCTTTGCCTTTCACCCATTTCCTGTAATATTTTCACTGGTACCATGCATGGTACCACTGGCACCTTTTTATAGTGAGGGATTGCACAAGGTGAAGTGAACACAAAGCTTCTCAAAAATACAGACACATACAATAACTCATGGGAAGAAGATACACCATCAACAGCACCAAAAAGCAGGACTCACATTTGCCAAGGAAATAGGGACACAAATACACAAGGACCAGGCAGAATTGCCTGGGGGTGTGCAGAACTGAATGATACCACAATAATTGTCCATGTCTGTTCTTCAACACCTCGTAGCAGAGGCAGCTTATTCCTTTTTTCCTTAATAGTATTTATAGATTGCAAGAGAATTTATGTTTGTTTCTCTAATTCCTTCTACCTGAGTATATTAAAGCTCCTCACAAAATTGTATAAAGCCTCACTGCTCTATTTATGGTAAGCAAATATAATTACCCTCTTGTTTCTGATAGGGAAATGGGAACTTTGGGAGGACTGACTTGAACTAATGTAGTGATGATGAAATTTGAGGCTATATCATAATTTTCTAACTCATTGAGATTCTATCCTGGTAATTTTTTGAATAGTTAATGTTGAAATTTGAGTCAGGAATACTGTATTTGATATACAGAATTACAGCTGATATAAAGATAAATCCTAAGTATTTAAAATATCTAAAAAGTAAATGTAGAAATAAAAATAAAGATTTTCAAGAAGAGCATTCATACCTACCACTCAATAATAATTTACCAAAAAAANATTAGCCTGCTTTTTGAAAAGATGTTGATTTCTTCAGTGTCTTTAGGGGAATGAGACACTCCAACACTGAAGCACCCTTAATTCCTAGATTTTGGGTTGTCTTTATTAATCTCTAACATCATTGGAGCAAATAGTTCCTGTTTCATGTGATATTTACCTGGTGCCTACATCAATGGAACAACTGTACTTTAAGTAATATCTCGTAAAAATTTGCCATTATACAATGTATTAGCTTCTTTAAAATAGTATATTCTTTAAAACTATCTGGCACTTACTTTTGTACTAATAATCAAAATAAAGTTAAAATCATTAACAGAGCAATAATAAATATAATTAGAATGTTTTACCTTAAAGATGTCAATATTATCCCACAATAACATTTTAAATTCCAAGTTCAAATAATAATATTTTTAATCAGAAGCTTCTGGCACAAAGAAAGCATAGCAATTTATTTTGAAGGGCATTTTTTAATGCCTATATAATCTCCTCTTCCACTAACTTTGTTATTTAAAATTTATATGATTTTATATCAGGTTAAGCTCTGCCAGACCATGAACATTTTATAATTCATACATGAAATATTAGCCTACAAGCAATGCCATATATAACAAAAGCCTTTGTACTGTATGAAGACTAAATTATTGATATTAAAATGAAGAAAGAAGAAATAACTGTCATGAGACAACAAAATACCATTTTATTATGGCATTGTCTTTTTAGGCACAAAGCAGCTTATTGTTTGTTATTTGTTCTACTTCGGATAGTTTAAAGCATGTTTAAAAAGGAAGAAATAATTACCTTTTTTCAACTTTTTTCTCATTTATTTAAAAGTCTGGCCTGCTGAAAGAGGTAACTTTTCCTTCATGAGATAACATTAAAATAGCATTCTTCCTACTTGGAAGATCTGTATGTTTAGAGATCATGGCCATTGTGCATTCACCTGGAATCCAGCTTTGAAACCATGCAGCACACTTGTTCTCTGGTGAAAGTCATAATCCAACAAAGTAGTGAATAAATATCAGTGACATTGGGTTCAATAACAGAAAAAGGAGATGATGAATAAACATTTCTAACATCTTCCACAGGCGACCCCCAGTTCTTCGTTTATACTCAAAAGTTGAATGGTTGTGAGTTGTGGATGAAGTTATAATTAATTGCAAGTATAATTTATGCCTGAACATGGACTGCTTAGCACTTAAGGATTTACTTTACTTTTTTTTTTTTTTTTTATTAAATACTTAAATACTTGATATATTTGACTTCTTCATATTGTGAAGCCATTTGATTTCACATACACACTAAACTGAAATGTTTTGATTCACAACTTCATGTGAAAGATCATAAAACTTTCAGAGTGAACCTGTTCAAGTTCTTCACATCTTTGCTCACATATATTTATATCTAGGATGTCTGGTAAGCAGTAAATTCTACACATATTACTTTTTCACTCTGTTTACTAAAAGGGATTTATATAAATCAGCATTTCACTGCAGATTTTGGGTATTAATTATCACTTTAACTTCTTAGTATAGAGGAAAAGTACATGTTTTCTTAGATAAATGACAAACTTTAACAATTAGCAAAAGCCCAAAAGGCATCTTGAGGCTTTTCAAAGGTAAAGAGGAAAAGTGGTGGCATTCTCTCTGTACATGGCTCTCAGTGGCATGTCACAGCTCTCTTCTAGCACAGGCAGTGAGATTTTTACAGTGATCCTGACAGTAACTCATAACTTAACTTTTTAGAGCGCCAAGAAGAGTGGGGAAATTCTGTCATTAATTGCTATAATCATTCACCTCATCACCATGATTTCAACATTTGCAGGGAATGATGAATATTACTGTTTCTAAGACATGCTTTAGTAAGCATGGCTTTACACATGTGCACAATATCTCCAGAGTAAAATGACCAAAATAGTGAAAGGCCTTGAGGGAAAGACTTGCAAGGAGAAACTGAGATCATTTGGCTTGTTCAACTTGGATAAGGCTGAGAGGTGACCCCATTTCAGTCTAAACTTCCTGAAGGTTGGCAGCAGAGAGGCATGTGCTGATCTCGGTGTCTGTGTTAGGACATGAGGAAATAGAATTAAGTTGCATCAGAAGTTCAGGCTGAACATTAGGAAATGGTGTCCTCACTTGAGAGGATGATTGGATACCAAAACAGATTCTCCAGAGAAGGGTCATGACACCAAGCTTTTCAGCATCCAAGGATCATCTGAACAATGATCTTAGTCACAGGATTTATTTTTAGCAGTCCTGAGAAGAGTGGGGAGTTGGATTCAACAATTCTTGTGGTTCCCTTTCAACTTGAGATATTCTATGTCTCTTTGTCATGGAGATGTTTAATTACTGGGCTGTCAGTTAATAATAGGCAGAATAAAACCCAGAAGACATTTATCCATTTCCTGTTATTTACACAGAAATGTAAAATGTATCAATCAAGAGTAATTAAAAGTAATTTTTTTAAGTAATAAAGGGTGGTTAGGAAAGAAAGAATCCAGTGCATTTTTAAACATCATTTTAAAATGAGAGACAAATTTCTCATCATCAAATAGTAACAACACTGCTTTATAATTAAAGGAAATGGGGTATAGGTGGTTGTTAAACAACATTTACAAACAGAAAACCTCCATCCCAGAAATATAGCATTTATTTGTATCAAAGAAAAAAAGAGAAGCAACAGTTGACAAAAACTTAGCTTTTGAAAACCTAGCTTAGTCCTGAGATGAGCAATACAAAATCTTAATTCTTAGGAATGGGCCCAGTATTTTTGCATTGAAAAAAAGCCCCACTTGTTTCTACAAACAAAGGAGAAGTCTGATAAACTTTAGGTGATAACAAAGGACTTGAAAATGTTCACTGGAAGGACAGAGCACTGTTGACAGACAGGTTAACCACATTTTCATCTACAGTTTTGTCAGTGAAAACAACTATTCCTATGGCTTATAATAACTTTTGCAATTAAAAATTATAGCTGGAGACCACAGTTATGTGACAGTTTGTGATATAGACAAAGCTGAGAAGCATATGTTGTCTGATGCAAAGGTGATTGTGAGCTTGGGTGAAAGCTCATAGTAGAAAGAGGCTTTAAGAATACAAAAGCAAGGAAGATGAAGTAAAGCTGTATCTTAAGCCAGACTAACCCCACAAGACATGAGACATCTTTTCTTCTGTTGAAGCCCACCTGGACCATGGGAGTTTGAAATCAAGAAGTAAAAACTGGAATTTAAAAAAATTAGGAGTGAAATGGATTAGGCCATGGTCTTCAATCCTGACTTGTACATGCTGTGAATAAGAATGTCCCCTCAGTGTGGAGGCTCTAAGCATGAGGCTCTCCAGATTAACAAATAGTGGTGAAAATGGAAATCAGGAATGAAAGTGATCATGAAGTCACTTTCTTCAGTGAGTTTCAGACCTGTTTGGAAAATAATTATGTAATCACAATTTTATGTCCTTCAGTGCAAGGATATACCAATTCTTAGTATTAGTAAATCTGTAAATTGTCTTCCTATTAAAATTTAAAAAATTTCACTTCATGTGAGCCAAAATATGTTGATAATGTTTTATTTCCCCTTGAAGAAATATCCAACATAAGTGGATATTAGTGTACCTGAAAGACAGATGAAGATCCTCTGCATATTTTTTTATAAAAAAAAAAAAAAAATTGCGCGCAGCAACTTTTTGCTAAAAGGTTAGTGCTAAGAAAGAAAGCTCATTGGTGAAGATAAAAGTAATTTTTCAACTGACTACAATGAAGTTGTATTTGCTCCATCTGCAGGCCATCAAAACATATTCACAAGGACTTCAAGACTGAAGAACACCTGTTTTGACTTGCATGATCTACACAATTCCATATACCAGGCTCCTTTAATCAACCCTATTATTTGCACACATATAAGTCATCCATAAAAATATTTTAACTCTCACATCACACTGTGCAATCCTGACTCTAATGTATTGTCCTTGAGATGACATTCCTTGTGAAATCTCTTCTATAGCTATAGTAATTTGCAGAAAGTTACAGTCAGTTATTTCTTTTGCAAAGCGGGAATATTGCTTAAAAATGAAGACAATAGCATATTTCAATTGTAAACTGATCTTATATAATTTTCTTTTTCCAGATAAGCAGACCTTTCTTTGATGAAGACTGAACCTGCTGAGACACTTCTACTAGTTCAGACTGCCTTTGCAGTATGAGTACAGATCAGTTATATTGGAGTTGCAGATTATTAAAGAAACACAGTGGGGTAAAATGCCAATGCTGACTTTACATGGACTTGCTAAGAACAATTCTTAAAGAAATTCTAATAGGGCTCAGATATTGCTATTCAGAGTATTTTTTAGAGAATTTCACTTCCACACAGAGCATCAAATGTTCTTTGAATATGTGTTTTCACTGGAAAGGAGATCGACTCAAGGCATAATCTGGAATTTTCTGTATCTGCAATGAAGATGCAAGTTTAAAAAAAACAATGAAAGAATGTCAATAATTCAGTACCTTGTGTTCTGCCTGCATATTCACATATAAAGTGGAAAAGACCTGCATATGTTTTGAGACCCATGTCATATTTAGTAACACTCTTAATGTCAAGCACCCATAAAATAAGAAAGAAAAAGAACAAATTTCCTTTTCAAATCAAGTATTGCAAATGATTTCTCAGTTCATGGAAATGGATAGCTGCAAATACAGCAGTTTTTGAAACTTGATACAATCCTTTTACCTTATCAGGAACACTCAATGTCTCTCTTACTGTCTAAAAACTAAATTTTAAGCCTTTGAATATAATATCTCTAACTTAAAATGGTGTTAAAATTTCTATACAACATAGGGAATATTAGATTGTCAGTTCTGTGAGTGAATATCTTTCTCAAACAATACTTTTCCTTTAATGTTGTTATTTTTATTATGAGAATTCAGGTTTTGCTGATACAATAGTGTTCAGTGGTTTTAAAATTATTTGCCATCTGCACGAACATAGTTGAAAATGAGTTTTGTTTAGGGCGTGCAGATCACTGTGCACAATTATGCAATCCAGCAAATGTTCAGTAGGAAATGGAAGTCATATTTACTTGCAAAGGGTTCACCACAGGAAGTTTGCCCCTCAGTAGCTGTCTGGATTGAATCTAGGTTTAGTACATTGCAAACCTCCAAAGCATTCTGCATAAATAGGTTTATATCAGTATAGAGACTGTTGGGCCAGTTTCTGGGACTGACTGGACAGAATGAGAATGACCTTCTAAGAGAACAGAAATATTTAGAATGCATATTGTATATTAGTGCAAACACGTTATGTTTGGAATTGTTTATATCCATACAGCAACACCCTCTCAGCCACTTCATATAGCTGCTGATCAAACTGTGAGATAACTATAACTTCAATTTTTCTCATGTCGCTTACACCAGTATTTTGGGCTGGTTCTTACCAAGAACATTTTGATTTCTTGCAGAGCTTTGGGGTTTTTTTGTTTTG
>PYHW01010409.1:4077048-4088106 GCA_013186435.1 Turdus rufiventris | reverse complement strand
AATTTTTGGTTTTGTTTTGTTTGGTTTTTTTGGATTTTTTTTCCCCCTGTATTAATGAATTTTGGGGGCAGTGATTTTTTTGTCTTTTTTTAGCATTATATTCATTAAGTGAGATCAGTATGTTGTTTGAACTTTTCTTGCTTTATCCTGTATTAGGAACACTTCTTTCAGTCACAGCTTTGTCCTGGAGAATGTGTACTCTGCTGGGTTAGAAACTGGCTGAGTGGTCAAGCCCAGAGAGTGGTGGTGAATGGAGTTACATGCAGCTGGTCACAAATGGTGTGAGACTGGCAAAAATTATTACTGGCTCAAAACAACTGAAATGGAAGGTCAAATATGTGTTCTTTAAGGGAAAATAAAAATTAAATCATTTTCTATGAGCTGATTTCAAATTACCTGAGATATCAAACTTCTAAGCTGATATGCAATAACTTCCTTCTAGGCAGCAAATGGTGTTTGGTTGACTCAATTCTATATATTTTGGCAAAATTTATCACATTTTGCAGGAAAAAAATAGTTTTACATACAATGCATAGAAGTATTTTATGCAGTGAATGAGCTATATTATTTTAGCATCTGATCAAGGAAATGTGTAACTCTAAACATTCTGTTACAAGGCAATGTAGACTCAACACACAGACTTGGATGCCTCAGGTCTTTCCTTCTTATGACTGGGCACTCTGCACTTTTTGAATACCCTGACCCAAACATTAAAAATGAAAATATGTACTCACCATTTCTTTGCAATGTAGCAGAATCATCTAATCACTTTTGTTTGTAAACAAGTAAGTTAAGTTTTAAAACATTAAAAATACTGCAGGTGAAAAGCTGCAGCAATCACACTAGCCATCAACACATTTAAACAGGTCATTCCTTTTTTATTTATATAGATAATTTGATTATGTTTCTTGCATATTTTCAGGGAAAAAAAAAAAAAAAACAAACCTCAATATGATATCTACAGAATGTTTATAAGAGCTGACAAGACAAAATTATGACCAGGTCTAAGAAGACTGCAAAGCCATACAGCTCCATCCCATCAACAAGAAATTAATGTTAAAATTTTCTGAGTTACTTCCTTTGCAAAGATGACTCTTGGTTCAGAAACCTGAAATCTGCTTCCCACTTCCCAGACTGTTCCCCCTTCCCTGATGCAATCTTACTAGGTTGAGTGTAAGCCTATGAACAAAACTGTTCCATAATATGGGTTTTATTTTTTGAGAAAATGTCTAGTAAAAGTGAAGAGCACAGTCTCTTAGCTTGCACACACATACTCTCACAAAAGTTAAGTTCTTAATTTCACAATTCGTATAAGGAAAAAACTTCCAAAATAGGCTTTCCAGTCTTCATAATTTATGAATCTCTATTTATTGTCACTTCATTTACATCATTTTTATAACTGCTTATAGCACAACAAATAAGTAGTTCTGGGAATTTTTTGTTGTTCAGGTGAATGTTACTCACATCATGTGCGGTATTCTAATATATGTGACTGTGTTTGCAAGGATAGGGAGCAGGAGATACACCACATTTGAATACAGAACCAACAGCTGAAATATGGTCTAAAAATAAAATAGGGACAGATGGGAACTCCTAAGAAAGAAATCCTGGTAAAATGTCATAGATTTTTGTAGATATTTTTGTCAGAGATTAAATAACTTTTTGCTTTTTAACTTCAGTTAGTTTAAATTACATCTTCATGCTACCAGTATAATATGCCCAGTCAAAAGAAAAGCTTATTTGCATGTCTGCTTGTGCTGCTTAGCAAAATTTTAGTATCCAACAATAAAACTCAGATACTGCAGACTTGTATGAAGGTAGGTGTCTTTGAACAGTTTTTATAATATATATCTAATATATAATATATACTATGTAATATATACTATGTAATATATACTATATAATATATACTATATAATATATAATATATAATGTATAATGTATAATATATATGATATAATATATATGATATGATATGTAATATGTAATATGTAATATGTAATGTTATATAATTTATAATCTGTATATGAAGAGATGAAAATATGCTACAAAATTATTTCAGAAAATTAAAAATGAAGGCAAATTACTATACTGAATAAAGTCAGAAATTACCAGGCTAAAATAAAATAATAAGAGCTTACTTCTCATGGTAATTAAAAGCCAGCCAAATATTTAAAACATAAATAAATAAAAACTAGCCCCAGAGATTAATATCTCAGCAATTACATACTCTCCAANAAATGTAAGGAAAACAAAAAAAAAATCCCAAACATAATGTCAAAAAGAAACCCCAGTTTTATAAAACACTAAAAGTCTTTCCATTATGTAAATATTTAAGTGTTCCTATTATGTTCAACATAATTGCACTCCCCTAAAGAAATTAATTTTGTACTTGAAAACCTAAATGACCCCTACTCAAGCAGTACAATTGTTTAAAGACATTTAATTCTTTAAAGACATTATCAGTCTGCATCAGACTAATTTCTTTGCAGAATGAAACTATTAGAAATCATGAGTAACTATCTCAGCAATTCTTTGAGTTGAGGACTTCAGTTAAACTTTCAGAATACATGAAAGCAAATAATTCTGTTTCTGAGCAATTTTTCCAGGGTTGCTTTGTACAGAGGCTAAATGGGAGCTGTTAACTGAAGACTGATACTTGTTTTTAAATGCTAGCTTTTATATTTATATTTAATATAAATTTATGACTTGCATGTCCATGTGTAGAAAGTACTAAAATCAAGGGGAAAACATCAAATAACAGGGAAAACTTCTGGACTGAAACTAAAATGTCGGTTTCTGAGGAAAAGTGGAAAAAAAGGACACTGTGAATGAAAACACGAATTGAGAATCACTTGTAGCATCAAAAATATGNAAAAAAAAAAAAAAAAAAAAAAAAGATAATAATTTGTTGTCAAAGGTGATGAAAATATGAAACATATTTAATATTTTTATTTTCTAGTACCTAAAAGTTCAAAATGGGACCTTTGCATCATAGCAGATAGTAACACTTTAACATCCCTACTAGTGAATATTTATGCTAATTTTAGGAAGATTGTAAGGGATCCACAGCACTGTAGCTGTAGTGCCAAAATAACAGACCTCTGACCCAGTCAGCACCTTTGTCTTTTTTAGCCTTACACACCCATGCATAATAAATAACACTGTAAAATAATGTGTTCTATAGTTGACACTTAGTATATTAATTTCTCCTGCTAAGTCTTGCCGCCAAGTTGTAAACCCTTGAAATATAGGGTTTGTAATAGAAGTGCTGCTACAACCTTGAATATGACTGAGAAAATGACACAACTATAATTATGCTCTATGAGAAACATAATAATGTATTCTGAACTCATAATTTGGTCGTTTATTTTCTATAATTGCAGTTTTTCTTTCTCTTTAAATGAACCATTATAATTTTATAAACAGCATAGTCGTCTCTCTAAAACTTAGATTGGCTTCTTCTTTGTTAGCCCAGAATTTCTTAGTCATATACACCTTCCTTCTCTCCCTTCATTATTCCTGAAGTGACTTGAGACTGTGTGATACAGAAATGTAAGGACCAGAATTCCAAGTATAGATTACAACTCATTTAAAGCAGACTTCTAATTTCTATTAGACCTTAGTGTCTAATATATTTCTAAAAGGAAAATTTAAAAAAAAGAAAAAAGAAAAAAAGTTGAAGTCAAAACCTAATTTTAACAAATTTAACAAGTTAACAAAACCCAAACCAGGTGGTGGGTTTTTCTTCATTTAAGTTCACCCAACCAAAAGCAAAGCCTAAAGGAAATCTAATTGTCACTTCTTTCTCTGAATCATCTTGTGATTAATGTGATTTCAGTGTGATTAATCAACTTAGATGACACTCTTTGCTGGAACCTGAAAATGAGAAACTGCATTAGGGAAACAGGATGAGAAACTTCAGGAAACTTCCCAGCCTGAATTTCCATTCTCGAGCCTCTCTGTCAGTCACACTCCCAAGGACAAAGACTTTCAGTGCTGGGACTGGAACCCCTGGGCAGCAGCAGCTCCAGCCATCCCAGGGGAGCCCCCTTGACTCCTGCACACCCCACAGACAGAGAGACAGACAGACAGACAGACCAGCTTTCCTCACCACTTCCACCCCAGCCTTCCCATCACAGTCTCAGGTGTCTCCTTCCATAAAGCCATTTATTCACAGAGCAGTGACACAGGAACAGCTCCAGCTGGTACCTCTGAGGAGGGATCCCCAGCACAGGAGCCCCATGACTTTTATATCCTCCCAGTCTGTCTGCAGGTCTGTCTTCCTCCTGGGGCCCTGCTCCTGCCCCTCTCAGAGTTCATCCAGATCTCTGGTGTCCCCCCTTTGCATCTCCTCTGTTATCCAAAAGATCTGCCCATTCACCTGGCTGGCACCACCCCATCATCATTCTCTTTGTTATCCCAAAGTTTGACAGTTCATAGACTCTTGTCTCAGACTCTCACCCAAGCCCACTTTGCATCTCCACCACGGCTCCGGAGCCCAGCTGCCTAGACCAGATGTATTCCTCAACAGCAGATAAATAACATTGGGAAGATTACAGACTTTAGGATGCTGCTTCTCTAGAAGAGATACTTTTAGTCAAAATTCTAAACTCTCTCATTAGTCTCATTTGTCTGTCTTCACTTTTGAATTTTGGCTTCCCAGATGCAATAATGAATTTCAATTTGTGGTAACAGAAGTAATTAGTTAGTTTTGTCTAACCTTCTGTGTAACACAGACCATGAAATATCTCTCTGTTAATTTTTTCTTCTAATAACTATGGCAATTTGTGCTATTTAGTTATTATAAACAAAGAATTTTTGAGGAGAAAAAAACCCAAAACAACCTCTTCAAAATCCTTCTATTTTTATATAATATTCCTGATTCCAAACCTGAGAAGACAGCAAATATTCACAGTAGTCCTCGATTAACTCAGAAGAAATAAAAACAAACAAAACAGAAAAACAATCATTTATTTGTGCTGGTTTATTTATATCTACCAGAATGCACAATCCCCTTCTTTTCCCCATAATGAAACAACATCAAATCAAGACTTAAATGGTTATGCTTCAGTTGGTCTCCAAAAGATGCTCATCTCATGCTGCACACAATCACTTTCCCTTGATAATACCTTTGATTCTAGATATTTCCCAGTTCATACTCCACAACAAGCCTTTGTGCCACCACTGCATGCAAAACCAAATTACATATCTGATTAACAAAACAACTCAAGATAAAAGGACCTGTGAATAACAGTCCTGCTCAAGGAAATAAGTGCTATTTTTCTGAGAAAAAGTTTATTACTGACCCAGAGGAGTTGAAACAGTGATAGAACAAAATGTATGTGTACGTCTCAATTTTCTTAATACTTGAAGTCTATAAAAACTTCTTAGAAATATATTTCCAAATTTCCTCCATTTATGCAGATGCTCTTGTATATATTCCCAACAATTGCACCAGAAGACATGTGTATTACTCAACAGATCTACAGATGGATGTGAAAAGGTCTAAATTACAGTTTTCAGTTTTCATCATACTTTTGAAGAGTGTGTACTCTATTCTGTTTTTTTGGTTTTTTTTTTAATAACCAGTAGATTAGGAATGCCAGTCTCTTTTAAATATACGCCTAAATTCAACAGGAATACAGACTGGATGTTTTTAAGCATTTGAAGCTGTAAAGCAATAAACCAAAATAACTATAACCTGAAATTTGTCTTCAAATGTTTTCTCTTCTGTTGCCATCTAATGGAATAATTGTAATGCAGTCTCAGAATTTATTTTCTGACTTCAATTAAGTTTCATTCTAAGACATGAGCAATCTACATGAAAAATAAAAACAACCACATGCACACACAGGCAACACACACAAAACCCAACTAAGCAATGAAACAAGAAACTCCTGAACCCTTTTCAAACATCACACAAAAATCCATGCAAGGCAGACTGAAAGAGATATAGAAAAAATTTCAACAAATTTCTGATAAGTAGGAGTAAAGGAGATAGAGCCAGGCTCTTCTTAGTCACACGACATTACAAGAGTAAATGGGCATAAATTGAAGAAGATTCCAGTCAACCTTAACAAAAATGCTATTAAAGTGATCAAATATTGAAAGAGGTTGCTGAGAGGTGTTATCATCTCCACCCTTGGAGGTAATCAAACCCAGCTGACTGTGATCCTGCATTGAGTAGGAGGCCTTCAGAAATGTGCTGAAATACTTGTATGATAATAATTATCTTGAAAGGCCATTCATCATTAAATTAATTTCAGTTCAATTGCCAGAGACCTTGCTTATCACCCTACCCTTTACTCCCTCTGAGGTTAGAACGAAATACCTGAGAACGAGTCTATCAAGTACGCTTAAGTCTCTCTGAAAAAACAACATGACATTAGTGGACTCGAAGGGGTGATGGGAAGATCAATTTTTGCTGAGGTTGTCCAATCAGTCATATACAACTGCATTAACATTGCTCCAGTGTTCTCTTTGTCTTTACAGTCACCCTATGCACAGACTATGAATGTGGGAAAAGACTGACCCAGAGCCAAGAGGAGATCAGGAATAGCACAGTACTTCATCTGGAAGAAGGAGAAGAGGCAGCAGTGGTTGTTTATTCTGATGCAGAGACATGTAGTTTATATTGATTAAGTCAGGGAAGCCAAGACTATGTGACCTTTTAAGGCTGAACAGCAGGTATCTTTCACAGTGAAAATGACAGCAGGAACATTGTAAACACATTCTTTAATGTAATACACTCAGGTTCCCCCAGAAAACTTGCCTAGTATTAGTTAAATATGAATGTGGATTTCTACTATTTACAAAGAAAACAAATATTTTATTACCTATTATTTGGTGATTTAAAAGTAAATAAATAAAGATATTCTTTTTTCTTACTGAAATCTGAAATCACACAACATGTCACAGTTACCTGTGTCTGATGGGCACTTCTAATCAAAAGTTAGAAATCTGAAATGAAAGTCAGTTTGTTAGCAATTCTAAAATCAACCAATTTTTATTTGACCAAGTCTTACCTCGGCTTGTCTGTGTATATTTCTGAAAGAAAACCAAAGAAATTTGTGGAAGAACACTGACCAAATGGACCCATGCACTTTAAAGATCAATAATTGCAGTAAGTAATCAACAAAGCTAGTACGTGGTTTTCTGTCTGCCTGATACCAGTCAGCATGTTATTTTATGAGCTAAAAACTTTTCTAAGAGATAATTATGGTGACAAAGAGAGGAAAACAGAGAACCAAATAATATTATTCAGCTGCAAGCACTTTAAAATAAACTTTTTCAAAAGCTCAGGGCATTGTTTAGACTCTCAGTCTTTTGTAAGTTTTTACTGTTTTGACTTGTGTGGAAAATTAAAAGAAAGCTGCAATTACCTAGAAGTATAGACTCACTGCTGCTCTAAGCTTCAGCTTCCTTCTTTAACAGTTTTGCAGGTTACTAATTACAGCTTTACTGCCAAAATAAACTTAGCAGGTTAGCAACTGCCTTTTTAAAGGGAGTGGAAAAAACAGAATTTGTGTTGAGATGAAAGAGATTCTTGTGAAATTTCTAAACAATCTCTCAACTGCAATGGTAAATGCCTTGTAAATTGCCTAAATTCCCACTGTGGAGTATGAATGTTCAAAATTAAAGTGGTGTTTGTTTGAAAAAACATTGAAATGAAAAATGCTAAAGATGTTGGTGAGCTAATTCGTGTTTCCCTGGAGATGATTAGGCACTGAATAACAATCTATGACTAAGTAAAATGTAGAAAAATTAAAGGGTTTTTTGTGATTTCTTTTTTTGTTGCTTTGTTTTGTTTTGTTTTTTCGTTTTATTTTTGACTACATAATTGTCTTAGTTTAAAAAACTACTGTTTTAAAAGTTGCCAAGTTCAGAAGGTATGACAATAAAACATTTCATAGTGGTATCTAACAGTGATATCTATATTATGTAAAGATAGATGTCTTCACAATTCCTCAAACAGGTTACATAAATACATAGAGGCTGGTAAGACAAATGAAAATTATATTCTGAAGTTTACATATGGCATGATTTCAAGTATGTGTTATTGGAAACATTCCTATTTTTAATGATCCCTCCTTGTAGACTATACCCTTGAGCAGTAAGTACATATTTCTCCCCTTTTTGAAATTAAATTAGCCTAATCAACTCCCCTATAGTAAAATTCTGAGTATCTGAAACAATAAGCTGTTATCAGGTTTTATCAAAGTAATGCCAACTTTTGAGTGATGGGCTTAACATTGAAAATGGAGTGTGTACCTTAAGATGTGTAAAAAGTGTGTATTTTCAAGGATACAGACTTTACATTTCAGTTCTGATATACAAAGCACAATAAAGGATGATACAACATGTTTTGTTCCATTGCCATATTTTTCAAAACTGCATATTGGAGATTAGTATTGGTTGTGATTTACTTAGCCAAATTTCTGTAAAAATCTAGGTTTTTTTTTTTCTTTAAAGGTCATTAAAAGCAGAATTCTTTTTGTATGTTGGTACATACTTAGTCAACACATTAAAAATCCTTATAACCATTTTGAAAATTACACATAAATTATACACATAATTATTAAAGATTAAAGAAAAGTTGCTAATTTCTGTCTGCAGATACTGGTTATTTGAAAATTATATTAGCTAATGCAGTAACTCACAGCTTGTGCCTCATATGCAATAAGCATTCAGCAAGAACTAATGACTAATATGAAGAAGTAATGTGCAAATGGTCTCACGGCTTCCAAAAATGAGAAGAGAGCAGGAAGGGAACCGTCATGTCATCCTTAGTTATCAGGGGCACCACATTGTTACTCAGTATGGCACATCTTCAGAATTTGAACAGTCAATAAATCCACATGGGATCATGTGCTAATGAAGCGTACCAAAGCAATACAAATCTGTAAGCTCAGCAATAGGCAGTGTTATTGAAATTAACCCAAAAGGTGAAGTAGAAGGATCTTCACAATTACTTTTTAAACTCTGACCACTTAGTTTCTGACATGGAACGAGCAAAGCATGGGACCTGATGCAATTCTGATGGTGTTGGATAGCAATTACATTCCAGAGCTGGAAAACAATAAGGAGAGAAAACATCTTGCTTGAAGCTATTTTCTACCTCAGCTATTTATGTCTCCTCAAGGGTTTAATATACTGCGTTTTGCAAATTTTGCAAATCTATTCTGTGAAATCTCCCCCTTCCCTTTGTATGTATGTATATATACACATAAACGCACACACTGTGGTAAATCTTATTTATTAATCGTATCAGAGTTTTTTATTTATTTTTTAGACCGCTGTTTGTTCTATATATGGGTATTCTGGCACTAATTATAGAACAGATTGTGTTGGGATTTCTACAGGACTGCACTATGGCAATACAGATTAAGCAATTAACCTTGATGTCACTGTAATTATTAAGATACTTTAGCAAAATGAACTAATTTCCCCACAGGATGTTCTGCTGAAATCAACTTCCACTCTTTTTTAGATGCCAAAATAGAAAATGTTAATGGAAAACTAAGTTTGCAATTTTTGTAAAATGCTGGGCCTTTTCAGTGGTCATCTTTTTGCGTTTGACACAACAGTTCACCCCAAAATCACAAACATATATTTTTATAATAGATAAATAAAAATACATGCAATAATATCTATGGAGGTCATTGAAAAAATAACAGAAAAAAATAGCAACTGATAACACCTCTTCACTTGATCCCTTTACCATGCAACTTATAACCTTAAAATTCTAAAATATAGAGCCAAGAGAAACTGGCTTGTATTTACATTCTGTGTGCTATTTAGGTAATAAAACTCGACTACATTAGAAACACAATAATATGAAATATTTTATCTCCATATTTACATATATATACTTAAATTTTAAATTATTCATAGTTACCTTAGTTCTTCAGTTTATTAAAATTAAATTTATCCCGAATGCTACTTAATTTTAACTAGCTCAAATATGAAGTACATATTGATCTGAAAAAAGATTTTTTAAAAAATCTCATTATTGTGCTCTTTTATATGCACAGAGCAATACCTGGCCTGCAGATTTTTTTTTGTAAAAACAAATATTTTCTTGAGTCAACAATTACATTTCAATCATTACATTTCAATCATTACATATATTTCATTATCATTAAAATCATTACATGATATTAAGACTAATTGCAAAAGAAAGATAAAAAGGGGGGGAAAAGCACTCAAAGGAAAAAAAAAAAAGGCAAGAAGCCAGTACTATTATACTATATTATTTAAATTTCTCATTCTAGAAAATTTTCTGGTTTTCAATATTTCTTTTGAAAACAAATTTGAATGTATTTAAATTAATATTTAAAGTTCTGAGTAATTACTTGTTAAACAAATGAAATACACATTCAAAATAATTCTTGTCATACCATTAATTGTATCAATATTACAATAAAGTGTAGACAATACTGTTATTAAGAGGTTTCGTTTACCTTCCTATGGAGAAGTAAAACTACAGAAGAAAAATGGTGAACATGATGACAGAAAAATTTCATTTTTTTAGATTAGATTAAACCACATAATTTGCCTTTTTTATAATTCTTCTACTACAGTACATTTGCATAGTACTGAAGGCTGTTCAAGAAGCTACTTAAATTATAAATGGAACTGGAGCTATTATCAGTTACATTGGTAATTCTTCAAATACTGTCTTTTTTCAAAAGAAGGAAGGGTCCTTGAAATTCTTTAATCTCTATTTCATAGCAGAACAATTTTCTCATTTTACTTCATATCTTGATGAAGTTGAAGGGAAAAATATTTAGGAAATATGTAGGCTTTGTCAGGCTGATATTTCCTGGGTATAATGATTTAGAACCCAGAAAGTTTAAAAACAAACAAAAAAATTGTGTTAGTTTTTTTTTTTTTGTTAGTTTTGTTTTTTTTTTTTTTTAATGGAAAAACAAGACTTGTAGGTTTCATGAGATTTGTTTTTGTTTTGAGAACAGTGGAATATTTACAGACACTTGAGTAGACAGATGCAGTTGTACTGGAGCCATTTATGCAGGGGTGTGTAATGAAATGAAT
>PYHW01010409.1:4061164-4077015 GCA_013186435.1 Turdus rufiventris | reverse complement strand
TAGGATACTGAAGAAATTACAGTACTCTAAAAAGAAAGGTTAATTTAATCTGCAAATGTTTCTTTCCTGCAACAGTCACTATTGATTGAAAACAATAGGAATGCCCTAACTACCATATGTCAAGAAGGGCCTGTACCTGATTGCTCCCAGCAAAGGGCAAGTTCATTTCCCTCTTGCTCTGTCCTGCAGGAGTCATTGCTAAAAGCAGCAGCTCCAGTAACATATTCCCAAGGGATGCTAGCACAACACAACAATCCACTAATGGCTATTTGTGTTTATGCTCTAAATTATTTTCTTCAGTAACATATTTTTTCACTTGACTGTATTTCACTCCTTTCCTTTGATTTGCAGATATTTGTATTAATGGAAAACCTTTTCTATCATTAATATGTTGAAAGTTTCAGTGTGTTTTAATGTGTCTGCGATATCCTAAAGAAAATATTCTAAAAAGCATTTAATTGGGAGCTTTTTTGGTTTGTAGTTCTGTTAATGAGGTGGTACTACTCACTTGGAATCCTTAAGTAAGTGCTCTGAAGGTGGTCCAGCTATGAGGTGACAGATACCTTCCAGGCAAGCACCACAAATACACAAGTCATATGGAGAAACAGGAAGATTACAAAGAAGTTAAATGGTTCACAGGGATCCCTGTAAGAGGTGAATTCAGGAAACTAAAAAAAAATAAATAAAGAGGCAATGTACAGAGCTGCTCTGAGGTGAGTTACAGTGCATTAAATAAACATAGATATTTGATATTGCATTTCTTTAGTCTTTTGTTGTTGTTGTTTGGGGGCGGGTTTTGCTCAGGTTTTTAATAAGTATAATGGATACACTTACAAACAAAGGTGCCTTTCCTTCTCATTCACTGCCATAACGAACACCATATTTATGATATTATACATTAATCATTACATTTACCTACTGAAAGTATTTCTAAAAATGTACATTTCCATTTCTGTAACGTGTGCTTATGTGGTTCTGTAATACAGGGACCATCAGAACGTTGCCTTCTCATCAGCAGGAGTCAGAGCAGCTCTGCCTCTCTTAGTAGAATGCTTTCTACATAGAATGGGGTTGTTCAGCCTGGAGGAAAAGGGCTCAGGGAAAACCTTATTATTCTCAACAAACACCCGAAAGGAGGCTGCAACCAGGTGAGAGTTGCTCTCTCCGTCCAGGCAGCTCTCAGTAGGATGAGAGTACACAAGCTGTGCCTGGGCATGGTTAGGTCTCACATTAGGAGGAATTTCTTCACAGAAAGGGTGATTCAGCATTGAATGTGCTGCCAACGGAGGTGGTAAAGTCGCAGTCCCTTGAAGTATTTAAGAAAAGACTGCATGTGGCACTCAGTGCCCTGGTCCAGTTGATGAGGTTATGTTAGGTCATAGGTTGGACTCTATGATCTCAAAGGTCTTTTCCAACCTAGCTGACTCTGTGGTTTTTTTTGTCCTTTTGTCAAAGGTCCTTGATTTTTCCTTCCCTCGTGTACGGGCATTACAAAATAGTTTTTCTTTTAAATAATCAATTACCTATTTCACAAATGGCTACCCAAGAGTGGATGGCCAATTTGTTTCACGAGTTTCTGTTGCTGAGGGCTGAAAATGCTATCACCTTGTTTTCTTTATTGTGTCATTTGCATTTCTATTTAGATTCAGTAAAGTCATGACAGGGCTTCACAAATAAGCATATTCAACACAGCTTTTTCCTCTCTAAACGTCCCCGTAGCCAATATTTTTCTGACTTTTGTGCGATTTTCTTTTATTTTTATATGGGCAATGTAATCAATTAATTACAGTGGGGAAAAGATAATTGCGCTGAAATTCTCTGGATCAGAAATGTTGAAAAATCAGGCTTTTGAGAAGTAAATATTCACAAAGTAAAATTATACACATAAAACTGTAAAGGAATATGGTATCATATTGTCTCTATTAGAAAAATGAAAGACCCTATTATTTTTAAGATAAAATTTATCTAATTACTCAATTCATACCTAATAGTAATTGAAGTAAAATTCAGAAATCTATAGTTTGTAATTTTACATATTAATTTAATGACCACAGGTACTCTCCTAAGAAGCCAACAAGTCACATGTATGGACTCTCTTAAAAAGTTATTAGTTTTGTGATTTCTAGCAGCGTTTCTATAAATACCACTGTACAGACTTCCTCATAACTGAAACTTTGATTAAAAAATTAATAAACAAGAAGTAATGCAAGAAAGGAGATATAAATGCAAATAAATTATCTATGGTTCATGAGTCTGTAAAATGCAGACATGTGGATGCTAATCAAATGTTTTAAGAAAGTTAGTTACAGACAATATAAGAAAAAAAATTATTAATTTATCATCTTGCATATGCTTATGCTTTCTGACACCTTTTGGCCTGCCAAGAAAACACCACCTACAGCCTGATGTAAATTAAATCTTTTAGCCTGACATTAAGATATATTAAACAGCCATAAAACTGACAGGTTTAAAGAAAAACATCAATTTATTTTTCATTATTTTTATAGTTCTCTAAGTTATCTTTTTTTCTTAAGAATAAGGCAGATTCAAAATTGCTATTCTAAACTAAATGCAATTGAATAGAATCTCCAGAATACTTATTTCTGAAGCCTTTCATGAAAACAAGCAGCAAGATAAATGAAAGAAACAAAAAACAAAAAATAAAATAAAATAAAATAAAATGTTCAATTTAAATAAGATTTTTTTTTTAATAAAAGGCTGCAGGACTTCTCAATCATACCACTACATTAGGGAAAAGAAGACAAACCACATGGTACTAAACTGAAAGAAGTAAGATGAAGAAAACCTTTATAATATTTTCTTTTTCAAGTATGTCTTTATATATAAAATACTATACAAAGCAGAAATTACCTTGCTTGACCTAATTTTAATTTATAGTTCTTTAAGGCATACATATTTTCAGTTCAAACAGGAGGAAGTGCTGTTGTAAAGCAACCACCTCCACAAACACTGTCATAATTTTTCTCTCAGTTTTGATGTCATCTTCAAAACTTTTAAGATGTCATACCTCTCAGCTTTGCTGGATGAGAGCAGTTTCTTAGATCAGACAAAAAGAGGTTTTGAGATGTTACACAAGTTATAAAATCTGTCTGGAACTGCGAGTTATCTTAGAATAATGATCAGCACTACAACAACGCTTGTGTTTTTCTGTCTTTCATAATGCTGCATGAGAATAAAACCTCTTGGGGACATAGATATATATGTACGCATAAGTATTGTTTTGTGCAAAAATCTTTGCAACCCAACCTTTTCTAGGATATTGACAGTTTGGGGTTTTTGTTTTGGGTGAGGTGTTTTTTTGGTGGGTTTACTTTGGTTTTGAGCATACATAGATGGTTGTAGAAGGAATCTATATGCCATTTCCCTATAATAAAGGAAACAGCTAAAAGGGAGCAGCCTTTATGAGAAGTAATTTTGCTCTGTAGATTATTAAAGACTACACCAGAATTTTTAGAAAACCAAAAGCTTAAAAAATAGTTTTTTCCTGTTGCTCATTTACAAGGATATCTACCACACTGAAACATTTAACTGCCAAAAATATGTCACCTACAGCATGATGCAAAAAAAATATTGATTTTTAATGTAAACACATAGTACTGCAGTGGCATTTACAAGTTCCTCATTTTGTTTATGTATTTCTGGCAAGTGTAGGGAATGCTGTTTAGCCTACACATGAGTTGATGTAAACTTTTCTTACTGAGGAACCATCACTAATAAGACTGTCTGACATGTTATAACAAGATGTTCACTAGACTAATGTGAATGTATTGATGACATGGCTTTCCTGAGCCTACCATATATCACTAGCTTTCTTCTGACTGTTGGTCAGAATGAACTTGAAACTTGTGTCATGAGACTTTACTTTTGATAGCTTTCCTGTGAAGATGTATTTTCTGATTCAAATCCCTCAGCCTGCTTATTACCTCTTCCCCCTCTCATTAGCAGATAGCTGCACAAGAACTATGCTTTTCAGTCATTTCTCAATTAATTCGCATGATACCACAGGGTTTTCTGAACTTTTCATTTAATATCTGACCTTATCAGTAGTATTAATTAGTAATTTTTGCAACTCCTTTTCTCTCTTATGATCTCTTACCAACAGTATTTCAACATCATGAAAAAGTATAAAATTAGAAATTTTTAATACTTCAGATTCCATTTGATACCTGCAGGGACCCTGTAGTGGAAAACTGAAAAGGATCCTTAATGTGAGGCAGAACACTAAAACTTGATTATACCCTGCAACACTCATATTTTAAAGTAAGATACATTGATTTAACTACTTTCCTCTTTTCTTATTCCTTCCTCTATTCATTCCTTTTATTTCTTTCTTTTGGAACAATCATCCTGAATTTTTGATCCCGTTTCATATCAACTTTTAAGAAAATTATCTATAAACTGAAAAAGCACTCAGAAAAGATGACAAAGTTCTGATACCTCCTTCAGGGTTACAATAGATAAAAATTTTATATTTGAAACTTCCACAAGAAGTTCTTATCCAAGGAGATAAGGACAATTTGAAAAAGTATTAAAAATTCTTTTCCTAATATTTTTACATTTGACCTTCAACAGTTCGAAAAGCTGGGGTTTTTTGGGGGTGTTGACCAGACAACCTTCTTCAGGCTATTTTCTATTCTAGTTAGAAATCACAGAAGTGAAGATTCCAGGATGCAAAGCAAGCTGAAAAGATCACCTGTAGCCCAAGGTGCCTTCCTTGGAAGTACAAACATTTTGTGTTAATTGCTGCATGCTCCTACCAGCATTCATTTTATTGAGAGAAAAACCCCATGAGACACAGGAATATTTTTACACATTTAGTGTTCATTTGAGGGATAAATTGCTGTGATGACCAGCTCCTTAAAAAAATGGATGAAAAATTTTGGCTTCCATGAAGATTTAGAGGTTCATTATGAGGCTGGCAGGGAAAGTTTTCCACTAATAGCAAAACTCTGTCTGCTACAACAAAAGGCAAAGATGGATAAAGTTTACTTTCAAAGGTTTTGGATAAAGTTTACTTTCAAATGTTTTGGATAAAGTTTACTTTCAAGTTATTGATCTTCAGCAAATTACTTAAATTCAGAAGAAATACTGTTAAATATACTACAGAAGTGTTTATTAATTTCTTGTCAAAAACATCAGGGACCTTGAAAATAAAGTAGCTATAAATATTGCAAATGTGTCAAAGCAGAATTTTAGAGGAGAATAATGCACTTTTTTTTTCTTTTAGAATAGTGCTATATAGGGTTATGAAATCAATGCAAAACTCATTTCTCATATTGAAATTTTAATCTTATTTTGGAGACATATCAAAGCATTTTCTAACAGGATGATTTACCAAGTAGCACATTATAGCAATTTATGATGAATTTAATAAAAATGTGTTGAAACTATATATTTTTTTTTTACAATGCAAGAAGATAGTATCGGATGCATCATATTGTGAGATAAATTGAAATTAGTCTTTTAAAGAAAATGCAATTGTAGGAAGTTATATGACATCCATAAAGAGTGGAGATGTGAGATATACATAAATCAAAATGAAGTGCTTCAAATCCAAAATTTTGCTTTTATAACACTATGATATCACAAAAGCAATTAAAATTTTTGATTACTTTTAAAAGTGTTATCACAAATTAAAAGTGGTGCTGTATGACAACAGTGGTGTGAATTCTGCAGTGGTAGACACACAGATGATGTACCCTGTTACAGTTTGACGTATCAAGGGTGCTTACAACCCTACCAGTTCCCAGTTCTTAGGTATAGCCTATGTAACTGTCTTTTCTGGAAATCAGAGCCCAGTGAGCTCAGTACAAAACTACAGGTAGGCTTCTCCCTATAGTAGATATCTAAATGTATTATATTCTCATGGAAAGAAGTCTGTGGAAAAGAACATTATTTCTTCAGGGCAAGAAGTACTGCTACCAAGTGTGTCTCAAAAAAAGAAGTAGGAAAATAGAAAGCTTTTTTTTTTTTTTAATCTTCCTATTCATGTACTTTAGAAAATTCTGTTCCTGCTTTCACTATCTTAAGTTGAAAAGTCACTATAGGCAATGAACAATATAATCTATTTTTTACATCCACTGAATTTTAGACTCTTCCAAAATCTGCTAAACCACAAGTCAACGTTTATTTCATCTGCAGTTTCCTCTTTCTTTACATGAACTTTTATTGGCTTGTCCACCTGTCCTAGAGCTCTTAATGTGATACTCTGATGTTATAAAGTGCAGATGTAGCAAGATCCTGGCACTACATAATAAACGATGAATTAATATAGTGTTCTCTATGCACCTTCTTTTATTCTTAAATGTAGGCATTTTAATAGTCACATTTGGGGAAAATAAAAAACATCAAATACATTTACATAGATATCCTTCATCTGGGAAATTTTGCATAGTTCTCATGCAATTTTCTTTACTTCATTTAGGACTATATTTTATCTCTAATTAGATTCTAAAATGCAAAGAGCATCTCATTGACTTTTTAGGTGTACATAAATATTTTACCCCTAATACACATTTAAGGTATAGAGACAGTTAATGATGCAGTAACAGTTATGAACCTAGTGAGGTTTAAAAGGATTTTACCTATCTTTGATAAGGAAATTTCTTCTTGAAATACTTAGTGTTTAGACTCACACATGTCTATAAACTTTCAGGTATCTATTTTTCTGTGCATTTTTGTGTGTAAAGAAATATCATTATAATAATTTTAAGAAAATAAAACACTAAATATGTTGATCTCTAAATGTGAGAAGCATGGATATTTTTGTGAACAAGCCTTAGAAATCTTGCAGCAAACTCTTGCTATGCTGGTGCAATTTATGGTACAATCCCATGCTGCCTAATTAAAGTCTCAAGACTATTGTTTGCTACTGAATCTTTTTTCTAATATTGTTAAATATGGGTAGCTACCATTCAGTAAAGGCACATATCCGACCATGTTCAGCTCTGTACAAGGCTCACACCAGGTTGTGTGAGCTCACAATGCCCACAAACCTGCTTCTGGGGTGCTTCACCCATGGAGCAGCAACAGAGTGTCCCTGTGTGCACTTGTCATGCTGTTTAGTGAGATAGTTGGAGTACCACATTTATACATCTCATTTTACTCTGGGGGATCTTATTCCTCTCCATAGAGAAATTAGTTTGTACCTCAATTAAAAAAAAAAAAAAGGGATGGGTTAATGACAAATATTGGTCAAATTAATCTCCCATTCAAACCTTATTCTGCTGGTTAATCCATCAAGAAAATAAATGATTTATAATCCAAGCACGGGACCTGTAGCTGAATATGAGGAAGAACTTTACTGTGCTCTGTATGACTGTGCTGATGACTGCGCTGGTTGCTCAGAGAGGTTGTGGAGTCTCCCTCACTGTTGATTCTAGAGAACTGTTGACACAACCTTGTGCTCTGTGCTTTGGGATGACCCTGCTTGAGCAGGGAGTTTGGCCCAGATAATCCACTGTGTTTCCTTCCAACCTTATTCATTCTCTGATTCTGTGATAACCTTCTTACACCTACTAACAGTCAAAAAAATTCTTCTAGGAAAAAAACCAAAACACCCAAAACCAGAAACCGAACATTTGGCAAGGTTCCTATCAGGAAAAACAAGTGCTTGACTTTTATGTTGTTGCATATGGAAAATTTCACAGGACAGTCTCTGAGGAAATGAAATATGAACTAAACAGTTTCTTTCTGAGTGGTGTTTTTTAGAGGTAAGTGGGAAAATATCACATTAGAAACAAAGTCTGCAAGACTTAAAGCCAAATAGGCAAAGCTTTTCATTTTACAGAAGAAATACAATTGTAGTTCTCATAAAAATCAGGATACTGATCTTACCTATGCATTTTCAACTAATCCAAATATTCCTATTTACTTGAAAGTTGCTTGAAATGAGATTTTTTCCCACAGCGACAAACTTATCATTAGGAGCTAGTGTAATTAGAATAGTTTCCATTTATTTAATTACAAAAAACATTTCATTTATTTTACCTTTGACAGAAAGAAAAAAAAATAAAATGCTGCTGACATCAAAGCAGGGCTGCTACTTGTAACTAGATTTTAAAATAACAGTTCTAAACAGTTTTTCTAAATTCTTGTAGAAAAAAAATCTTTAGGCAGCAAATAAAACATTAATTCTTTTTGCTCCAGGATGCTCATCAAACAATTTATGCATAGGTAGCTGTTGTTAATTACTACAAGGAACGATTTTATCTATTTTAATATTCATCCTCTTTGCACTTGGGTCTTATTTTCCAGATGCTGTCAGGCATTGGTAATAAGGAAGTTGGTATTAGAGAACTCAGAACTTGATCTTTTTCTAGTTAACCTGAGAAATAAGACAAGGTAAAACAGCGGCTGAAAATTACTTGGAGAAAACCTCTATTCTGTTCCATTCCATGTTAAGCAATGCCGTGCTTTGCCATCTACACCATGTTATACTATTCCACTCTGCTAGTACATTCTTTCTTACTCTGTTTGAGATACTGGTTGTAGGACAGAAATGGTGATGCTTATGCTACATGACATGATGCCACCTGAAAGCTGGAATGGCTGCTAGAGGCTGAATATTAATTTTTAATTATTAATTAATTCTTATTAATGTTTGTTCATGACAGCTGTCTTAATCTCAGTCCTTTCCTAAAACTATGAAAATCCATGAAAGTATTGAAACCCATAGCCTGACACTGTGTACAATGCTAAAAGGAGGAATATAGAAAGCAATTCTTATTGATATTTAATCTCTGTATACACTATTTTTTTTTTTTAACTGAATGCAGTGCAAACATTGCAGGGACAATGGGCAAGAGAGGCTAGATGATGACTGCTGAAATTTCTGATTTACTCATGAGCAATGTTTTCGTGTTTTCTTCAAACAGAATAGAAATGAGGTGTAGTAAGTTTTTATTGCTTGCAGTATATGAAGATATTTTATTAAATTACTATCCTTTATTCATGCATCTGAAACCCATGTATGTGAATGTTCTTAGAAGCACAATCATATTTCTGTACCAAAACTCAGAATTACTCTCTTACATATAAAACTTTTTTTTTTTCTGGATTTCACTTCTCAGTATCCTACAGATTATTTTTCAGTGCTAGCCCTCATCTTCCAAAGTAAAGTACTGAACTGTACTGAACCTTTGCAACAACCGAGAACTAAAGAAGTAAAACACTTTAAAAGAAGTGTAAGATCTCTATGGAAACTTATGGCAGGGATATTTTTTCCAGCTATTATATACCAGCAAAAGTAGTATCAAGGAGATGAACATGATTCTTGAGAAACTATAGGGAAATCAGACTTCATTTACTAAATAAGACAGAAAGAAAACACGTCTTTCTTCAGATCAAACAAACTCAGATCAAACACTTACTAATTTTTAAATATGGAAACTCAAGAATTAATACCAGGTGACTCAAAAATCATTCAAAAATTCAGGAGACTTTGGTTCAGAGACAAATTAATCTTTAAATGTAGTACATGAAAGTATTTTCAAGGCACCCACCATCCAATTTGTTTGGATTTATCAATTATTTTTATTTTAAGGTTTATCTTTGTTGTATATAAAATTAGAGACACATATGGGATTTAATACAGCAGTCATTTTAGCACATCAGAGGTCTGCCTATATGTTTCTTGAGGTGGCATTTCTCTGATAAATCATGTTTAAACAATCTGACTGGCTTCCATAGTGAAGTCACTGGCTCAGTGGATGAGGGGATAGCTGAACATGTCACTTGATTTTAGCAACAGAAGTTCCAACACCATCTTTCTTGACAATCTGTTGAGGCATGGACTGTATAGACTGACCACAAAGTTGGTGAAAACTTATGCAGGTACCAGGTTCAAAGGGTGGTTGATGACTCAAAGTGGTCATTGGTTAAAAATGGACTCCTCTGACACATTTTCTTGTAAACCCTTTGTTTTCATTTTTCACTCAGTTGTATGAATTCTGATAAAAGTGAAGTAGAATTTTATTCAGAAATAATGGGCAGTGGTATATGTATACACAGTTTTGTTTATCCTGAGATAACTGTTTGCTTTTCCTACTGCTTTGAAGGGTGTGATACAAAACTGTATATTTTACCTGTGCCAGGAACTTAAAAAAACACTGTTCCCTGTAAAGTGAAGGATTTGGTATGTAGAGAAGACATTCTTGTGGTTTGACTTTGGTTCTTTGCTCTCTCAATGAAGAACTGCAGTCTCCTCAGAGGTTTCAAAGCCAAGAGCCACTATGCAGACCAGGATGGGCAACATATTAATCGTCTATCTACTGTTTCTCTCTGTGAGTTTCTTTCTGTTTCTCCTCATTTCATGACTGAAAACGTTTAATGTTTGTTAGATTCGTGTAACATCTGTCACAGTTCTGTAGTCACAAATGCACAAAGAAGGGGAAAGCAGACCAATGGAATCACATTTTTCTGCATGTACCTCAGGTCAAAATTTGGCTAATTATTCTGGTCACTTTTATGTTCATTTATATGCTATCCTTTACCCATCAAAACCAAATGGAACTATCAGCTGTGACTGCTATGTAAAGCCTATTAGATAGAATATTTCTACTGAAAATCCTCAATGACAACAAACTGAAAAATTTTAGAATCTAGAATCATTAGGGACCTCCAATGTCATTGACTCCATTTGTCTTGATATTCTGCACCACCTTGTTTGCCCTATGTCTAGTATCAACCATATCTTGTAATGATTGTTTTATCAAAGCTCTTGTTCAATGTTTCAGTTCAATTGTGGTCATCTAATGTCACAAAAAATAATGGTTTATATTAAGATTTCAATCAAAGACTTTTTTTCAGGACATATAGATTATATATTTGTATATAAATACATATTTATGCATATTTATTTCAGACTATAGAAACTATGGATACATAGTTTAGCATTTCTAAGCATTAAAGACATTTTGTTGTTCATCTGAATTTTATCTCTACCGTGTAGTGCAATGATTTTCAGCTAAAATGACAGACTGAAACTCTGTATTTTTGTATGTTTAAAAGGATTTTGAAAGAATATGGTCTGAAATGCTTCATCCTAAAATCCTGCTCTGAAACTTGCATAAAAGAGCACACAAAAATCCAGTCTGAGTGGATCTATAAGAATGCATTGTGACCTGAATAGTAAGGATTTCAGTGGGGGTTACATTTGTCTTTGCTACCTACACAGATTTGGTGGTGAGAGCCAGCAGAACACTTAATTTCACATAACTATTGACTATCATGACTATAAATAGTCTTAATAAAATCTTATTCTTAATCATGATATTCAAATCCCACGATTGTAAAAAAATGAGGGTAACAAATAGACTGGATTTAGTGTGTCTGCCAGGGTATTTGTAATACAAATTCAACTGGTCATGCTTTAGAGAAAGAGATTTTTGATGCTGACGTCCCCTGTCAGGAAAGCACAAGCTTTACATTAGGAGAAGATGACAGGACTGAATAAATGGAACAACAAGGGACTAGAAATACACAGCAAATAGGCACAGCTAGGAGGTCATTTGGAAAGAGAACCAGCTGGATGCAGTTGGTATGAGGGCACAATGGCAAATCTATCATCTGTCCACCAGCAGAGAAAAGACACAGGAGACTGGACTGACTTCAAAGACTTCCTGTACTAGTAAACAGTGTGAAAAGGGATAGCTGAACTGGAAACTGATATTCTTTCTTCACTTTATTTCTCAGCTCTTCGTCTCCACCTTTTATTCCCAAACCCATCCTCTCCTCCTTTCTTACTCCTACTTTTCCACCGCTCAGTTTCAGATATTATCTTATAGCTGCTTCAGGGTAAGAAATGCAGTTATTACTCAACAAGTTGCATAAATATCTGCTGTGATTACTTTGTTTCTGAATGACTGATGAGAATTCTAGAGATATCTCCCTTTCCTGAAGTTACAAGGATAGTGGAATACCAACTAAATAGCTCATTTGCAAATGGGAAACATGTTACAAGGTGTTCCCCCAAGGATCAGTACTGGTTTCAATGCTGTCTAATATCTTCGTAAGTGACTTGGATGACAGCATTAGGGGGAACTTTGCAGAACACACCCAAGTGGGGATGTGGGCAGTTTGGGAAAGTCACCTTGAAGACCTAGACAGGCTGGAAGAGTGGGCTAACCTTATGAAACTCAACAAGGACAAGTGTCCAGTTCTGCACCTGGGAAAACATAATCCAGGAGTACAGGACAGACTGGAATCTAGCCATCTACAGAGCAGCTCCATGGAAAGGGTTCTGGGGGTCCTGGTAGACAATAATGAGTGACCAGTCACTCTGCAGCAAAGAGCCAACAGGATTCTAGGTTACATCGAAAAGGGAATCACTAGCAGAGATGAAATATTCAAATCTACTCAGAGCTTTTCAGATACCACATGGAATGCATGGAATACAATTTTGGTCCCTGCTATACAAAACATATGTGGACAGGTTGAAAGGGTCCAAAGAAGATCCACAAAGATAATCAAACTCTTGTGAAGCCTGTCCTATGAAATGGATTTGTTCAGCCTTTATCAAAGAAGCCTTAGGGGAGATCTTATCACCGTGGTAAAGTATTTAAAGGATGGCTACAAAGAAGATGAGGACTCTGTTTAAAAGGAACAACAAGTTAAAAACAGGGTAATGTGTATAATGGTAGATTCCAACTGGACACAAGAGAAAACACTTTTCACAATGGTGGTAATCAGTGACTGGATCAATCTCCCCAAGAGAAGGGGTGAATTTCCTGGCACTGGACAATTTTAATATTCAGCTGAACAGGATGCTGGACCACTTTACCTAGATTGGGCTTTGGACAAGAAAGGTTGGACCAGATGATCACTGAGGTCTCCTTCCAACCTTGTATTCTATGCTTATATGAAATTCTATCTTCTTCTATGATTACCATGAACTGTGGACCTGTCCCATGTTAATGAACTTTCAGTGAATTCTACTCACAATCTGTCTCTGCATAACTCACTCTGTCCCTATGGTAAATACTATTTCATAGGTAGCATGAAAGAGCATGTGACTTTATGAGATATTTAAGTATTTTATGTAAAATAACACATGCTTCTGAGTCCTTTCATTCAAAGTTGATGTGTGATGTTTCTCTGACTCCTGACAAACAATTTCTGGAGGGAAAATCTATCTCCGTTGTACATATTTTTACTGCATATTTATCTTGAAATTATAATTTAATTGGGATTCTTGTATATAAACCTGACTGGTTGCTAGCCCACAAAGTTTATATTATATTTGTTTTCAGAAACAGTGGAGGCTGCTGCAACCTCTGCTGCCTAAACAAATTAGCAAAATGCTCTGTTAAAAACCACCAAAGGGACTTAGGATCATGAACCTCTGCAGATCTGAAAGCCATAGCTAATAAAATATAATACACCAAGTAATTCCATTGAAATTACATGACTAACTGCTTTTTAAATTTTGCTCTAATCTAGAAATAGTGCTTGTACTGTCAGAGGAAATTTCTGCTTATTACTGCACAAGGAGGACATTTTAGCAGTGTAAAGAATGATCCATTAGAACTTAAAGAAATTTTTCTTATTGTCAAGTTTCACACCATTTAAGCATCAATTAATGATTTTTTTATAGCACTAGAATTTTTTTATAGCAATGAAAAAAGGCAGATTTATATTCAGTTGTTTGGAAACAGTTTAAAAATTTTCTTTCTTAAAGAAAATATAATTTTATGTTCCTTAAAACATCATATAATATTTGAATATTTGTCATGAGTAATTCTTCATCAGTTGTGTGGTGGAAGGGCGGAAAGCATCTTAGATGATGCACTTTATCATTAATAACATTTGCTACTTGCTCATGGGAATTGCCTTTATTTATGCTACCAGGCATCTATTAGCATGACAGGAATGGTGGACAGCAAGTTAAACAAGTCTTGTAATCAGCATCTACAAATATAACTCATTTATCATGTCCATGTCAGATTTGTCAGAAACACAACCTTTCTGGAAGAAAGAAGGAGCTAAAAGAAAGGTTAACAGATTTAGAATGCTGCTGAAGTCTTAACAAGTAAGCATATGCAACACAGAACTTATTTAATATTTGCCATTCTTTGTTGTCTCTGCTGGTACAGAGTAATTGAATAATCTATTTGCTATTTACTATAGCTGCATGACATCCAATGGTGAAACCATTTTCAATATGAAAAAATGTTCTTGATAAATGTTGAATGGAAAAATGCTCTGGTGTGGAACCAATGAATTGAAAAGCTCATTTAGGACCTGATCCTGTGAAACACAAAATGAGCCCTGTAAGTGGCTATTCTCTCAGTTTGTATTTCTCTGAGAGTTAAAAGGCTTATTATCACCAGATATATTCAGTATCCTGCAGGATCAGATATTAATCAGTGGTGATTCTGGAAAATGAGAATGCCTGATATGAAAATGTCATTATAACTAGTTTTCTTCATCCTTTCTAAAATGTTGGGGTTTTTTTTTCTGTGAAACTCAGTTTGAAAACACGAGAAAAATAACTTACTGTCTTTTGAAGTTAACTGTTATCTGTCAAAACTCTACCTTTTTTTTCACCATCACTGTAGATATATATTCAAGAAGTTACTGAGATTTGTTGCTTCTTTACTGACTGTTTTATTGTTTATATTTTAATTAATGATGGGATAGAAAATAGCCATAATAGAGCATAATACCAAGACAGACTGTTAGATACATCAATCAAGCGTATTTTATTTCACTAGTATAACCAATTTTCTAATTAACAAATTTAGATTTGCATACAGACAATCATATTGAAGAAGAATAATTGTGATGGGAAACATAATTTTAAAAGTTCATATCATCAATAAATGAAGACTAGGAATCAGATGCACAGCATTCTCAGTCATTGTATTATTCAAAAGTACCAATACTGAAAACAATGCATGTTATATTACTTTTATGAGATATGTGAGATTGCATGCATGGCACTATTCATTTAATTACTACAGCCTTATAGAAAATGAAGTACAATAATTAATGGAACATCACATTTATCAAGAGCTCATTGTATTGCATTTTGATGGTTTTTATTACGTTTTATGTTATTCAGGTTTTATTCGACAGATGACTCACTAGAGTATGTGCATTTCACAGGAAATGGAAGTAACCATACACTGGTAAATATATAAATTAGTGAATGCTCATGCATTTTGAAAATTCTAGTTTAATTCTGTCTACATAGAAGTTAAAAGAGTTGTAAAGAGAGTATAAACATGGGGGGAAAATAGGAATTTCAGCTGAATGTTTAGTATGGTGAAAATAAACTAGATTTTATCAGCATCTCAGATAGATAAGGCAGATTCACAGGCCAAAACAGTTCAGTGAAAATTTAGTATATCATGGGCAGTTGAGAATTTTTATTTAAAATAATATCATCAAATTGAAATTGGTTTTGACTTGTTATTATGTATTAAAAATATTCTAAATATATATCTTGGGTCTCTCTTCTCATCTTGACTTCTGAAATTTCTGTAGATTTTTATTTTGTTAATTTTGTATTTCAATTGAGTTTAGGCTTTCCTTCTTTGTTTCTATGTTGTGGTTTAACCTCAGCTGGCGGCTAAGCCCTGCACTGCCTCTTGCTCAGTTCCTGGTGGGATGGGAAAAAGAACCAGAAGAGTAGAAGTGAGATAAAGCTTGCCTTTTTGCTATTTTCCTTCAGCTTTTTTGCTGGTAACAATATCCTGTGGCATGGGATACCCCTTTGGTCAGTTGGCTGTGCTCCATCTCAGCTGCATGTGCACACCCTTCCTCTTTCCTCCTGGGGTGAGGTGAGAGGCAGAAAAAACACTGATCCTGTGCAAGCTGTGCTCAGG
>PYHW01010409.1:4041355-4061114 GCA_013186435.1 Turdus rufiventris | reverse complement strand
TGCTCGTGATTGGCTCTGTCTAGTCAGTTGAAGTATGTTTTTTCTTGAGTCAGTGCTTGTTTGGCTGTTTGTTTTCTTATTCATTTGAAGCTGTTTCTATAGAAGCACTCCACAGACTCTGTCTGTTGAAAGGTAATCAAGGACCAGCATCTTTGAAAAGAAGTCTTCCAGCCCAACAAGAAATTGGATGCACTATTTCACTGATGACTTCCCTCTGATGGCTTTTTAGTTTACAGTTTTACTCTTCTTTGAACAGCAATTATTCACTTGATGTCAGAGAGCTTGCCAGCATCCTTCCTGTTCTACTCCAGGGAGAATCAGCAGTCTGAAATAAAATAAGAAATGTTCCACTTTACCCTTATTGTCCCAGAGCCCTAAGGAGAGAGCTGTCAGTGGGTCAGAGTGACATCCTTCTTTGAAGGCCTGTAGAGCCAGACAAGGAAAATACTAGTGAGAAAAAAAATGGTTCCTGTGAACCTCCTGCTCCACAAAACCCTCCAAGAGAAGGCAAGAGAAGCAGCAAACCTGGCATAAGGTTGTTATAGGGCACTGAGAAGTATTTGTTTCAGAAAGTGTAAGAGGAGATGCAGGGGAGAGCAGGACGTGCTCTGCAGGAAAGCTGATGGTCTCCGACAAGCATCGTAGAGAACATTTCTCAGAAGTCACCCCAGTGACTATTGCTGGAAAGAGCCCACTGCAGTATTTAATTAATTTTTTTTTAGATTTAGAGGTGACAGCAGAGCCCCTACTCTTGAATTTTACTCCACAGTAAGATACTAAAGAAATAATTCAAATTTCTTTTGCTTACTCATTTCATGACCATTATATAACAATTTCTTAAGTTCATATAATGCAGTGGCACCTCCTGGGAACAATACAATACCTCTTTCCTTCATCATAGGTAGGACTTGGTCTTACAACGTATTTAGCATTACAGAGTTACAGGGAGACTTTCCATTTTCTTGCTGCTTACAGGGAAGAATCATGCTTTTATCTTCCTCAGTATCTCATTTATCAAAAGTCATTTAAGCTTTCGGGTGCCTATCTCTTTTCCAGTTAAAAAAAACTGAAGGGTTTACACTAAGTAGTTTATTTTGAGATATCTTTTAATATTTTAAACTATGTTTCATTTGCAAGTTTGTGTTCAAAAATAAATTTTGTTTAAAAAACATGAAATTATGAGACAAGTTTCCAAATTGCTAGCTATATCCTTTTACACTGAGAATAGATTCACCTCTCAAATCTGATCTCAGTAAAAGTGTTCTTTTTCCTACCTATAGCTAATTTTTAGTTTCTCAAAATGTACAGTTAGTATGAATTATAAATGTTTTTCAAGAATTAGAAAAATATAAATGAAAAATGTTTCTTTGTTTCTCTGATTATGAAAAATGGAGTAATATTAAAAATATATTTTCCTGCATAAGGGGAAGACAAGGTGGTTCTGGATTCTAATGATAGCTTCTGATTGCTTTCTTTTATAATATTGGATATTTTAATGATTTTGTCTTTACTGTAAACTTCTGCATAAAGGAGTATTGTAAAAGGGGAATGAAAGAATGTAAAAGCGTTAAAAAATTATGTAAAAGTTTGGCTGATTAGTGTAACATGCCAGTCTCAGTCTAATAATCTGGGATTCAATTCACTGCTGTGCATAGGATTGTCTGAGCTAAGAAAACACCAAGAGATGAATAAGAAAGGTTGGAACAGTCATGAAAATCTGAAAACACAATAATAATGAAGCATCTCTGTGTTTCCTCTCAGATACCTTTCCCCATGATTGCAAACCTGATCTAGCTAACAAATATACTCATTGAAAAGAAAGACAAAACAATCAAGAAGTAAAAAAAAATATCATTGCAGGTAACAAATTAAGTTTCTTGATGACAAAATTTACCTTATAATAAGAGCAAATGCACTAATGCAAGTTTCCTGGGCAGTTTGATCTATATTTTTAGGTAAGGGAAATATTAGTGTGTGTGCATGCACTTATGTGTGTGTGTGCATATTAATAAACAGCATTTTTACCTAGAGAAACAATGGAATTTAATATTCTTTTTTTATAGCTGCTGATATTATTTTCAACTAAACAAATGTATATTAAAAACAAATTAAACAAAATAGATAGGACCACAGCATTTTCTATATTTTCAAACTAGGTGAGCACAAATATGTGATTTTTACATGTCCTAAAACTCACATCTATTTGGAATATGACGTGGCCACTTGGTAGAAGCAATTATGACATTAATAAGAATGGATGATGTGACTTTTAGATTGGTTCTGGATTACTACAACAGTTTTGAATGACTGAGAGATTAAATGCCACTAAACTGAAGAAATCTCTGCAAAAGTTTAATTAAAGTTTGTATTTTAAAAAGAGAATGAAATATTCATGACCATTACAGTAAGTGTAGGAAGTGTCTGGYCAGGTGGCAAGCTGATGCTCTTGCCTGGTCAGTCCATTTTACCACCACAGTCATTTGTGTCACTTGACCACCTGGCCTATTTAGTTACCATAAGCTCCCTAGAGCAGGGGCTACCACTTCCAGTTTCTTTTTTTAAATTGTTTTTTATTTACAGTGTGGAGGGGCCTAGATCATTGATTACTAAACATTTTATTAGGATGCAATACATGTAATACATTCAAAATCCAGCAGAGAATTTAAGCATCATCTCTGTTTCAAAGGTGTAAAAATATTTAATTAAATAACTTCTATAAAACTAATAGTAAAGTGTTATGTATGTTGTGCTTTTTAAGCACATAAATGTTATAATTAATTGAAGATGGATATTCTGAAAATTTCTGAGGGAAAAAAACCTACTTAATAGCAGTAGATAACAGTTTGTCAGTTTTTTTATTTGCAAAGTTTTCAGGTCTTTGTAATAGAGCTAGGCTAAGGGAGAATTTTGCTGTTATCCACTTTTATTTTTTAAGCCTATTGTTTTTGTCATCTTTTCTGACATCACTATACAATCTGCAGCTGTGCCAATGCTGGTGTGACAATTCCAAATAAATGTAGTGTAAACAAAAGAAATTGGTTCCCTGACAATAGGATCTGTGTGAATTCTTTCTGAAGAGCTTCATCCCCCAGTCAAGTTTCCCTCAAAGTAGCAAACCATCTGCGAGAGAGAAAATAAAATTTAAGACATTCCAAAAACAGTGAAAAGTTCTAATGAATGGATTGGATGGAATGCAGCAGGGAGTTCGAGTGTTTATATTCATATTCCTTCAAGGTGCTGAAATCCAGAGGGTTGAATTTACAAGGCTGCTTGTAAATACCAGACATATTAATATTTTCATTAAGGATAAAAAATGGTGAATTTTAAAACAAAAGAGAAGACAAAAATGAGAGAACAAATATTTAATTTTCTGATTTAATCTACAATTACAAACCTTCTTTCTCCTTTACCTCACCACACAGACATTCAAATCCATCCTTTCGTGCATGTATCCATGTATCTGTGCCCATACATGTAGAAATATGAAAGGGTTTTTTTTGCTATTTCATGATTTATGTTTTATGTAAGATTCATGTCCATATTATTTACTGAACCTTTTTAATATTTTGTCATCTCTTATATGAAGGAAGTCTTAGAGAATATTTTTTTTTTGTGGATTTTGGCCAAGAAGAAATAGATTGCAATAAGTTCTCTGAGTATCCAATAGTAATAAATTTAAAACTATGACTTTACAACAAGGAGTAAGGAACATAAAGTCTTCTTTTACTCCTAGTTTTTCTATTTGAAAATGCAATTATTTAAAAAAAAACAAAACACAATAGTCAGTAAAGGTGACGGTTCAGAGCAGTAATTCCTAGTGTTTTGCATTTATAAAAATGTAAAATTAATATTAGCTTTCAAGTCAAATATGTACATGCAAATTTACATGAGTATTTGGTATCATTAAGCTTTTGCTTAATGATGAGATTATACACGGTTATCTCACTCTCAAGCCCAGTTTGACTGCAGAATAAAGTGATTAAAATACCAAAACAAATGCAGGCACCAGCACATTTTCTGTCATAGTTTGGCTCACGATTACAGGAAATGTCCCACCCTAAGATGTGGCAGTGTCAAACTCCACATGTAGTTCAGGTAGGGCTGCTCAGCTGCTCTCTGAGATAAAGATCTGACCCAGAACAGTCACACCATCTGCTTCAGTGTGTGACCACACAGACACTCACAAATACAGGTGATGCATAGAGAGTGGGAAAAGCTGGTAGTGTCATGTGAGGGCTGACAGAGAGCATGCTCTAGAACTCAGATATCTTTTACTTAAATTGCTATGGAAGAAAAACAGGCACATGCAAGACAAAATCTTAATAAATATATTTTTGGGAAGTTATTGTCAAAAAGAACATTATTATTCTTGTCAACTGGATTCATATACTGCATAGATGCTTTCTAATAATTTTTCCAATAAAAATAACATTCCTCATAAATTGATAAAATCTTAAAGGAAATAGTATTAGTATTTGTGAAAGTCTTCTGAGTAGGTGTTGCATCTATACAGCAACAGTACCAAAAAAAAAAAGTAAGACTGATATGAAGTTTATTAATATATTTCAAGTTTTGTCTGGAAGCATTATTGAGACCCAGAAGATCCCTTTTACTAAATACTTAGCTCTACTTATCTTTCCATTGAAAGTTGCCAGTGAAATTTTAGTACATTTTCCTGCAACAGGGAATTCTGTCTAGAAGCAACTAAAATAGACTATTTTTTTTCATTTCTCATAGGCCAAAAAACACTCATCAGACAGTATTGACTGTGAGGCATTGCTGAATTTGGTTTGATTAAGACTGGCAAATTAAAGATGAAAGGCTCTGCACCACAGATGAATTGTTTTTAGTCTTCTTTCATAATATTATGAAAATTTAAAAATCACTGTCAATGTTATTTCCTGAATATATGTTTTTCTCCTGGCCTTAAGGCAGGATGAATGACAGAGGCTGGGACTGATCTTGATTCATAACGTAGATATGCAACGAAAGGTTGGAAAATGAAAACCATAAGAAACCTGATAGTTGTCGTACATGCTTCTCTGTATATGACCTTTGTTTCTGACCTTTGAACCTCAAAGTCATTACAGAGATAGCACATGTCCTGAAATTTTGGTAAGATGAGGGGATCATTTGAGGATGTTATACTGTCCAAATAAAATTTGGAATTTTAAAATATCAACATGTTAAAACAGACTGTTTCTACATGGAATTTAACCACGCAATAAGTGAAATATCAGCATATTGAAGAGTATTTTTAGAAACATTACAGGGAGTGAATGCATGTGATTAAATGAATATCACCTATATTTTGGTAATATTTATCATTAATAATATCCCATTAATTAAAAATAATGTTGAAAGCCATGAAGGGTATTGTTCTTGAAAAGATAAATGCTCTGTAACAGAATTTTCCATTATAGACCACACATTTATATTTGTTATGGTAAGAGATACCTCACATATATTGGTTGAGAAGACCTTTTGAAATGGGCTTACAAGTGAGTACTTGGTTCTTCAATAATTAAGTTTTCTATTCTAAAAATTAAGCATTTCAATTTTGGATGCATTTTTGTTGTCATATAGGGATGGGAAAATGAGTCTAGGAGAAGTGTAATGTTAAAACATTTTTAAATTCTATTTTTAATTGATTGAAAAGTTCAAAACTGAGAGGTATTTCAATTTGTCATATTTTATAGTGATCCATATTTTGTCATGCTGTCATAAATCTTCACAGGAAAATAAAGAGTATTAAAAATTATTTAGTGAAACATCCTGTTTCCATCTTGATTCAAAAGTTTTGAATTACACCACTGATGCAATTAGGATTCAAGGTGAAATATTTCAACCTCTAAAGAACTTTCTTTCTGTCTGCATTTGCATGTATACACAAAAAAAACCCCACAGAATGAAATAATTTTAAATTGTCCTTAATCTTTTTAGTTAATGAATTAATCACAATCATAATTATTGAAATTATTACAATATTGCCATAATAATCCAAATTGTTGGAAGTAGTTATTAGTCATGTGTTATATTTTGAATGTCGCAATTAAACTTTGTTCTGATTATACAAAAACATCAGCAAAATGTAAAAACTTCACATTAATTGAAGTATCACAATACTGCAGCAATCTATTTAAATTTTATAGCTAGTGTGTCATTGTATTAGGTGGGTATCTCACAAATTTTTTATGTTTAGATGTATTCTTTGTTTCTTCATTAAGAACTTTGCTTTGCAATTTAGTTTTAGGATTTTGTTTTAATTTAACAGAAGAACTAAAAAAATATATTACAAATTTTATTTATTTTACCTCTGGGTGGTTTAAAATTATATATATGCATGATATTTCATTATCTAAATGTTTTTACTAGTATGTTTTAATATTAAAATATTTTAATATTAATTTGAGAGGGAAATAAGGAAAATCATGTTTTGTTGATGGAAGGTTCTGAGAAAACTGCCAACCATGAAGCATTATGCAGAGAGTTTGCTCTTGCCAGCAACATATGACCTTGACTGTTTTGGGCAATTACAATTAAAATACCTCCAGAAGAGAACAGAATTTAATGAAAATGCAGAATGTGCCTAAGATTTTCATAAGCCTTCCCAATCATACATTTTAAATAGGAAGGAGTTTTGTACTATAATCTTCAGTATTAAAAAGAAAAAAGGAAGCAAACGTTAAATTTTTAATTTAGAAAATTTTAGCTACATTTTAGAGATTAGTAATTGTTTTCCAGGGCCAAACTGTATCCTGTTCTCAAAATGACCTGTAGCACATGCTTAGAGATAAGCAAAAAATAAACATATTGAGATTTAATTTTACATTTTAAATTTATTATCTCCAAGTTCTTCTGAAATTGGAAGATTTAACTACAATAAAAAAAGGGAAAGAAAATTTTCTTTTGCAATTCAGTTATCCCTTTGTGTCTCTAAGCTGAATCTCTCCTTTCTTTCTTTCTTTCAGGTTGATTAATCTTATACTATTTGGTTTATTCAGATATAAGTTATTCCAGATTCAAGTAAAAAATGAGACCTTATGCCCCAAAAAGGTAGGATGACATACTGCCAATGGAACTCATTGTAAATAACTGCAGACTGCACCTAAAGGAAGAATTAAAGTAATTCACAGTAACATATTCTAGAATATCTGTAATCACTTAATCTAAGGATCATTCTTGATTGTAAAACAACATCTTCTCAGTGAAAATTTGAGTTAAAAAACCATGTAAATAGAAATTTAAAAATTAGAAGAAACTACTTTCATGTTGCAATACTATCCAGATTTCTGCTCAGAAGATTTAATGAAGTGATGGTGCAGCATCCCTTTGCTGAGAGGAGGTTATCAAAACTGAACACATTTCTCAAAGCTGAAGATAGCACTAAAAGTAGAAATTAGTGTCATAGAATAACTGTGGCATTCTATTTACAAAGACCATAAGGGCTTAATCAATATTGCAAAAAATATAATGTAGGTTCAAACTGAGATTTTTAGTTTTTATCTCATCCATGAAAACAGGGAAGAGGAAGGCAGAATCACAGAAACAAAAATCTTTAAAGGACAGTAAAAAAAAAACTGCCTCTGACTAATAAGTTTGAAGGTACTACTATATTCAGGAAATGTGACTTGTCTGTCTCTGGACATGTCTCCCTACAGACATGTCTTGACAGACATAAGACAACAAATAATTTTCTTGTTTTTCAACTGCTGCTCAAAAATGTCCCAGTATAGATATTTTGACAGAACACTGTTCATTTTCTAGTTTTAAATATGAAGTTATATTTCTGTTGAGATGTGGTGATTTTTATGTTGCTGAAAGCAAAATCCTTTCCAAATCAATGCGGAAAGATACTCTTTAGCTCTGACAAACATCATGAAGAAGAAATATAAGCTAAGAAATCAGAGTAGTTAGATTATAAAATTTATATATATATATACACACACACACATATATAGGCATCTTCCCAGCATTACAGATAGAAAAAGGATTGTTTTTTTTTTCCTGAAAATAACACAGACAGAGATGATAAAGTTTAAATTCTCATGAAACAAAACAAAAATAATGTTTGGTGGTTTATATTTTTCAAATAAAACCATTACCCAAATTATTTACCTAAAACTCTTTAAAAGTGACATTAAAAAATTGAAGAAGCTGAGAGAAATTTTTGCTCCGGTAGAATTGCAAAAGCGTTGTTTTTTTTTCAGAGCAGCCATGAATCTTTATGGTTAATTCAGCAGGGATTTTTCAGACAGCAGTTAGCAAACAGGTTGCTTTCTTTGTGATATTGATGGTGTCAGTTCACAGTGTGAGCTTTGGTTCTCCACATCTTTAAACCTCGTGGAAGTGGTCATTGCATATAAACATGGTGCAGACAAGTTGAAGAATCTTGAGCTGACTTACATCCTACTGACTTCAAATGGATCATTTGCTTTGAGTATTAAATCTGTGCACTGTTGGCTCATATTACTGTTTCTACTAGAGGGAAAAGTAATATATTTTCATGCTTATATTATTTAATGAATATTAAAGTGGTGGAAATAAATACATCCTAAGCTCAGAATTTAGGTGTAATAACTCCAGTTAAACCACGCAAACTAGAGTTTCAAAATATCAAACTGTGATAGTAGAAGTACTGTATGAGCAGTGGTGAGATCACACCACAGCTGAGGCTCCACATCTGTCTGTTGGCATGGCCCACTGAGTAAACAGTCATGAAGAAAACCACTGTAAACATGCTCCAAGACAGTGGGACTTCGGCTGCCCTCCTGTTTCACTTTGATCCTTTCAGTTCTAGGTGTTTCATCAGGTTTTGTTGTTCCATATGTAGTTCCCTCTGGTTTGATCCTGCGAGTGAAGTACAGCTTCTATGTCTGTAAGTAGTGTTAACCTCCTCATCTGAATTGTCACCAAACACACAGTTTGGGACTGAACTTTGCCCCAAGTGGGCAGCAGGTGTTCATTCCTGTTGCCACTGGTGAGTACTCAGACCCACATACGCAATGGGGAAGAATTTTTTAGATATTGTTGAGCTCCCTTGGGTCTCTGCAGACAAAAGGAAGATTGTTGTTTCACCAACAATGTGGCTTAGACCAGATAAAGCTAAGTTGCTGTTTTGTCTTGCCTTCCAGGAACATATGTTTCTCTAGAGAATGAAAGAGGTCCGGGAAGAGATTAGTTTAGGTTAAAGTTAGTCATAATGAATGGTAAATATGATAATAATTTTTAAAAATTGAATACACAAAATCTACAAAGACATAATTCCTGGAAGTTGTCCTTTTGTGTGTATGGAGCAAGGTTACCTGGAGATCTGACTATTTTCTTGCTATTATAGAATGGTTTGTTTTGGAAGGGATGTTAAATCATTGAGTTTCAACATAACTACCATAGGCAGGGATGTCATCCCCTAAATCTGATTGGTCAGGGAAATCCTGTGTTTAAATTTTTATTTGAAATTGATGATGCATTTTTTCAAAGTTAGGATTCAGAATTACCCCAGTTTTGATTTCTTTTTTGGTAAAAATAAATCTTTTCATGTATATTAGAGTCTAATAAAAATGTATTTTAAGCATGTAAGATCAATATGGCAACTGTAATCATGTTTACCTTTAAATAAACAAATAAAATTTTACTTAGACTTGTGATTCATTAATGGTCTGAGAGTCCACAGCCTTGAATTCCTAGAGGTCACTCTGTTTAACAAAATGCTAAGCTTGGTGGAAAGTCAGTTCATTACAAGTAAATTCATTGATCTGCCACGGCAAGTTACAGAACAGCTCAGGGAAGGTTTATAGGTTGAACTCCTGGGTTCCGTCCTCTGATCACAGATTTTTCTGCAGTCTGTCTTCCAACCAGCTGTCACACAGCCAGTAGTGCATTGCACCAGCTTTTAGACTGTGATAACTTCTGTGCATGGCCACAGATGGGTGATGAATGTTTGCTGGCACAAACTCCAGATGATTATGTATTAAAAAAGATAATGATAATTATCAAAGCATTTGGGAGCTCTTCTTTCTCCTTCACTTGCCAGCGGATTGAAGATAGTTCCTGATCACTGCTACCAGGAGGTGCCAGGTGGAGAATTCTCTCTTCTGTAATTTACAGTTGTTTCTTAGGGGGTTTTCTTCATTAACTCTAATTTTAAAAATTATTTCATAGTACTCTATATCCTAAAATCCATACTTCCTCTCTCATATCTGGAATTATGTTACTTACTGCAGGGATCTCTTGATGAAGGTTAAAACTTAGAATCAGATTAGTGTTCTGTCAGTTGTCCATATTGCATCATAAGAATTTCCTATAGAAAGACAGAATCACTGGCTGAACTGCAACAAAGACTGAACAGCATATTGTCATTGAGATTTGCAGCTCTAAAGTCCTTGAGTAGTAGTGCTCAACAATCTCAGATTTTTGCTTCTGAAAATAATTGTGAAATAGTTTTATTAACACAAAACATGAGTGTCTTTTGTACCTGTCCTATGGATATTTCAGTTATGACAGTTACAAATGTATTCCTGATGAAGTTATATTTATGTTTCATAAAAGTATTCAAAATCTCCAAATGTTTGCAATACATTCATTTTAACAAGAATGTAGATTTCAGATTCTAAATCTGTTTCTTAGGTGAAATTTCACCTTAATGAAACTACTAAGGGTAGGATTAGTTTAATTTTTATGTGGAAGTGAGATATCAAATTTGCCTTGGCTGTTGATCTTCTCTCCCTAGATGGCAACACAGGAAATCTTCAACAAGGCAATTCATGTTTAATTCAGTATGAGAGAAATCAACTCATATATTAATTAATTGTACAATTAGATAATATTCCCAATTTCTAGTCTTAGTAAGGAGGACACTTATCCCAGCAAGTGAGATATTTGAGAAAGGTAAACTCTGGGAGAGTTTTACTATTGAATTCAGGTCAGTGGGTTCAGGTAGATTCAGGGATATGGTTTTTTCTTTTACCTCTCAAGCTCCTTTCTTCAGTGTTTCAGAAGTGAAAATGAGAATGTAAAAATGTCTTGCCTGGCTTGTTTTAGCAATTTTTTTATCTCATATTTTGAAGACAATGTGACCCAAAAGCTGCATATATGTCTGATTTTCTTTTTTAATGAATACTTGTTCTAAAGACTCGCAGTGAGCAACAGAATGATGTTTTGACACAGGAATCCATGTCCTTTCAAGAACCTTAGAACAATGGATTAGAAACAAAAGTTCCTTTGGCTAACAATGGAAGTGAGTAATTGTCTCACAAACCTGTCAAACACTACCAGGCATTTAATTTAAAATATTGAATGAATTAGAATTCAGACATCACATTTATATTCTTCTTTTATTCCCAGGTAAAGCAGTGGGAATTTTGTCACTACTCCTTTGGGAGTGGGAACTAAAATATACTATTGGCCGTTTTTGCATGCATTTTTCTAAATATTCTGTTCAAGTTCATTTAAATGAAAAGTCATTGTCAGATCTAATTTCATCAATGTTATCACCTCCACTCTTCTTACTCATAATTCCCTAACACATAAAATTTTTCAGTGACTGATTTGAAAACAAACCCCCTGAAAACAAACAAACAAGCAAAAACAACCCATCAACCAATCGATTAACCAACAACAAAAAACAAACAAAAACAAAACAAAACAAAACAAAACAAACCTCAAAAATCCCATAAAAAACAAAAAAACCCACCAAAAAATCAAAGAAAACCCCACTACACTCAAAAAACAAACCAAAAAAACAGAAAAAAAAGAGAAAAATCCTTTGTTTAGATTTGTTTAGATAATGTTATATTCCAAATAAATCTGACACTCCTGTTTACAAGTCTATGTATCCAGGGTTTTTTCTCAATGAACTCCCATCAACATGGAATCTCTTTTCATAAGATATGGAATTTTTAAACTATATAATTATTCACATTTAGATTTTAACTAGTTAAATATTGTTACTCGATAAGGTATTTGAGCTTTACTTTGGCAAGCAGTTTAAATGATGTTTTCCACATTGTTTTTCACCAAAGACTATGCTGAGGTATCCATTTTTTACTGGAAGATTTATTACAATAGAAAAAAATTCAAATGTATCAAGAGCTTAATCTTTTGACTACAAATCTATGTTTTGATTGATTATAGCTGTTGGAGAAATGTGTAAAAATTTATTTTTGACTTGCTGTAAGACAGCAAGTTATTTTTCAATGTGTCATGTACACAAATAAAAGAAGTGACAGTGACTTTAAACTCATATGTGCCTTTTTAGTTCAGTTTTTATCTCAGTTGTAGGTGGTCTTGAAAACAGAAAAATGTGAATTTTGTCTGCAGTGCTTTTAAATAATTACTCCCACAATACTTTAATTGAGCTGTTAACTCAGTAGAAGCAGAATAATTTTGAAAACATCCAGAAAATGTAGGCTGTCCAGTAATTATCTTTAGTTAGACATTGTATTGCATATTCAAAAGTTCACTTGATGCCACTTTTACTAAACTTTGTATGAAAAATGTCTTTTCAGTGAATTATTGTGGGAGGACTGCAACAAAATGTTATCCATTGACATTTACTGCTGTGATTGAATACTCTAGAAAAAAGTTAGTCCCTGAATATATTTGTCTGTTGTTATATCTCTAGACAGACATCTTCAAGCTCCAATTTCAGTTTTATTTACCTTGAAAGCATCAACACTTGACTGAATGCCAGCACAATCTTTCAGATAAGTCAGTTCACGTACTTTTCTTATTCTTTGTATATTCCTTTGCGACTCCATCATCATCACTATGAGCAGGTTTAATGTTTGGCATATGTTATGACACACTAATGTACATTGCAAACGTGTTGCCCATTAACCTTAATGGCACTGGATCTACTACGCTAACTGATGACATTAGGCAGATGAAGTGCCAAGATAACATCATTGAAAAGACAACAGGATAACATCTTATTTTAATAGCATTTTAATTGATGCTTCATTATGTAATAGTATTGTGCATAGTGCCCAGTGGAAGTGTAATGCTCCCTCTAACAACAGCTATTCCAAGTTGCTATTTCAGAGTATGTGTTAAACTGCCTTTTCAGCCTCCTGCTGCTGCCATTGGTAGAAAAGTGGTATTGTGGAGAGGAATCACAGGTATAATCTCACTAAGTGAGCATTATCTGCTCTGAATGAAGAGTCAAAAAGTAAAGTCAAAAATGTTCCAGACTTCAGCATGCAAACATTGAATCAACATAATTGTTTTTCTTTAATACCTCATTTTATACAATGTAACACTTTAAGGTGTTATAAAATGAATGGGACTCCATATACACCAAATATTAGTGAATTATACACTTTTCTGCAGCTTGTTAAAAGCAAACAAACAAAAAAACCCCAAACCATGAGCAGCTGTGTAGGTAAAACTCGTGTAATTTTACAATTCCCCTACACTTTCTAAATAAAAGGAGAATATTTGTTTGCAAATGGAAAAAAGAAATACACTATTTTGAGAATAACTTCCACTTACAGTGCTATATGGACTGTATCACTACTATTCATATCAGTTAGATATTTTTACTGTGCAGAAAATAATGAATAAGCATAAAATTATTAATAGAAAAATCTATTAGTCTAATATACTATAAATTGTGATAAAATGTATCTGTATCAGTATCATAAGTAATGCTTATTTTATTTTATTAAGTACTGAAGTCTGACAAAATATTTGACGTCATGTGTCAGGAAATTTCAATGGGCTTCAACCTTAATAGATTCCATGTCCAGAAAAGACCAGAAATTCCTTTATTCTGATCTGATTTTTATAGACCATGTTACCAGTACATTGGTACATTGGTACATTGTAGTCATACAGAATTACCAAAGTTTTTTAATCTTCCAAACTTGCAATTATCTTTCCACTAAAGAAAGTGGATGATAGATCATCCAATCTCCTAGACTAATTGCTCCATAACTGTTGAAAGTTAGCATTTTGTTTTTAATCTAAATTTGTTTGCCTTTACACTCTTGTCACAGATTCTGGCTGTGGTTTCACCTGTTACATCATGATGGGGTGCCTCATCAAGCAGATCTAAAGCAATCATTATGTGTTTTGTTGAATCTACATGTAGAATCATGATAAAATCAATAGTTTAACTTATGTTGTTAAATGCAGTTTATAGAATTTGAACTTAAACAATTTCCAGTTCCTGGCATAATAATGCAAAAGCATTATCTACTTCCCTAGTATAGTAGGGAAAATTGTTTCATGTGTATGTTGAACTCTGCAATCTTTGCCATATCTGGTGAATTACTCATATACTGCAACTAACCATTTATTGTTAAAATATTAATGTGAATGGTGCAAAAAGTCTTAATCCCATTTTTCATCTGTAAGTAAGGGGGTGACAGAGTTGAGCTAGAATAAATAGTACTAGTAACCATTTCTTCTGAAAAGATTGGATCAAGTAGGCAAACCCAATGAGCTACATAGGTTCCATACTCTTCTAGTACACTACCCTTCTTTCTACTATGGAATTTCAACACATTTAATTTCTAAATAAAAGCTTGTTACTGCATTAAATTAATGAAAAACAAATCGATATAATACTGCTTATAATGACTGCTTTTTTTTGTAAATCAACAAATCTTCTATTAATTAACCAGTGATTAAAGTCAGCTTGTGAAAATTAATCACAGCCTGGAAAAGTCATTTGTCCTTGTGTGCTTCATTAAGATAGTGTTTGCCCTTCAGGCAAGAAAGCAGCAAGTAAATGCCAAAGAACGAGCTGATTAAAATAGAGCTGCAGTGAGCTGTTTGCCAGAGACTCGAGTGCCTACAAACATGCCCACGTCTAACTAAAAAGTATTCTGTGATTTGCCTGTTGGTTAGGGCATAAAATAGCAAATGAAAATTCCTCTAGATCCCCATATAATTTCAATATTATCTGTAGAATTAACAGTTTGCACTGCACAAGGCCCAACAGTCAGGTATGACTCAAAATGTTGTGAAATTTGAAAGTTGTGAAGAATTCCAAAGATGTGCAGATCATCTGTCAAAGTGAAATTTCACATGAAAGTGAGCATCCTTTTTCATTTTGATCTAATTTTATAATAGCAGAACCTTGATTAAAGTATAAGGCATGGATCTTTTATTCATAGCTACAATAGTCTACACCAGAATATAAATATAATTGAATACATTTGATTGAGGGAGGTAATCTGAGAGTTATTACATTCAATAGACAGTAGGAGACCTAAGGCCCCAAGATCATGAATTACTGCTTTCTGGACAGAGAGCAGTCCATATGAACTCCCTCACTTAAAANGTGAGGAATTACTACAAATAAGGAAAGAACCTACACCATTTGAATAAAAATTGTCTTTATTGGAAGCAATTATATTTCTTTACCTGTTAAGAAACACCAAGATTTGCTTAATAGTGAATAAGGGACATATTTGATACAGTTTGAGCATCTTGAAAATTAATTAGGAAAATAGTTTCCCTTCTAGAACACTGTCAGAGACTCTTCCCTGTCCCCCAGTTTCTCCCACCTCCTTTCTCTTAATAAGAATGATATCAACTATACAGTCAAAAGTCACATTAATGAATCCTAATTCAGCCTGTATGGAATTGTATTATTTCTCCCTACAGCATGACTAAAATCTTAAAAATACCTGGGAGTCATGTTAGGTATCTCAGGGTGGTAATTTCAACAGTCTGAGATTCCATTTATCTCCTATGCCCTTCACAGTGTGCCATGTCATGCTCATGTCCTCAGCAACTCCTTTAACCTAACAGGTGTTTATTTTCCTCTCCCTGGACCACAGTTGCTCCTGTCCACTCTCATACTGTGTTTCCAGTCCCTCTTCCATGTTCTGTGACCCACATATGGGGCTTCACACAGGTCTGACCTGTCCTAATTGCTGATGACAGTCTGGATTTATTTACAGTGATCAATTGACATAAATAGAACAAAACAAGTACTTTTGAGCTCTTTGATTTTCTCTCAAGAGGAATACTAGCAGAATGTGTCCCCTAGGCATATTGTCAACTCTCACTAAAATTGTAAAAATTTACCATTTTTGATATTTCTGTTTTGCATTCAAATTCAGTATTAATCTGCTTGAAAGATTAAAAAGTTACTAGTGACAACGCAAACACATATTCCTGCATAAGCTTCATTTCCAGTAAGATAAAACAACCAGGGCACAAATCTTATGAGGAGTGGCTGAGAAAGCTGAGGTTGTTTTGCCTGGAGAAAAAAGAGCCTTATACATTATTGTTCTCTACAATACCTGAAAGGAGGCTGTAGCAAGGTGGGGATTCTTATCCCAGGTAAACAAGTGACAGGACAAGGAAATCCCCACAAGTTGCGGGAGGATTACATTGGATATGGGGAAGCATTTCCTCACTGAAAAGGTGTTCAGACATTATAAGAGGCTGCAGGGAAATGCTCTATCAGCAGGTCATCAGGTAAGTGGAAATTACCAACCCATCAAAAAAACACGTGGATATGCTACTTGGAGACCAGGCAGTGAGCATGGTCATCAGCTAATGACTGGACTCAATCTTGTAAGTCTTTTCCATTAAGCAAGTACACTATGATGTATTAAAAATTCAGTCTGCATGGGATCATGATATTGGTGCATTTCTCTGCTGCGAATAATGTTGTAACTATTCAAAGATTTTAATTGACTTCTGAGCATTAGTTGCTATATTATATAAAAGTGAGTCTGGGTATCAAAGTCTCAAACAAATAGTATTAATCATAATTTGAGAAGTAGCCCTAGAAGAAGATTTTTAAAAGTTTATGTACTCAAAGTCAGGAAAACACATTCCTTGTCTTCCAAACATTCTGAAATTAAGGAACAGATGCAGTCTTCTGATTCTCAACCCCAAGTGCTCAGAGTCCAAGTATGTGATTTGCTCATACAGCTTTATCTTCTTTGCTGAGCACTTGATGAGCTCTTTGCTATGTATTTTAAATTCCAATATAGAGAACTTGTTTAAATATTAATTCCTCTGTGTGTGCATATGACTCAAACTGACCCAAAGGCTATGGAGTGGTGTCAGACTCCATAAATTAGGAACAATAAACTCTATTGAATATGGTATGATTTGAGACTGAGAGCAAGAGTATTGGATGATTAAACACATAACTGTATCATTGAATTGTTGTGGTAAACAGTAAATAATTTTCCTGCAGTCCATATTTTTGAATGATAGATATAATGGAAATTTGGGGAATAATGATGGCATAATCACATGGCTTCTTTTCTGATTTTTATTGCTTTCTATAAATATGCGTGTTATCCTTCAGTATAGAAATTATGACTGAAGTTTCCAATTGCTTCTTTAATCCCAAATACTCCAAAAGGAGGACAAGGAACTTCCATCATATTTGAACAGTATAATTTTTATTAATTTTAGTATTTGAAAAGTAGCATCAAAAAATATGCAATATGATCAATTTTGTATAAATTACATGCACCAAAGATACCTGAATGCTCCCTTCCTATAAGAATAAATCTAAATAAATGGAAGGGAAAATAAATAGAAAAAAACCTAGGTTGAAGATTTTTCATTGTAAGGATGACATATTAAACATTCCTTTAAGCATTTTAGAAGTTTATCAAAATTGTCAGAAACCAAGGGTGTTATTAAAGTCTTAGAAATAAGTTGTATCCTTTATTCCTATTTTGTAAAACTAACTAAGCTTTAAATTTTGTATTTAATCCTTGAAGATAAAAAAGAAGCTTGTTCTAGTTGAATAATTAATTGTTTAATGAATTTCAGCTTTAAACAAAATTACTTCTTTACTTTTCCCATGCACCTGCTCAGAGAAAGCAAGAAAACAAAGGAGACAATAATAATCTCTTGTTATGATATTGTATAATTTGTTATGTTTTCCGATTAACTTTTATACAATTCAGATTCTTTAATATTTATGTCAAATATTACTTCTGCATTTTTATTTTAATCTATTAGGTTTAATAAAATCTTGCTCCAAGATTTCAAATTTGCGACAGTGATACCAGAGCTTCCAAATCCCACTGAAACTTAAAGGACTGTCCAAAGGAGTAGGTGTTACCCTGCACAGATACATTGAATGATTAGGATTGGGACATTATCTGAGATTTAAATTGCAGGAAAAGATTATTTGCCTCTATTAGATTTGCCAATCACTTCAGAAAGAATTTAAATTACAAATGAACAAAATGTTACCACGAGAAGGACAAAGACAATGTCTCCCCATCCTCCCTTTGCATGGAAATAAAAGCATGAGAAACAAGAGAAAAAAGGCTAATAAAAAAGGCTGGGAGAGATATCTTCTGTTGTTCCCTCTTTACAAGTTACCATGGTTTTTTCTGATTGATGGATTCAATCTCTGGTGGGTTAGTAGGGTCCAGCACTGTCCTTGTAGCTGTCTTTCTCATCTGTCACCTTTTACAAGCACACTGCTATACTAATAAGTTTTTGTGCCTATAGGATTGACTTGGCTTCAGTAAAGCAGTGCTTATTTAATAATAAATCCTGGATTGTAGATAATTTAATAATGGAAATGTGCCAAAGATGCACAGACATTAAGTATGGGACCAGTGGGGTGCTTATAAAGGCAAATGATTTCAAGTGGATAAAAGGCAATGGGGATAGCCAGGAATCCTCTAGATCATGATGTAATGAATGAAGCAATCACTTAAAACCTTGGGGATAGTGAGGAACACTTGACAGATCAAAAGAACTTCTGAATGCTGGAGTCTTTAATGTTTATTTTTGTTGCTGGTGACCTTGAGTTTTTCACTTTTGTTTTTGTTTGTCTTTGTTGAAGTATAACGAATCAATTTTATATTGGAGGGAAAAAAAGAAAGCTGTTTTCAGCTGCATCAGGAAAAAGCAATCAAAAAAACTCAGTCATCCATTGCCTAATGCATCAAGCCACTGATGGTAATAGAGATCCTCCAAGAGATATGACATATGACACACTACACTATTCATAGTTTGATTTTAACCTATAAACTGAAAACTCTGAAATGGTAATTATTTGCCAAATAATGTGTCAAATAAACTACTTCATTCAAAGAGAAAGAACCATAGAGAACAATAAAGCCGTAAATTCAGGTGATAGGGTAGATTTTCAGATTGCAGATTAAGAACTACTTCTGAAGCAAACAATAACACAAGCAATCATAGGCAACAGTTGGTCAAAGGCGAGAAAGGAGAAGAGAACAGGAGTGTCCTGGAGTTTGTAGAAACTTCATAAGTTCATAAAGTTGCAAATCATAGAATGCCTTGGATTAGAAGAGACCTTGAAGATCATCTAGTTCCAACTCTCTTGCCATGGGCAGGGACACCTTTCAATAGAACAGGTTTCTCAAAGCTCCATGCAGTGTGGCCTTGAACAGTTCCAGGGATGGGGCACCCACAGTTTCTCTGAGGAACCCATTCCTGTGACTCACCAAACTTGAAAAATTTCTTTCTGTTATCTAATCTTAACATGTCCTCTTCCAGTTTAAGACATTTCCCTTTGTCCTGTAGCTCCATATTCTTGTAAATAATCTCTCTCCATCTTTCTTGTAGGTTGCTTTAAGGTAGTGGAAGACCATGATGACAAATCCCCAGAGCCTTCTCTTTCTGCAAGATGATCAACTCAGCCTGTCCTCATGGGAGAAATACTTCAGCCCACTGATCATCTTTCTGGCTCTTCTCTGGAGTTACCCAAACCGGTCCATATCCTTCCTATGTTGGGGGCTTCAGACCTGGGTGCAGCACTCCATGTGGGGTTTCATGAGAGCAG
>PYHW01010409.1:4001779-4041305 GCA_013186435.1 Turdus rufiventris | reverse complement strand
TGCCTTTTCTTTTGTGGCTAAAGTGTAAGGGAAGGGGATAATGAAAATAAAGGCAATTTTCTGATCATGTCAGTAGTTATTTCATTGTGTTATAAAGGACGTGTTTACTATAACCTGAAAATTGCACTTTATTTTTTATCAAATCTTACAGCTTATTCAGAACCTGTACTTGTTGCAGTATGGCATAAATCCTGTCATGCAGACTTAAATGTCAAAGACAGCAACAGCTAATCAAAGAGAATGAGTTTGACACCTGTAAAGGAGCTGTGAAAGTGGGATAAAAGCTCTAACATGCAGTAGGATGAGATTTCAAGTACGACCTGCATATTGGATAAGCTGACATCTTCCTATGGGCAAGAATTGACCCTCAATGTACGAGTTTATCAGGAATCATTCCTAACCAGTGGACAGAAATTATTTCAAAGAGACAAGAGTGGAATATGGATTTCTTTCTCATGAAAAAGTGATAAGATATCTCTGACAGTAACTGCTGTCTAAATCATTACATAATTGAAATGTTAAAGTGATGTGATGGATTGAACCTGTCTGGATGCCAGATGCCCACCAAACTGCTCTATCCCTCCCCATTTTCAAATGAACAGAGGAGAGAAAATGTAATGAAAGGGTCGTGGGCCAAGAAACAGGCAGAAAAACATCACTCACCAATTACTGTCATGGGCAAAACAGACTCGACTTGGGGAAAATTAATTGTATTTATCACCAACCAAATCACAGTAGAATATTGAGAAATAAACCCAAATCTTGAAAACACCTGCCTCCCACCCCTCCCTTATTCTCATGTTTAACTCTATTCCCAAATTCTCGGCATGACTACAGCTGGCAGGGCAGGGGGAGCAGGAAATGAGGATTGGTATAAGGTCATCACATTGTCTCTGCCACTTCTGCTCCTCAAGAGGAAGACTACTCATGTGGTTCTCCTGCTCCAGCATGGTGTCTACTCCATGGGAGACTGTCAGTGAACTTGTCCAGCGTGAGTCCTTCACAAAGACTGCAGTTCTGCACAGATTTCTCCCATGGGGGTCTTTTCCATGTGGTGCAGTCCTTAGGAATAGCCTGCTCCAGGGTGGGTCCCCCATGGGGTCACAATCCTGGCAGAAAACCTGCTCCAGTGTGGGTTCATCCCTCCATGGGTCCATAGTTCCTCCCAGGAGCCAACCTATGGACTTTGCATGGTGTCACAACCTCTTTTGGATGCATCCACCTGTTCAGATGTTGGATCCTCTACAGGCTGCTCTGTTCCATCAGGGACCTCCAAGGGCTGCAGGGCACAGCTGGTGGTGCCTCACCATGGTCTGCACCACGGGCTGCAGGGGAATCTCTGCTCGGGTGCCTGGAGCACTTCCTCCCCTTTCTTTTTCACTGATCTGGGTGTTTGCAGAGTTATTCCTCTCACAGGTTCTCAGTCTTGTCGAGCTGCACTTTGCTTGTACAGAATGGCTTTTTCCCTTTCTTAACTATGCCATCCCACAGATACTACCATCATCACTGATGGCCTTGGCCCGTGGGGTTTCTTCATGGAGCCTGATGCAATGGCTCCACTGGACTTAGAGGAAGCTTCTAGCAACTTCTTACATAAACCACCACTGTAGCAGTTCCCCACCAAAACCTTGACATGAAAGCACAATAGAAGTACATTCTTTCTGAAAAACTTCATATGTTGAATGTGGTGGAAAGAAGACAAAGGTCTGGTAGAGGCTGCTGAGAGCCGTTCACCTGGCTGTGAATTCCCCCGAATGCACTGACATGAAAGTCTTTGTGCTGAGAAGAAGCCTCTGATCCAGTCCTAGCTGCCTGGATTTTTGCCTGGCTGGATGGCTACTTTCCTCTTATCTGTTTTATCTCACCACAGATTCAACACTTCAGTAAAGGAGTAGAGAGAAGAGAATACTAAGGCTCAACAGAATAAAGGGAAGGGATTTAGAAAGTAAAACACACACAATAGGGAAAAATTCAAAGAAAAAAGTACCTACTCAAGGACAATGGAGTGGCAAGTAAGATATGAAAAAAAAAACAAAACAAAACAAAACCAGAAATATAGAGAGAGTTCTTTATTAAAAATAAAATATTATAAGGCTGAAGCCCAGAAAAACAAAATTTGAGATAATTAAAAAACTGAACTGATCCTGTATTTAAAAATACAAATGCAATCCGTATCTTCATATACCAGTTTTTAAGTACAATTTCTGCTTACATGTTTGACATTTCAGTTTTCATGTTTTTTTTCCTCCCTGTAGCACTTATCGTGGTGGGGGAGATTTAGAAAGGCAACTTTTGTTGTTCTTCTATGATGTCTATAGGAAGAGAATTGCTGTATTAGGCCCCTACTAATTATTTTTGCACTGGATCTTCATACTATTTGTTGCTTCTTTTTCTGGAAACCCACATCACCTCTGTCACTCTCTGCATTTGCTCTTTATCCTGTAAAACAGGACAGGCAATTTTTCTCTTGTCCTCCCTACAGCCTGTAGGCCAATCATCAGTTAAAAAGAAATATTTTTTCCCACTCTCAGTTCTTGTTTCTGATTCTCAAGCTCCCCTAGCTGCTGTAAAAAGAATCTGTAGACAGACCAGCCTAGTTTCTTCAGTTGTGCTCGTTTTTTTATAAGAGGAGGGCGTGTGTATGCTGGCTGTAATAAACCCACTTGGGTCTGGAGCATCCCAAGTACAGATGGATTCTGAATAATTAATACTCCAAATCTCAACATGAGTAATTTGAAATTTTCATAGGCTGTAATCTTGCCTAAGTTTTGGTTGAGTTTTACAGCAAGGACAGAAAATGGTCATTTAATAATCTTTTAGCACAATTTCACAAATTCTGTTATCATAGAATCAAAGGTGATATGAGGTCTCAGACCATTCTCTCAGTGGCATAAAGTCCTAAGCCCTTCCTTCTACTCAGTATTTGCTTCCTTTCTAGCATTTTCTTGTTTCTAGATCTACCTTGCTATTACACTGAGCACCTCTCATTATGTCCTATGCTTGAAAAAGGAAAGCCAATATATTGTTGTAAGTAAAAGTGTAAAGGAATTTATTTTAATGAAATGTGAATTTAAATAAATTAGGCTTTATATTTAGAAAGAGGTATCAATGAAATGGCTATGTACCTTTCTCATCTACGGTGCTTGGCATCAAATTTATCCAATAGTCTCAAATTCAGACAGCTTCTATGAAGATTTACTGGAATTGAAAGCTAATCCAAAGGATGTTCCTACATTAGTTTCAACTGTAGTTCTTATCAAGGAGTGGTTTTCTGGCAAATTATCTCATTTATTACCACACTTCCTTTTGCACTATTGACTCACAACACAAACTGAAGCAGAAGATACACTCCAGAAATGCACTTCACCATTGTATTCAGTGAACACTGAGGAACTGAGCTAATAAACCAATGAATTCTCAAAACAACCTGTAATATAATTAATATTTCTCTGTATTAAAAAGGTTGAATAAATTAGAAATTATTCTGTGTCAGAATAGGAGAAGCTTTATTCAAAGCTACCAAGAAATTAATGTTAGAAGATTGGTGCTAAAATTCAAGCTTTTTCTTACCTCAGAGTTATTCTTATACTTTTTTTTTCTTTTTTTTTTTTTTTTTAATTGCTACATATATAGGTGACCCAAAATACATTCCAGTTTGTTTATGTAAATGAATGTAACTAACCGGGGAATGCACACAATTAGATTCTTCATAAATATTTCTGTAATGTCAGGGAATTATTTCCATTCCTATGATTAAGTTAAATTGCAATTCAGTTGATTTGAAAATACTTTATTGAGTCTGAAATGGACCCATTTAAAGGTAATACTGCCAGGGAAAGTAATTATGTACATATTAGAAGTCAGAAGATATTTCCAGTTAATAGAAAATGGCCTAATAAAAGGTGTCAAAACTCAGTAAAGACTTGCCACTTTAAAAAGTATCTCCAAAGAGAAGTAAGAGAAAGATATTCTGAACTTTCCTTGAAACCTGGATACTTTAATTTTCAGAAAATGTAGCAGCCATATCTATAGGCAGTGACAGGATCACATGGTATAACATTAGCAATTCTGTGGCAAACTTCTCTATTATTGTTCTACACAGTTAGTCGAGACAGACACCTAATTTCTGTCATTTGGCTTCACAGCCAAATGTATCTCCCTGGTTTGCTTTTATTTCCTAGTCATCCGATTTTGACAATAAATATTAATGTCTCCTAGGGGGGTTTGGTTAGTTTGTTTTGGTTTTTTGTTTTTCTTGGTTTGGTTTGATTTGATTTGCTTGTTTTTATTAAATGAATAAATCTGTTCTCATTCCAATAAAAAATGCAACTTTTGTGAGAAAAAGTTTGTTTCAGAGATCAGTGTTTATAGTAAGTTAGAAAAGATTCCATCAGAATTTCCCTTTATTCTGCAATCTTTTTCTTGAACATTTTCATAGGGTTTGTACCTCCAAATACCACTTGCAAACGCTTCAAACACTTTTGTAAGTCGTGCAGTGTAACAGAACATTGTAATATAACCCGTAGGGTGCAAAATATCAATTTAATATCACTTGGAATATTAGTCCATCCACCTGCATCTTGAAACAAAAACAGGAAATAAAACACACTTATAGAAATCCCATATAGGGCATAGAGGAATCCTGGACCAAACAATACTCCAGGCTGAAATCACTATTTTTTACTCTAGAGGATGTATTGGAGTATGTGTTATGACTCAAAACTGTGGGCAAGTACAGGAAGGAGAATTCTTAACAGTGCTGACACTGTTAAGGAACATCAAACAAGTAAACCCAAGCAATTTATCAAATATGGCATTAAATGAAAATAAATAAGTGAATGAAGAACCCACAGGGTGCTATTCTAAATGTGGTGTCTGAGATTTAAATTGTTTTGTGGACCTGATTAGTAATCTTTTTTCAACCACCAACAGCAGAGGATGAGTCATCTAACTCAGTCTTTCCTTTAACTATTAAGGGTCCTCAGTTATATCCCTATCAACTCTGCTACCAGTAAAGAGGTCCCCATATTTCAGTCTTACAAGCAAGTAATTAAATAACAGAAAAATATTCATTTTATTTGTCCTCAAGGAGTGATTATTTCCTTGTTCTTTATCCGTAAAATTCCAGAGTTTTTAGCTATCACATGAGTTCTTCCTCCTCTATATTATTATTTTTGATTAATAAGATTATATGTATTACTTATCTTGTGTCTCAATTATGTATCATCTTCTAAGAGCTGTTGTTATTATTGTTATTATCACTAACGTGTCATATATAAAAAAGTAAATAGCCCTACCAAACAACAAGAGAAATAAGAAATGAGACAAAGTTAGCTACAGCATCATGCAAGGAAAGAAAAAAAAAATCCTTTGCCTGCATTGTCATTAATTTCCTGATTTGATAGTTGCAAACTCTCAATCTGGAATTTACTTTAGTATATTCATCAAAAGCAATTAAAGGAACATAATACAGAGAGTGTCAGTTTTCTCACAGAATAGACAGAATTCCCTTGATTTAGCAGTAGTTCAATAACTGAAACCAAATCCATAATCTTTTTAATAACTGGGCCCCCATAAGACCCTCTAAAAAGACACTAAAGAGACAGAGATATATAGTTCAACATACCAGTATATTTCATTTCTCATGCTGAACTGGAATTCTGTTTTTACATATTGTGCACAAATCAGAGAAAACACAAGGATACAAAAACAAAGCCAGAAAATATGACACGCACAAAAAAATTTCCTCATGGTGCAGCAACCACTAAAAATTATAGATATGATTTTTTTTTCCTGATCATGAGCGTGCTGCATGAAAAGAGTGCATGAGTATGAAAACATGGTTTTTTTTAGCAAAGGAACAAAGGAAAAATATTTGAAAATCATCAGAACTGGACCAGGACTGTACATTTATTAAGTGACAGGATCTAAAATTAAGAGGATTTTCACTGCTTTGATGCCAAAGCAGGATTTGTGGGACTTTGAATAGAATTTCTCTTCTTCGTATGAAAGATTCTACCAATTCTATAACAGCTAGTCAAAAGGATTCTAGCAATTCTTTAACAGCTAGTCAAAAGTTGTCTGGATATTGTCCTTGGGAACCCTGCTATTGTCCTTGGGTGACACTGCTAGAGCAGGGGGATTAGAACAGAATACTTTGAAATGTCCCTTCTAGCCTCAGTCATTCTCTGAATCTTTCTGGTGATGCATATACATGCAAATATGCAAACACACACAAACAAAATATTTTAAAATGGCATAATTACAAAAATGGCTTATTAATAAATGAAAAATCAGAGAAATTGGAGGGGATGGTGAAATGGTGGAAACTTAGAATATCTGCAGGGGAAAAGTTAAAATACTATTAGATCAAAAAAAAAAATTCTACAAAGTTAACAAGTTTATTCTAAAAAAAGACTTTCACATTACTTAGCAATGTCACATTACTGCATCAATAAAAAACAAAGATAAAATTTATGGGCTGTACTCTATTTACACTTTAAAATTCAGAAAGTCTCTCTTATGTTATGTATTAAAGTTTAATCAAAATGCACAATAAACATCCTGGTCTCCTGGGATCTATATAATGGCATTGGAGCTTGGGTTTCTGTTTGGAGATATTTAGCTAGTGAGAAAAACAAGAGGATGACTAGAAAAACTGTATAAGATTAGCCTCAATCTACCATCATTTGCAGGAGGGAATGGAGAGTTGAAGGTAGAAGTGAAAAGTATAAATCCACCACTAAGGATAAATTTTCATAATTTTTAGTGTCTGTCCTCCTTAAGGCCATTTATTAAAGAATAAGTTTCCTTAATAGTTGACTTTCATGACCATTTTGTGATTTCTCTATAGGCAACAATTTCATAAATTTATAATGTTGAGAAACAATCTGGAAAAGCTGTACTGGAAAGTAGTAAAATGCACTGAGGTTTTTTAAAGCTGGCTCTCCATACAGCATTGATCAGAATAGTAGGAAAAATAATAGACAAAACAAATGCTTGGAGATTTTTCTCTCTTATCTTAAAGTAATTTTTAAAGATTATAATTTTGTGAGAAGGAAACCTATGAAGCTTTCAAAATAATTTCATAATTTACACTTTATTAGATTCAACACAGGGTAATCTAGTATAGAAAAATTCTCTCACATATGTTCATAAACCTGTCATTTCTGTATTTCACCATTGATTGTGATGTTATTGCTTTACACTTCTTCAGTACCAATCATCTTTGGATCTCAAAAAACTCTGTGAACATTAATGAAAGAATATAATAATGAAATGTAAGTTGTTTCAAATTATTTTTTCTTTCATGTTACCATCTGTACCTGCTCAAAGAAAGTACGTCCCCATAGTGTGGTTTTCTAGAACAGATTTTTGGTAATAGCACATCTAATATTATGTTAAATATTGTTTTAATTTTGCTTAGTGCTTGTGTGATAACACTGAAAAATTTAGAAGATTTATATTATGTTTTTCTAAGGAAAGTGGTGTGCTTAATTCAGAGCTTTACAGAGACAATCTCTTCTAGTTTTTGGGATCATATAAACCTTAGATTCTTCCTGGTTTCAACAGTGTGATGGAAACTTCTGTCAGAGAGAAGATACACACACACAGATACAAACACACATACAGATAATCATATGGAAAGAAAATTTGCAGAACGTTTTACAGCCAACCATTTTCAGTACAAGTCTCACTAAGGAAAAATAATACAAATATTTAATAGCTCTTAATCTGATTAAACTTGGACTCATGTCTTTCATATTTCAGTAAAATTACATAAACAGTTTTTTAAAATAAAATTATCCTTAAGATTTTGTCTTCTTCAATTTTATTGAGGCACATCTCTACTTAAACATTCATTTGAGACTCAAAAAGGAATTTCCCATGTGCAAAGTGCTCTGATGGCTAATGTATTAGACTGAACGTTAAAGGAAATAAATGACATTGCAATCATGCCTACATATACTTGTGTCAGAAAATATTTTGGCTCATGTTTAGAAAGCACAGGCCAAAGTTTTGGTGTATTCATTGAAAATAGTGCAAATATGCTGAGCTCAGTGGGGTGGCATAGTCTTGCTCTGAGCAGAATTAGGTGTTGTGGCTACTGTGCCCCGTAAAATATAAATACATAATTTATAACACAATCCTATGGCAATGTCTAACTTATAAGAATTAAGATTTTTAAAACACTAAAGAGCTTTCAGTGCAAAATGAATGGATATAGGATAATCAGTTCTTATATTGGCTTTCATGTAATTATTTGCATTTGATGATAGCTTCTTTGCTAGCATATTTAATTAGCCTATTCAGAGTAAAAGAGATGTGGGAACACCTATCTGACTTCTGACATCTATTAATAGGCTTTTTCAGGATGATAGCAACCAAAAATATAGTTGACAGCCTTTCAGTAAACACTATTTTGACGACTCCTGCTTGACAATAAAATGTTGCAAGGTTGGAAAGTCAATTTTGGACACAATATTTAGATGGTAATGGAAGATTTATACTGTTTATCTAGGGGGTATTTTGTTAGTACATCTCACACAAAGACCCAAATTTTTACATAATCACAGAACCACACAATATCCTGAGTTGAAAAGGACACACAGAGATTAAGTCCGATTAAGTCCAATTCTTGGCCCTGTACAGGACAGCTTCAAGAATCACACCATGTGCCTGAAAGCATTGTTCAAGCACTTCTTGAACTCCAGCAGGCTTGGTGTTGTGACCACTTTCCATTGTTTTAAGTGCCAAAACACCCTCTGGTTGGAGAACCTTTCCCTAATATTGAACCTAAACCTTCCCTGATAGAGTCCCATAATGCTAAATGCAACCCCAAATATCATATATTAACCAAGTTGTAAAAATTAATAGTGGCAGCTTTGAGTTACACTGGCTGCAAACAGTTAATTTACAAAGATTCATCAAGTGAATTAGATATTTGCTTTAATTATTAATAAAGTCTGTCTTGCACTCTCTGTAATGCATTTGATTTCATTAAGTGCCCTTGTATAAATTTTAGCTTAGAAACTATTGCATCCTATTTTATCTTCTGCTAAAATCATTATTTCCTTCCTTTCCCTCTGCCTTTTTGTTTCTTATTGATTTTATGTTACATCTAAAACAAATTTTTTGCATTAACCTCTAAAACAAACTGCATTGGGACATTTGCATTGGTTTTCCATTTGAAAATAACACAGGTATGACTAAGACAATTCATACTTAGGAAATTTTGAAGTAAATGCCTACTTACAGGAATTAAATGTGTGCTCATTAAATTAGGTAGAGCTAGCTTCACATGATCACAGAGTTACAGAATGATTCAGCTTGGCAGGGACCAGGGATGATCACCAAAACCCCCTGCTCAAGAATGCTCACCTAGAACAGTTTGCCTATAACCATGTTCAAACAGCTTTTGAATGGAAACTTCACAAGCTCCAGGGGCAACCTGAGCCAGTGGCTGGTCATGCTCACAGTGAAAAAAGTTTCCTGATGTTCAAGCAGAACATTTCAGTTTGTGCCCATTGCCTCTGATCCTGCCACTGGATACCCCTGACAAGATCTTGGCTCTGTCCTCTTTGCACACTGCACACTCATGAGAAAGGAAAAGAAAAAAAAAAGTAATATTTTCTGCTTTTAAGTAATAAGATATGTTTATTTATGGAAAAGGAAGAGAAAACCTAAAATGAGGGAAAGAAATTATGCATACATAACAAACTGGAGGATCCACATCTTACTTCTGTGCAAATGACTAGAACAGTAAACAGATTTTTGTTGCAAGAAAAGCACTTCTGGGCATGGAACATAAAAACTTTAAACACCTTCTTGAGGCATTGTCTAGGTTTTAAATTCTTTTAAAATATTTTTTCCAGCCTGCTTCTATATCAAGATATAGAAGAAATTGAGATGATTGCCATCTTACATGACCAATTCAAGTCAGAAGTTTGTATTTCCAGGAGTTTATGCTCCAAAACCTTACATTTTGAAGGACCAAGTGATCTGTTTTGTGTAAATGTTTGAGCATGGGAGATTTCCAGTACTAGTGCACCTTTCAAAAGGGCATGTTCTGGTCTGATATTAGGGGAATACATATCCATAATGGATATAGTCAGACTTTGGAAAGGATTTCCCAGAAAGGCTGTAGAATCTCTACTCTTAGAGGTATTTGAAATTCAACTGAACAAAGGCCAGAGGACCTCTGAACAGCCAGCTGAACCAGATGATCTGGTCATCTGGCAGTCATTCTCAGGTTATATTATTTCAAGATTCTATGTTTAACTACCAACTATTTCAGCATCTATGGACTTTTCAGTTCCTAAATTTAAATATAACACTTGCCCTAACCCTAACCCTAACAGTTTCAGTATTACACACTAAATTTTTGCATAAGATGGACCCGTTTTAAAGAGTGTGTGGGCTTTAGAATGGCTAAATAATTGCGCTGTAAAAATTATTACAACATTTTTGGTACTTCTTCTAATTATCACTTCTGGAATATATTCATAAAAAATGACACTCATATATTATTAATTTAACTCCACTAATTGCATTCATACATAAGTAATTATAAATGTTAACTTTATTCATTAAATTGAAAAGATTGAAAGAATTTCTGACATTCAAAGAAGTTTCACAAGATTATTTCAGCAGCAGCTTAGGTAAAAAAATGTATATAAAAATCTACAAAATTACTGGTATTTAATTCTTATGTTTATTTATTGAGATACCTTCAGAACAAAATATGTATAAAGCTTCCTGATTTTTTTAGGAAAACCTCTCTTAGAAAACTCCCTACTGCATTCCTAGAATAATTGATAGATATTCCTTTTATGGTATGACGATTTTTATATTTTTTTGGCAATACTTTTTGGCAAGACTTTTTCCTACTGATTAATTAAATACAATCATAGAAATCTTAGCCATAAAAGCAGAGGCTGAAATTGAAGAGAAATAGAAGAAATATAGTCAAGGACAAAGATGAATATAGCATAGGACCATTACACTTCTCTAGACTCTGCCATAAAGACAAGGCAAGTAATCTCAGCTACAGCTGTGGTATTTAATGCAGAATTTCCTTGGGTTTGGTTCAAAGGTGTAAACAAGACAAAGTAGCCTTCTTCCCTTGTCAGTGGCAGGGGATATGGTGATGCAACAAAACATTCCTTGTGTTCCTCACATCTCTGAGTACAGCATCAAGAACAGTCAAGAGTCCATTGCTTTTGACTGGCTCTACCTTTTCCTCTTCCCTGTATCTGGTGAATGCTGTGAATCTTCTGTTTCAGTCTCCCAGGAGAGGGTGGGAGATGTGGTAATTCGTGTAGGAATTGGATTACAGAATAAAGCCTTGGTACAAAAGTTCAGAGCAATGGGGAAAAGAACAAGGCCTACTCCAAGAGGAAGTCTGACTTCAGCTTACCAGAATATACACTGAAATAGAATCCAAGCCCCATTTCTAGCACAGCCTTTTCTTTTCTGGCACGCTCAGTGGATACTCTAATACTTCCAACTCAGACTATGAAACTTGATCTGACAGTAACACCAAACAAAACTTTACTACCTCTGTTGGAAGGAAAGAATTAAAAGCTGAGGAATGGCGCAGAAGATTCACTCAACTGACCCTGTAGCTGGGAATACCAAGGCCTGGAGAATAAATGTGGGAACCTCCTGTACTATGCCTACTGCTCTTTATCCTCTCTTGTGGAAAGTAGAATCTCTAGAATCTCTGTGTAGAGATAACAGATGATTGTGGAGGCACGCTCATGGACACGTTTGATCTGCCTGTCCCTGTGCTCATAAAAAGCACAGGGAAGATCAGAGCGTGGTGCTAAACCACATGTGTGCAGGCCTCCAACACATGGATGCCAACAGCAGCCTTGCCAGCTCTCAGGATGGAATGATCCTGATTGTGCTGGCATTCCCGCTTGTCCATCTCCATTCAGGTGCCACTTCGGGATCCTCCAGTTAGTCAGATAATTAAATAAATTTACTTTTTGCATGTCTGTCATGGAGTTTTTTGTTTTTCTGGCTACCTGCCTGTGTCAACTCATACTCTTCAAAAATTTTGATTCTTACTTATTTCTATTGTTCATAGACCTAATTCAGTAAAGGACTTCCATTTCGGTGTACACTTTAGCACATGTTTAAATTTAAGAATACTAAATACTTACATAACAATTAGCTCAAGGTGGCGCTTTAACTAAATATCTGCTAACCCCTTTAGTTTAACTTCTGCCTGAGACTGATGTTTTGCCTGGGAAAATATTCTTCTGAAATTCAGAAGACTTTCACTGTGTTGTAAATGAAGCTAGTATTTGACTTTGATGAAAGACTGCAAAGAGGTTGGAGAAATAAATGAAATGTCTGACACCAAAGAAGTCCGAGAAATAAGTATATATAATGGATGAAATTCTGGCTTCACTGAAGTCAAAGACAAAATTGCTATAGAATGAAATAGAGTAAGGATTTCATGTCACATCTTCAGACTCACTGTCCTGGACAGACATCAAGCATCTGACTCCTCTCTTCTCCTTTTTGTTGAATAGTACTTTATAAATAGACCAGATGTAGTCAATAACATCATTTGAAGAAAGGCATCACTCAGCATGAATAAAGGTAATCGAAAAGCAGCTATTTTTACTAATGAACATGTTTTTAACTGCCAGATACAGAGTCAACAAAATTACAGTAAATAGAGGATATTTTTGCAAATGGAAGTAATCATTTTTTAAAAGACATTTTTGCTGAGGGTAACTAAAAATATACAAACATGCATTTTTTTCACCCTACAAAACTATATATAGTAAGATAAAATATTTTGCTCCACTTCACAAAAAAAAAAAAAAANTATATAAAACTACTATAATTATTATAAAATTATATTTATATAATTATATTAAACTAATTGATATGTGGAATAAGATATATGATTTAGGAGATAGATATATACAAATAATATGATCTGAAACTATTATGTAAACTCTTTAGAAAAGAAACCCAAATCTATTATGTAAAATACAAAGGAAAATGCCAGATCCTGCACTTGGGGAGGAATAATCCCAAGTAGAGGTTGGGGGCTGAGGTGCTTGAGAGCAGTTCTGCTGAGATGAACCTAGGAATATTGGTGCGTGACAAGTTGACAATGAACTGACACTGTGCCCTTGTAAGCCCATATTTCAGCAATGTTAGATGTACTTAGAAAATGCTTACATATATAATATCTCTAAACATAGAAGAAAAGTTCCATGAGTACAAGAGTCCATGTTGTCAACATCAGAGCTACTCAGCTCTTAACAGGTTCCATGGCATCCAACATTTTGAGCAATGTTTTATAAATTTCACTCAAACTGAACAATTGACCTGTATCCATAATACTGCTGTTGGACTGAAATGGGACTCTGACATTATTATCCGAATTATGATGAATGTGCTGGGGATGCAAAACTGACACTGGCTGACTTACCAGAAGTCATGCTGCCATCCAGGAGACCACAACAAGCTGAAGAAATGGTACAAAGGGTTTCTCAACAAGAAAGTTCAACAAGGAAGAGCACGAAGTTCTGCATCTGGGAAGGAAAACGTCATGAACCAGCACAAACTGGTAAAACGTCTTCACAGACAAGGACCAGAGGGGTCTCCTGTACACCTAGTTCAACATGAGCCGATACCCTTGTGACAAAGAAGACAAACGGTACTTGAGCTACAGTAGTAAGAGTGTTTCCAGCAATGTTCAAAAACAGACTGGACACTGCTCTGGACAGCTTGCTGTTGGTGGCATTAATTGAGCAGGTACATTTGACCAGATGACCTGAGTCTCCTTCCCAACTCATTCGGAGATTCCATGGTTCTGTGATAACACTTCTGAAAATATACAAAAATAATATGTACATACATTACACAGTACATATTACATTATTTATTATATAACTTATATTGAATTACATATTCTATAACATATGTATGTTATTTTAAATATGTACTACTAAAATGATTTTGTATTATTATCTTTTTGTATAAATTAAAATCCACACCAGTTCTTTGCTGGTTTTGTTCCTGTTCTGGAAAGTCTGCACCAAATTTTCTTCAACAAATATATGTATATATGCCAAAGCTACTTTTTATTTTTCCTAAATTCACCCATCAACAAAGAAGCGAAGTGGCTCTGGAGTTTAAGAGCAGGAAAAGCTTTAAAGGAAAATGAATAGGAGTCAAAAAGAGTCACAAAGACAATAGAAACAACGACAATGCTTTGCTATCTTCTCTAATTGTTCTAAAATTCAAAGTGAATTGTAAAGAATAGGAACATGATTCCTTTCATAGCAATACATTAAAGTCTTATGAGTTATTTTCTCTCTTGATATAATAATCAAGCATTTTATTTAGCACTGTGAAAAATAAAGATTTTCTTAATGAGAAACTTCTATAGCATTATATAAAGAAGAATATTAACAAAACTTGAAAATATCAAGTGATGGGAAAAAGAAAAAATAAAACTGTTTGTAATATTTGGTAGAAACTGCAATGAACTTTAGATATTGCAGAACATTAAAAATCTACTCTAGCTGCATGAATGGACATAACACTGCATATGGACATAACACTGCTATGCAATATCATGCTAGAAGCCCCAGCCAAAAAATGGTTAGGGTTTTACTCATCTCACTGAAACAGCCAACAATATAGAAATCCCAGGTTTAATATACTGATTTATTTATTTATTATATTTATCAATTAAAATATTTTTATAGGGTTATTAATTGGACCTATATTTTGGACATATACCTTATAAGATTAATCAGTATAATTTCAAAGATACTTTCTGGAGCTACCTGTCACTAATGCCAGTGCTGGTTGTATTAAATGATAGGTAGAAAGTATAGGAGAAAAGATTAAAAATAAATTTCTTCCAATATTTGGTATTGCTTCCTGCCCCAACGCTTATCCTCTCAAACATTTTTTTTTACCTTTGCAGCCCAGCACTTTTGTCTCCTAGCTTCTTGGGCCTGGGTGAAGTTTAACTTTCTGTAGCCTGAATATGTTTGTAAGAAAGATATAAAGAGTTAAAGACAAAACAGTTGATATTATTGTTAAGAACGGAAAGGTATTCACCAACTTGTTGGAAAACAAAGCCATGCTCCAAATCTATTTCCATTGTTAGAAATTATGGTCGTACCAGACTAAACAAGAAATAACACTCAGAGAACATAATGAGCAAGATTCTAGTTATTTGTTGCTTGTTTTTTTTATTTTTGATGAAGAAGTTTTGCATGCACAACTTTTAACACTTCCAGAAAAATGCTGCATTCTGCCTTCAAGGGTACGCCTGGAAATAGTAAAATAGTAAAATGTGGAGAGAGAAATATCCTTCTACCTGTCCTTCAAGTGATACGGTCCACGGATCTGTTACAATGAATACTTCAGCTTGCTCAAAGGCTTTGGGCAGAACTAGATCTGCCAATCACCTGTCATGAAATACTTCCTAAAGCATAGAATAATTCATATCAACTTTTCTAAATTACAGAGATTGTTTTCGTATATGCTGCAGAAAATACACAATAATAGCTTTTACTCTAAAGCATGGTAACTTTCACCTAAATATGTTCATAAATCTAAATATTTCAATAATATTTTCTAACTTTATGTTGCATTAATTATTTATATGGAGAATACAGTGTATCTGTAGTCATTCTTACTTAAAGAGAAAAAATGCTTGGGTGAGCACATTGTATTAGCCTGTATTTCATTATAAAATCCACAGACACATTGTAGGAGAAATTTTCTGGGAATGATGTAATATCTTAATGTGGACTCCTAATCTTTAAATATAGGTATATAAATTCCTTAGGTAGCATAAATCTCTCTTCTGCTTTCTCATGAGTACTAATGTTCATGGAAGAATTCTGTTAAAGGACAATAAACAGAATAGGTTAAGATCAGAAGATCAATATACACATACTGCTGAATTAATAGGTATTTGCTAGCTCTCAAAAGAGGCCACATAATTACTCTACTTTAAAGAATGACTTTAAAGCTCCACTGAAGGAGAAACTGAATCTGCTTATGTAATCGATGCTATAATACTTGCGAAGGACTTCTTGTCTAAATTAAAAGTACAAAATCAGTGCATATCTCAATTTAAATAAATTGACAAAAGTTTCAGTTATCATGGTGCACAGATTGAATACGATTCTCCATTCGCATGCCAGATAAAACCATCTGGCACAGTATGATTCACGGTCCTGCAGACAAATTCTCCTACCTCACTGAGAAATGCCTAAATAGCACACTCAATTTACCTAGAACGGTTGATCTCTAATCTACACTAAGTTCAAATATTTCCTGTGGGATTTTTAAGGCACAACTAGTTGGTCAAGGTCAAACTAATAACAGAGAGCAATCTAAGAAAAAATAGTGTGAACAATCCACAGGAACGCTGCATCCTATTTAGCTTACAGTTAAAGGTATAAATGTGCACATGCAAGTCTATTAGGATGCTTGTCATAGATAAGTATACAAACATATTCTGTAGAGAGATTTTGCAACGTGCAGAATGACTGCCCAAGGACATACTGCTTAAGCTTAGACTTTTGGCAAGTACATGCTCCTAAGGTACATATATTTGTAAGGATTGTGTATAACTTGGTTTCTTTACTAGGCTGAAAACATTATCTCTGAAAGACACAATATTTTGCTTTGACACTTCTGTGTAATCACAATGATGTCCTTCTGGAGAAATTTGAGTTCATTTCTTTACTAATTTAACAAGGTTCTGCTTCAGCCAGTGGGATATGTTCTTTTTATTGATTTATCTTTTAGGATCATCAAAGGCAACAATTACCACATACACTCATAAAGGCACAGTATAACCCTTCTGTGGTGCTTGGGCATATAAAGCTGTAGAGTTAAGCGAATAAAGCTTGGAAACAATAGCATTTAGAGTTAGAAAGATAGACAGTAACTGACTTTCTATTTCAATCTTTCATATTGTCCAGCTGCTCTGTACAGTCAGATCCTACCCTGAAGGATAAACAAATCTTTTATAGACAGTCTTAATGAAATTGGGAGGTGAGATTTTGTAGCTTCACAGCCTGGTTCTAGGTTCACATCTCCTGCACCTGTGTTGGACCTAACTGGGAAGGCTAGGCTATGCAGAGTAGATATCATCTGGAAATCTCTCTAAACCCTGGACTCTCGGAGCAGTAAACTGAGGCTTTATAAATAAGCACACACTAAACCTGTCTGAAAAAGAACAGAGAATCCTAACAGCTAAATTCTGTCAAAGTGAAGAATGTAGTTCAAAAAGGAAAGGAATGTTGATAAAGAAGAAATCTACAAGGTACTTTTCTATATCACTATTGTTTATGCTCAGTTTATTGTTTGGTCCAAAATTATAATTCTCAAGTATGAATTCTATATATTAAAACCCAACTTACAATATCATCACAAAAACTAAATTACATGTATATTTAGTTGACATCACCAACACACCTACAAGAATGAGGGTGTGCAGGAACTAGCTATCTGAGAGTGTTTTCATTAACCATGACCCCTAGGTGGACATTCTTTTTTGGGGGACCATTCTCTGACCCCCTCTGATCTGGGAGACATCAGTAGGCATACACCTCTCTATGCAGACCATTTTCTGCAGCTGATTTACAGCAAGATTTCTACACTAACTCACCCTCTAGTTTAGATACCCTTTAAGTGTCATCTAAAAGACATAAATTACACCTGTATGAACGCCTTTTCAAATCTACAGAAAAACCTGATTTAGCTTTATCCTTAATGTACTGTTGTATCTTGCTTTCTACAGCTCTTGTCATCCTACGATGGCTGATTGAAGTCTTCTCTGCCTCTCTTTACAAATGAACTTTAAACGTGCACACATAATGTTGTTTTTAAGTTTTACCTTCACAGAAATTAGGTGTCAGAACTATGTAATTCTAGGCCTTTACAGAATTATTTTGGCTTTATTTCTTATCATAAATCCAATCACCTTTCAAAAGAAAATGACATTACGTTGTTTTTTGGGAGTACTGATGAACCCTAAGAGTAGCACTGTGACTGTGAACTGTAATTATTGATAATTGCTACTGCTTGTGTGGAAAATTGTCTGCTCATATGGCACAACAAAATATACAGAAATAAGTTTAATATGAATTGAGTTGTTGAGGCTTTGGATCAGTAAGGGTAAGAGCTCCACCTCCCAAAATAATTAAGTAAAATTTAACACTAAGTAAGTGTACTTTCTTGCAAGATTCCAGGGTTCATGTGCAACAGTGTTTCTTTTAAAAACAGATTTCATATCAAGACTATCTTTAAAATGTGCCAGAATATATGTATCCATTAGACTAATATAGATATTTCACCTTCTTTCCACATTGTATCCTGACAGTTCTCACTAGTACTTCTCCAGAGTGGCAAGTTTAGTCAGGTCTGAAGTCAGTATAAACGAAATAAGAAAGGTTATCCCATTGCTGAGAAAAACATTGATCTGATTGAAAAACCTATTCTACCAACCCTTCTTGTAAGAACGATCAGTTAACTAATATAAAGAGCTGGTTAATATCTGGTAGAGAATATTACTATTTCTCAAAGACAGGAGAACAAGGAAGGAAGGACTCTGAATCTCTTCCCCTTCACCTCTCATTTTTCTTCATCTTTCCCTTTCTCTCTTTCTCTTGATCCTCATTGTTTTGCTTCTTTCAAGCCAGGGTAGGACTTTGCATTTCTCCCTCCTCTGTTGCCACCTAGAGGAGTGCAGAGAGAAGAGCTGGTGGCAGAACACACGAGGATAAACCGGGACATGGTCAAAAGTGCGGGAGCTGACAGGAGATGGGTGGGCAAAATCGTGCAGGGATGTGGGAGCACATGTGCTGGTGGATGCACAGATGGGAAACAGCTCCCACAGCAGAGGCTTTGTGTGCATGAATTCTTCAAAAAGTCCAGACAGGTAGAGCTCAAATATTAGTTCCTCATCTGTTCTTTAATAATAGTATTTTTCCTGAGAAAGCTCTAATCTATATGCTTGCATGCAAGGGATTGACATGCATATATTTATTATAGATTTAATATAAGATATAGTCTTACATCATGATATGTCTGAGGACTTCAAAGAAGCTGTGCAACAAAGACTTCTGCTGCTAACAGTCTGAGCTATAGGTTAATATTGTTAAGTAAAGAGGATAGATTAATTTATAATAAAAAGGATCAAGATAATCCCAACAAGTCAGGAATCATATCAGGTATAAACAATCCTACCCGATTTTTTTACAGTAACTGGAAATCTTAATTACTCTGTTTCTACCACAAGAAGAGAGAACTTGAAACACCTTACAATTTGGAAGTATACACCAAAGAAATCATTTAGCTTCTGTACAGATTTCAAAGGCAGAAAAATCAATGAATGCAGATACCAGCAAGATTTGGTAAAATGCCTTCACTTTACCAATAATGTTAGAAACAAAAACAAAAGCCTCCAAATGTTGAAAAGCTGAGGAAATGCTGTTTTCTACCCCACAGATATCAGAAATATATAATCAATGTATAAAACTGAATCATGTGCTCATTAAAAAAAGAAAAAAAAAAGTTAAAAACCAGTATGTTGTATTCATTGATTTGAATATTGAAAAGTAAAATTCTGCTTGATTTCAGATCCTAACACAGAGAAAGTCTTGTTGTATGTGCTATTATTGTTATTGTCACTGATGATGTGATATTTATTATTGGAATCCAGTTTTAAACTGTAAGTTTTAAAATTCAAACAATTTGTACTTCCAACAATGTTTTTTAAGCTGCATTTGCTATTTTCAAGTCCAATTTGTTCTCATCACTCGATCTTTCATTGAAAACAAAATAAAAATTAGACATAGGCTTAAGTAAATTTAACACCCTTTAAAATTTTTGGATATACTTTTCAGATTAAAAGGAAACATTCCAAACTCTATACAAAGTAATTTATATTTAATAAAAGTGTGCTTTGGGGGGTGTCAAATACTTCAAATTCAAACGTCTGACAAGAGTGTTAATGGTTTGAATGCCATCAGATTTGCAGTTTATGGTAGAGAAGCAAGTTTGACTTCTTTTTTAAAACAAATTGATATTTAACCTTTACAGTTATTCAAGGCCTCCCATTGCTGACAGTTGCACTTGTTCCACGTTGACTGAATTTTAAGCAAGTCAGTAATACTTCAGGTTTTATCGCAGCTATTTACTAGAGTGCAAACAGTGACCTCCACATGACAGCAGCAGAAAAACGCCTTTCTGAGACATTGAGGCTGTATTGCACACACTATGCTCAGCTCCTAAAAAGCACTTTGGCGGTTCAGATCATAAGCTCAAGCTCCTTATGAGATTTGTATGTTTAATACAAAATTCATAAACAACTGATTGTCTATGTGTACTATCAAGGACAAATAAAAAACCACAAAAAATAGTCTCAGTGTATGGAACTATCAAGTTGAATGGTGGCTAAACTCACAGCAGTTTTGACTTTATTTCAGTACCTCAGACAACTCTAAGCAAGCTACAGTTTTTGAACAGCACAATGAAACACAGACATGACACCTCAGTCCTGCATTTGTGAAAAACTGGCTTCAGGCTTGTTAGACTTTTCTCAGATTTAGTTTCTTTCTGAAATAGTCTTCTAAAAGGCCAAGTAGGAAAAATAATGTATTAGAATGGAAGTTACTAAATTTATGAAAGGAATTTTGTGTGGTTGTCTGATAATGAGAAGGTACACTATTTAATGGTCTAAGATCTACTTTCTATTTCTGGGCATCTGGCTTGTGACACTGAATGCTCATATCACTTTCCTAGCCCACTTTGTTAACTTAATTATTAGGAGGTTTTTTTTGTTGTTGCTTTTGGTTTTTGTTTGTTTGTTTGTTTGTTTGTTTGTTTTGTTTTGTTTTGGGGGTTTTTTTTGTTTTGGTTTGTTTGGTTTTTTTTGGTTTTTTTTGTTTTTTGAGATGTTCTAAATGAGTCTACAAATGCCTAAGAATTAGGACCTCCTTTCATGATAGAGGAACAAGAATCCTGTTCCTATTTGAAATTTCTAACTGAATAGAAGTTCTGGTGTGTGCTTTGCCTAAATATGTTACTTGAAACCTATATATAAGTTATGATGGCTTGTTCTATACGAATATTTGGTAATCTGATTCTACAAATAATCTCTATGAAACAAATGCCCAATTTCTGTATCTCAAAGAGAAAAAAAACCAAAACAAACCAAAACATTGCAGTGTCTGAGATACATTTTTCACAGGATCAAATGCCAAGCCTTCTGCTGAGAAAGATATGTCTCCAAAGAGTTATTTGTGGCTTCTACAAGCTGAACCAGGGATCATCCATGGTTAATAGGACAAACATGGCGGAAAAATGTATTTCCATCTATGCTTAAAGCACAGGACTATTTTTTTTATTTTTTCAGTTGTGAGTAACTTTGCAAGATAAAGACATCTATGCTAATAAGTAGTCCTTTTTTTTTTAAGCTTATGAACTTACCTTAGATTTTTTTATTAATGATCCCTAGCCTAGGATGATCTGGACTCCTTTTCCAAAGCAAGGGACTTAAAAACACAGTTCAATTTTATTATCCATCACTACTGCTGCAGAACTACTCCTCTTTTGAATAGTTAGAACACTTGCCCAGGAAATAGGAGATGTGTTCAATTTCCTTTTTCAGCTTCATCTTCTACTTCACAAGGTCATGCTCATTCTGGTGGATTATAAAACAAGACAGACTGAAAAGAGAAAATGGAATGCTCCTCTTGTGTTAGCTCACTTTGCAGGCAGAAATGCAGGATTTATGAAAATATGAGAAGATCAAATAAATGTAAGCCTAAACAGCTGCTGGTTATAATTTTAAAACCACTCAGGTTGAGCTCAGGTCGCTCTTCTCTCACTTAGGAAGTGAGTGCTGTAATATCCATGCTGAGACATAAATGTGTGTGTGACCCTTGCTGTACATTAATTGTTGGTATTAACATGGGTAGACTTCTACAACTTGGGATGTAACTACAATTAGACCTAAGTGGCTCTGCAAGTTTTAGTTCATGATGGAAATTACTTTTGAGTGCTTGCAAGTGAGCCTGCCTGTAGAGCAATTGTATAAAATAGATACCATTGGGGTCTTTCTTGTTTTTTTGGTTGGAAAACACCTGGGTAAAGTCACTGGCCCATTAGGAAAACAGCATCTCCCCACTGAAGGTATCCCCAGTTCATAAGGAAGGATAGGTGATTGCTAAAATGCATATTTTGGGGCTTTGCATGTTGCTTTCAATTCTGTATTCAAAGGGCAGCATCACTTTGAATGCCAATGCAGATTGATGTCATCACTAACAGGATAAGCATTTTGAGTGGCACTCAGTGAATGATTGACATTGGGTACACAGCAAGTTCTTATTCTGTCAGAATTTGGCATGTTTCTAGGTGTCACAGTTAATCCACTGCCAGTTATTTGACAGGATTGTACTTAGTGCCGGATGCCAATCTCCAAAATGTTCATGATTAAGGCTGCATACAAATGCTACTTATTCAATTGAATAAACAGCAGTTCCACTTGTACAAGAAAATACAAATACCATACAAATATATTATTTCCTCACAAAGTAGTTAATCATAGGATAACACAGGATACCAAGGTGTTTGTGCTGTGTATGTGAATTGGAAATCATCAACCCTTCAGGGCTGACACTTGCCTTTTTGGGGTGTAATGTCACCAGAAGAGCTCTCCAAACATAGCAAGGAATCAGTAACTGCCCTGGTTCCACAAAAGGAAAAGCATGTTGAATTCTCAATATCTTGGCCAGCACAGAGAGTGTGAGGACCCTAGAATTTCTCTTTGGGATTTTTGGTGCTTCCATGAATTCAACAGCTGAAATCTGATCCTTGAACTATGCAATGTAACAGGTCTCCTGAAGTTATGCACAAGAGGGAAAAACAGAGATGGCATCCTATCTCTTTCCCATGGTTCAGGTTGCCTGTGTCATTGTGCATTGTGCTGCACAAACATTTCTTCCATGCTTCTGCAGCTGGCATGACCTAAACAAGCCGGGGTAAACACAGCAGAGATGTGAGTCAAAAGTATGAAATACTTAAAACCTTCTTTCTGTGTAAGCACAAACAGTTTTTTTAAGGTACCAATAGAAACTTTGGTCAATGATTTCCAAGACAGCAAAGTAGAGAAGTCAAACTAAACAGACACAGGAGACCAACTGAAAGAAAATGAGAATGCTAAAGGACAACAACATATTGAGGCATAAAATTATCAGCAAAGAGAAGAAAATGGAAAGGAGAAGGTGAAAAAAGATGATGACACAAATGGAAAATTTTGACAGTGAGTATGAAACACTCTAGATGGACATTTTTTACCTTACAAACACATATTTTATGTATTTATTTTACCTCAATCTGTGGGAAAATAAACATTACATAGCTCTTAGGCTTCTTTCTTCCATAGAAAGTGTGGAGTCTAATTTGCCACTGGTTACTGGTTGTACTACTTCCTAGTCTTGTATAGAAAAGGGGTAAAATTGTAAAAGTGAAGATGTGTATCTGTTTATTGATGGTCTCCAGTGGTAGTTTTCTGTCACCCTTTAGCAAACTACACTCGATCTTCTTAGACACTACACAGAACAATTTTTAGTATATTCTGGTCAGAAACATCAAGGTGTTGAAAAACCACATCCAGAACATGTCCATTGATTATCACTGTTAGGTTTTTCCCTTTTTCTTGTTTATTCCTTGACTGGGTGATTTTTCACTTGTATAATGCATCTTAAAAATGCAGTATAATTTCCCAAACAAAAAACACAAGTTATAGGGTCAGATTAGTCAAATGCTTGATACACATATCAGTGGACCAAGTACTGTGCTAAATGGAAATATTTTTGGTATATTTATATTTGATATACTAGCCCAGAAGAAAGGGAACAGACTATACATATATATATATGCAGCAAAAAAAAAAAATATATATATATATATTGTTAATCTAATGTTGTAACAGCCTAACAGTCAAAGTTAACATAGAAAATTCTTAGCTAAATGCACACATAATTATTATACATAAACTACCTGATACTTGTGCATTGTAATCAGTGTTGTTTCTTCCCTTGTAATGTCCCTCCAGGTCCTAGGATTTATGGTCTCTGTCTTCCTGAAGAGCAAGAAATGACAGCCACCATGAGCCATCAACATCCTGAGGACTTCAGTGTAAGGAGTTTGATACAAAGCTACTTCCTCTTAGTCTTAAGATGCTTGGGGGTATTTTTAAAATTTGTTACTACTGATTGATTATGTCTGGCTGCTCACAGCTGAGTCCAAGGGTGATCCCACAGCCTTCATAAGCTCATCCACGCCAGAGGCTCTTTCAGACAGCAGCTATGGAACAAAAGTGTCTGAAGTTTCCCACAGGGGCACTGACAGAGCTCATGCTCAAACACAGAGGCAACGGGTCCTAAGGGAGGAGCAGAAACCAGCTCAGCTCAGCCCAGCTGCAGTCAAGGTAAGCCCCTTAGCGTGGGGAAAAGCCTTTATTCAGTTGTCAGAGACAGCTTAAATTGGTGGGTTTCATGACACTGATGGATTGGTCCTTTCCTCTGCCTACCAGGTGTGGCTGCTGTCACACCAGGTCAGTGTGGGACTGTGCACTGGCTGGCAATATCTGTATGCATACCAACACACACACACTTAAGACATACAGATAAGCCACCCAGATCCATACAGAGCATTGTCTTTCAAATAGCCACATAATCACACAAAGTACTGGCATAGGTATGAAGAAGATTTTATCCATAGTTAAAAGTCTTACATTTCCATTTAATATAATCCTTAACTTCCTTTGCAAATAACTCCTTTTGTATTGCAATGAATTCTGAAGAGACTTCCTTTAGTTGCCTCACCTTGGTGTGACACATTAAAAATATTCATTTCAGGTATGCCTAATTTTCACTGACAAGATAATCACAGTTTGCTCACCTCTTGTACTACTTCTGATACTTGGTGCTCATTGTATTTACTACAACTATATTTTAATCAGATAATCTAACACTAACAATGCCAAAACCATGTTTATTGAGCTGCTGCAGAAGAAAGACCCAGAAACATTTTTTCGCTTAAAGGAAGACACTGATATTACCATTGGCTCTTCTGCTTCCAGGAAGTTAGTTTCAAAACCTAAATTAAGAATACCTTGTTTCCTTCATCATTTTTTTCTTCAAGACTATTCCTTTTAGTTTTGGATTCTCCTATAGCTCTTGATAAGCATACAGCTCCTTTATGACATCATATATGTATTTTCAATATTCTTTACTTTCTTACACAGTCAGGGGGTCCATTTATCATCGACTCCTTTAGCATTGGAACTTTGTGGCTCTCAGACATTTGACTCTGAATGCTCATTCTAGTTTGCAGAGACAATCTTCTGTATTTAAAACAAAGGACCACTGTATTCAGCACATTCATTAAATGCAACACAGAAACAATCCCTATTCTGGGAGTTTAATGCTTAGCTGGACAGCTGAGTGATATTGACAACAAACCTAACAAGTTTGTTAGAAAGAAAGTTGCAGGTTCTGTGGGTTTTTTTGCTAAGCATGCCCAAACTTGACTAAAAATAGTTGCAATGGCTGGGAGGAACTTTTTCTTTTAGGAAATGTGCTTCATGTAAGTTCTTTAATTTAGAAGTCATCATGATGTCAAGCTGGGGTAATTAGACTTTTCCTACTTCTTAGAACACTAGTTTTCTAAATACAGGTTTGTTTGTATGTGGCTTGTTTGAAATAGAGTGACCAGAACACAATAGTTTAGGTGCATGCCAGACCAATCATAACTGAGAAATTCTTTACAGTGACATCTTAAATCCTACTGAAGAAAAAGCTTCTGTTATCATCATTAAATTAATGGAAAGCTCTGACTCAAAGGGAGTTCTGGCACAATTGGATTTTACAGGAAACTAAATCATTTAAGAGGACACTAAAATGTGCTTTTGTAGAATTCTACACTATGCAAGTGTTTACTGAGCTAAATACATCATTCTCATTTATAAATGAATTGTCTTTGGGACAACCATATGTCTAAGCAATATGATTATCATAATTAAGCAACTGGTGAGATGGAGGAACTGGGGTTTTTTGATATGCAAACATGAGAGACTGACATTTGTAAAGAGGTTCAAATCAAAGTTTTGATCTAAAAGTTGTAGGTAATGGAGCTGGAATTAATTAAATAAATCCTTAAAGACTGCCAGATCACATGAAACCAATATTACCTAGTTTTTGAATCCATTTGGACTCAAAAGTGAAAATGTTTTAAGAAAGTATCTGCTCCCTTTCAAGTTTCCTAAAATTCAGGAAAAAAAAAATTCATGCAAAAATCCTCCAATCTCTACATTGAATACTCTCTTTGATGTATCTCTTCTAAGAGTTAGCTAAAATATTGACCATTAACATGCTTTGGTAAAAATTAATTCACCTTATCCTTTAAGCATCATGGGATTTTGATCAAGTTGCCTCTTTAACCGCTAACATCCCTTTTTCATTTTGTAGTGGTTTAAATTTAACTTTCAATTAAAATACACTAGAAAAAATAAGAATTAATATTATCAAAACTTTTAAACATAATTTTTTTGCTTATGTTTAGTACTATATTTATAGGTATGTAAACTTTTAACTGGCAATTCTTTCATGCTAACAAGTGGCAGAATTACTTTGATCTTGTTCTGTTTGGGTTTGGTGTTTGTCTGAATATTTGAAAAGATGCTGATGAAATCTGCAGGCCAAGTTATTTGCATGGCTAATAAGTTTCAATTTGATGCCATAGCATTGATGGATGATAATTTTCAAATATCTATCATGTATGTAATGGTAAATGTCAAGCAGTACTTCTTAAGAAAAGATCTTTCTCCTGAGAATTAATATGATTTTGAGAAGAAGAAAACGAAAATAAAGTACGGCCGATATGTCACCAATGAAAAATTACTGTTTCTGAAGATGCATCTTAAAAAGGCCCACATTTCCCATTTTATGACTATATTCTCTTGGAGAGACATTTAAATTTCTTACAGTTGCTATGTGAATTTATTGACAGTCACATTTTATACATGAAATGGAACTTCACATAGCTTATAAATAATTAATACATGAATAAAACACCAATAAACATTAATTCAGTTAATATTTTTACAGTCTGACAAGAAAATAGGTGTTTATTATATACTTTATAATAATGCAGCTTTGACATTATTAGCAAATGTATGCTACTTCTGTTTGCAATACCTTTTTAATTTTTATTAATAAATAGAATACAAAACAAAATTATGCCTAATTATTTGTCCTATAGATTAATTTCAATGTTTTCAAGATTAATATATCCCTATGTGAGCTATTGCACAAATCCAAGCAGACATATTCATGCAGAGCATTGGTATTTTTCCACACCACTTTTAATATCCACTTATTGTTCCTGAGAATTCACGTAATGAAACCCAATATTTATTAAATCCGTTAAATCCAGTAAACTTCAAAAGCACCATTTGTTTATAAAGCTTTGCAAAAAACTTTTCCAGAAAGGTGTAGAGAATGAGAGGGAGAGAACAGAAGGCTCATCCAGAGAGATAAGCAAGAGTATTTCAGAGAAACAGCCCTGCAGGCCCCCACATCAGTGCAGAAGGAGGCAGAGGAGATGCTCCAGGCACCAGAGCTGGGATGCCCCTGCAGCCCAGGAAGGACCACGGGGAAGCAGAGATCCACCTGCAGCCCCAACACCAGGGCAGTTGGATGCATCCAAAGGAGGCTGTGACTTTACACTGAAACAGGTTCTTGGCAGGATCTGTGGATCCATGGAAAGAGGAGTCCATGCTAGAGCAGGTTTGTTGGTAGGACTTGTGACGCTGTGGGAGTCTTGTGCTGGAGCAGTCTGCTCCTGACAGACAGCACCCCATGGAAGACACATGCTACATCCTTTTGTGAAAACTTGCAGCCTGTGGGAAAGACCAAATGACCAGTTTGGAGAAGTTTGTGGAGAATTGTCTCCCATGGAACAGAATCCCATGCTGGAGCAGGGGTGGAACGTGAGGAGTCCTCTCCATGAGGAGGAAGGAGTAGTAAAAACAATGTGTGTGATAAGCTGACTGCAGTTTTCATTCCCAAACCCTGGCTGGGGAGAAGATAGAGAAAACCAGAAGTGTAGTTGAGCCTTGGAAAAAAGGATTATAGGGGAAAGGTGTTTCTAAAACTTGGGTTTATTTCTCATTATCTTACTCTGATTGCACTGGTATGATATTAAACTAATTTCCCCATGTCACATCAGTCTGTCCATGATGGTAATCCTGTCTTAATCTCACACCATGAGCCTTGTCAAATAAAATTATATTTTCTCTCCCTGGCAACCTAAGGAAGAGGAGTTGTAAAATATTTTTAGTGGACACCTGGCATCCAGACAGGATCAACCTATTAGCTAGTCAGATAGGTTCTACATCCCATAGAATTATTTGTACAAATAAATCCTCTTAGGAGATATTAAAAGCTACTGTAGTGGGTGCCAACTTTATTTTAAGAGATCTTAATATTATTTAAAATATAAAGACCTGGTGAAGGAAATGAAAAAAACTCACATCTGAGCTCATAGTACTTTATCACACTAACTTCAGAGGAAAAAAAAATAAAAGAAGGTTTAACCTTTTAAAAAAGATGAAAAAACCTCAAGAATTCAGCTAATTTCCAACTGTCAGAATCTTACAACTAAGCAGTGGATGTTAGTCATTAGTGTAATTGTGATGTTCAAATGAGATTGGTATTGTAGCTGGATAGGTACCACTGTCCCTGGACAGCTTCTCAGATAGACATAGGACAAGTCCTAATTTCATGCACCAGACTTTGAATTAAATGGAGAAAATTCTTGAAACTTATTTTGCAAACACGAATTTCTGGTTCAGCATTGCAGCAATTAGAAATAAAAAGGATGAGCCTTTGGAACATGTTAGAAGATATGTCAAGGGTGACCCTTTGCACCTGGTAGGTTGCCTGCATCTCAAGACAGTCTTAGGAACCAAATGGATTTTATTCCTCATGGGGTGTTGTTCCCTCCCTGGCTGAAACTCTCTTGTTTCCTTAATCCACACACACTCCCTCATGATGACACCTGGACTATGAGATGGACCCAAGGAAAAGACTGAGCCCTTTGAATCTCAATCAGATGAGGATTTGGCAAACAGCAGAAAAAAAGGCAACCCTGCAAAACAGTTTGATTTTAGTTTATATTGGCTCAGAGACAAGAGGGTTGGAAACAAAATACCAGAGCAATTATGTGTTCTTTTCAAAGAGAAATTGAGATGCATAAAATTGGCATAATTATCTTCACTGACTCAACTTATTTTAAATTCATTATTTTTTGCAGTTTATCATATGAGTTCAAATGTGAAATGACATTATGACTAACTGAATGTTATTGAGGTTAGATGATAGAAATTTATTCTTTTCTTTAATCTCACTTTTTTGATTGGTTATTAAAAGTACCTCTCAAAGGATGTATAAATTACTTCCAATCAAAGTGGTTGTCAAAAAATAAAACAGAGAAAAACAAAAGAAAAATTTAAAAATAAAATTATCTTAATAAATTTCTTAATTCAAAGCAGCAATAGATATAAGCATACAGTACACATGCACATTTTATTAATATTGAATCTAATTATGTACTTACTGAAAAATCTCTTATCCTTCACTTTCAAAAAAGAGGCATCATGACAATGATGCAAACAGACATCAGACCATTTTGATTTGAAATACACAAGAGTTGTTATACCTCATAACTCACATCAAAGATTCTTTAAAGACTCTTCTTCATTTTATTCTTCAAAATGTGTTATTCCTCCTTTCCTTGCTGCTTATTATCTCATGAACTATATGTGTGTGCAAGAAACAGGTAGAGAAAGGGGAGTGATCATAAAAAGTGAGGAAGAGGGAAAACTATTGTCAAATAAAAGCATGACTTTAACTTTTTTGTTACAAAAAAGTAGGAACAATAAACCCTCAAAAACCCAATATATAAACAAACAACCCTTCCAAAAACCCCAAACAGACCTCAAAGAGTTAATCTCAGCAGTTACCCCTAACGTAATTATTTGCCATCTTTCTGTGGCACTCATTTTACTGAAGTGCACTCTTTAAATTCCTTTTTAAAATTATAATGAAAACCTATAAAAATGTGAGTTGTGGAATATTAGCTGCCATTTTGAACCTGGAAAATGCATGCCTTAATCTTTTGTATTTGTTTAAATAAGGTATCCACGTACCATTACTTTCCCAGAGGTAAACATGTTTTTCCTGCCAGTTTTGAGGTTGCATATGCCTTTGTTCCTGTGATCTGGCAGTAATGAGAAGTTGTTATTTATAAAGGCAATTAGAAATGACCAAGAGACCCATTCAGTTGCAATGTTGTAAAATTACTCAACATGAGTAGTTGACCTAACAGGAATATAAGACTAAGAAATATTTGCAAATAATGTTTTTATTCTTGATGCCATCAAAGAAAAGGAAAAAGAAGCATGATTTTTTTTTTTCTATCTATAAACACTAGATGAAGAATTAGGGTGTTACTCAAGTCAAATAAAGTACTGTCCAAACTGGTAAACAGGTGGTGTCAAAAAGTACATCTATTTCTCTCTTTGAATTAAACTGTTAATAATATCTGCATGAACACTCTAACTGTACTTGTGATAACTGGACATCAAGTGGCTGTGGTTTCTGTCTTGGAAAGGCCATTTCTTTAAAAACTTAAATTCTGAAGCGTGGACATTACCTTATCTTCCAGGTACAATGGCTTCTGCTGAAATCAGAATTGTGAAAAGGGCACGTCTCTAGTATTCACAACATGCAATACTTAATTGAAAGACTGAAAATTAATTTTAGTTCTGATAACATTTAATGAATTACTCTCCAATGAGAAGTTCATGCACTGATATGCTCCAGTCCTGGATTTGAGCTAAAATACAATAGGAAGTAAGGGAAGTGATACCCTGCTTGGTCCTGGTGGGACATAGCTGGACACCCATCTCCAGTGCTGCACTCTCTGGTATGCCAGAGATCAGCATTACAGACTTATAAATTCTAGATAACACATGAAACTTATATCAAAGACAAAAATAATATTTTGAGAAATAGTTTTTAACTTTTCTAAATGCACTAGCAATTTGTTTAAACACTACCATAAAAGAATTAATTTTAATTATTTATAGAAATAAGAAGAATAATTAGACCAAACCAGTAAGTTAGTATACAAGAGTAATTAATTTTAAAAGGAAATATATTTGAGTAATACACACTTTTAAATTATCAGAACTTGTTACACATATTACCAAACACACAATTTGTCATTTGTTTGGCATAGACCAGGCTGTTATTTAAACAGAAAACCTGCATTGGCATTTCACCAAACTGAACTGAAACATGTAGTGTGATATATGGCATAGCTTTCTTCAAGTGTCATCTAATTTTCTCTTCTGATACTCTTCCCTGAACCACAGAATACATTCCTATGCCATAAGAATACATTTGAATTTACTTTCTAGTTTTTGGCTTTGGGACACTATAGATAACAGCTTAATGAACCTCATTTTTAAGACTAAATGTGAGTTTCTAGTCTGACTGCTTAGACGTTTTTGCTTTTTTACTGAGCTAATTTAGAAAGAAAAAGAAAATCAAGAGATTCAAAGGATAGGAGTAAGTTAAGGCAATCATGAACCTTCCAATGAAGAAAGAAAACAGGAATTTATAACAAAAAGCAGTGAAAATTAATCAAAACCTGGAATTATTTTTGAGCATATTTTCCACATTGAATTGAAGAATAATCTCTGTATAATACAGACAGAATATTATGCACACTATACACCAACTACTGCCTTTGAAAAATATGTATGAGTAGAAAATAATGAATTTGAAGGCTGTCATATTATGTCTGCAGGTGACAACTCTGAAAGCAAAATGAAAAAATTTACATTAGTATATTATTCTATGACAAGATAAATTAGTTACTTCATACTCCTTTCTTAAAAATTTATCTCATAAAAGAATTTCCATTTGCAGAAATAACTGTGTAGTTAAATAATAGTTAATTTAATTCATTAATTTGCCAAATACCACATCATTGTCTTGGTCATCCCAAAGAGCAAGTTCTGCATAAAACAGCAAATTAAATTAAGCATCATAGATAGTGGTGATGCACAGGGCATCTAAAGGATCTCCTCATAATCCATTAATTATTAAATTATTTTTTTCCTCTGCAGAGTAAATGAAAAAAGTAATTAATTCCTTCTCCAAGTAAAAAATAGGCAAATCAATAGTAGCAAATATCTGGGTTTAGTTTGTTGTTGTTGTTGTTGTTGTTTTTGGTTTTGTTTTTTTTTTTCGGAGGTTTTTTTAAAAGGCAAAACAAAGATAGTCAAAGTATATATCAAGCAAATCCAATAGAAAACTCAATAAATATGTTTATACTTATGAAATATTTGGACCTTCTACTAGTATCCATGAGTAGCTTTAATGGTGGAAGATTAGCATATGTAATTATGACACTACTGAAATAAATGAAAATACTCCCATGAGTGCCAGGGGGTAAAGATTTCCCATTTAAATTATTCACATTCCTTCAGCTTATCCTGTAACTAAAACTTAATACCTGATTATAATGCTAATTCTTTCTTTTAAAATTTTATTCTATTTATTTTTCCTTGATTGATATACTTTCAAAAACTTTGAAGTTTTAAACATCTAAATAAAATTAATTTTTATTCCATACTGTTACCAAACATTCATGTTCTGAGATAGATTCTTAGAGAAAAGATCTGTTGAACTAGATAGGGCTTCTCCTGCAAAGCGTGTTAATATGTTATAAAAATGTTTCTGAAATTGAATATATTTTATTCTCAAACACAGCTAAAAAGATTTTTTTCGTATCTAAAATGCCCATAAAGAGGAAATTATGTATAGCAATGAACTTTACAAATTAATAGTAGTACTACTATTGCTACTACCACTGGTCATAACTGCAGTAGCAGTAATAGTAGAAGTAGTAGCAGAAGTAGTAGTAGTAGTAATACTTTAATACTTTCATTAATGATTTAAAATCGAAAACTATGGAATATTAAAACAATACAACCAGTTCCAATGGAAATCACATTACATTTTATAGAAGTATGAAATAATTCACTTGATGACCCATAGTCTCCTTAGTCTTCTGCTCTATCAGTAAACACAGCTTTGAAATTTTTCCTCTCCGTTCAGTAGTTTTTTTATTTCTATGGCCCCCACAGTCTTTCTGTGAATAATTCATAATCTGTAGCCCTTAAGTAATATTATTCTGTAGGATAACATTAGCTAAGAACTTTTTGTACAGTGTAGCATGTTTGAGGTGGAAAACCAATTTTAAACATAGCTTCTCTGAGTAACTACAACTTTTTTGTCTCACAAATAACAATGCTAAAATGCTATGTGTTATTAAAAAGAAATATTACATTGCTGCATAATTGCTAACATTAAAATAAGAAGAGGATGGAAAAAATAATATCTTTGTCATGGGAAAAAGTTATATCTTTAGGTATCATTTTCCATCTAGTTTAGCCTTCACACACAGCCAACCATTTTATGCAAAAGCTGGCTGTACTGTATAAATAAAACCCAAAAGATCAAAGAATAGACCTACTAATTAATTTTAAACCAATTTTTTGCTGGAAATGTGGTGGAACAGCACCATCTGCAGGTGTGTCACTATAAATCTGATGTTCTTTGGGTAAACTGCTTTACTGTCATCTGTCCTTTTTTTGGTACAGATTTGGTCTTTGCTTTAGGGGAAAATCCAGCAGCCAGTGAAGACATGGATCATTTTTCAGACAAAATACTAGCCATAATTGAATGTTAAAATAATCGAGAATACTAAACCAAATATTTTTTTAGCAAACATTTCATTTGAAAGAACTCTGTCATGTGAGGCGTTTTGTTCTTAAGAGTGGGACAGATCAATCTGTTTAGACTTTTTAAAATGTATTTATGTCTTAAGTGTTGTTACATGATCTTAAACATTTCTCTGTGTGTTGAAAATATTTTTCTTTGTAACATGTGGTTCTGGATCAGATCAGAAAATAAAAAGTCAATATGATGCTGTGTAACATGCTTAGGATTTATATGAAACTTCTTTATATTGCATCAGTTACAAATATCACTGCTGCATAAAAGAAAACAATTGCGTATTACCTCCACTAGAAACCTGGATGTCCTTAAAGATTATATTTTTGCTTCAATTTCTTCTACCTTCACTCCCTCCAAACCATTGTAGTTGTTTGGAGTTGAAACACTGTTTATTTTGAAAAATAGGAAAATGGTTATGTGGAAAATTTTGGGGAGGATGGGTTTGGATAATGTGGCATCCATTTGTGTGTGAGGATTTATTTTCTTTACATTTTTAAGGAACTTTGAGAACTCTTATTTTGTCCAAGATAATATATTTAGCAGTAATAAATCTTGAATACTAATCATAGGTATTCAAAGGATGTGAATAATTATTTCTTTAGTTGTAATAATGCAGAGCTTTCCATGAAAATTCAAAGACATTTAGGAAAAAGTACAGTTATACCCCTAGATCCTGGATCTGTCTACTTATATTTAGATTTAAATCTTTAACTATTTAATTTATACATTCATATCAGAGAATATTCTTCTGACTATTCTTTATTGAATATATGTTTTAAAATAAAGAACGTGCCTCTTACCTAGTTACTCTTAGATTGTGTATCATGGTGTCTGGAAATGCAGAACTGCTTTCTGATATATTTGTCTAAGACTTCCAGGAAAAGAAAAAACACTTCCATGAACAGTTCTAAGAAAACATGCAGCTGGGGCATTTTACAGGGAAGTTGAGTTTTTTTGCTGAAAAATATTAACCTATTAAAATGGAAACCATGGCTATAAATACATAGGGTGGGAGACAGTTCAACTGGGGAAGCTCATTACTGATGTCATCTCTAATATATATTGCTGTAGTTCTGAAGCATAAAATGTCTTTTTCTTCCTCTATCAGCATTCTATTTCTCCATCTGTCTCCTCTCCATTTCTTCCTCTTAATCACTCTATTGGCAGGACTTCCTATCATCTACTATTCTACCCACTACAGTGCCTGTTTTAATATTTACAATAAAATCCTCACACCAAAACATCTCATTTCAAAACCAGAAGCAGGCAAGCAGAGAGACAAAAAAAAAGGAAGAGAATAGTATTCTGGTATCTCTGACATTCTGTAATTATTCAGAAGAAAAGGGTTCTAGCAAGTGAGGGAAAGAGGAAATTCAGGTTCTTTCTGTTCAAGAAATTCAAGTCTCTTCTAGGACTACTTCGGGAAAGTGATGTGAAAATTTTATCTCAATATCCTGTGTGTACATAGAGCTGATCTCATCTTAAGTGTCTGTGTGCAATGTGCTACAACTGAAATATGGAGAAGATTCATGGGAAGGGTAAAAACTCTTTCTAGCTCTGCTAGGAAAGAAAATATTAATTTTTTTTTTTATTTTTTTGTTTTTGGTAAAACTTCCAAAACATGGTCAATATGTTGAAGTTTCAAGGTTCAAATAAACATTAGACTTGAAAGTTGTTTGCTTTACATTACTGCATTATTACATGCCCCCAACACCTTTTTTCTGATTTTTTTTTTCACTTTTTCTCCAATTGAAGCAATTTGTCTGAAGACATAAATGCAAATTCACTATTGTATGATGTTTTCAACTTCCCCTGATAGAGACTTTAAAATTACTTCTTAGCTCTTTATTTAGACAAGAAGTAATTTTGAAAAGTTCATTTATAGAAGTATTCTTTTGCACCATACTCTTTATTTCTGAATTTCAAAATGAGAATTAATCCTTGCAATCTTGAAGTATATTTTATTAGGAAAGAAAGTGAGGTGCTGCAAGTTACCCACACTTGAAGAGAGAAAAAAGACAAAAAAATTATTTTAGATAATGATAATCAGTGCTTGGGTATTTATGTTCATTTACTGCTTTTCTGATTACAAATTCAAAGAATATGAAAAAAATTGATTTTTTTCAGTTTTTAATTTAATTATTTTTTAAATTCTATTTTTGTATTTTAAATTTTAAAACTGTCCTTTATAAACTGGCTTTAATTGTTTATAAATTTATGTTATCCCTTATAACTCACTTTTAATAAACACTTGGATTTCAAAGCAAGAAAAAACTTCTGTGTTGGAATGCATCACATTTAATATCAGAACATTTTCTGCATGCAAGATTACTTTCATATGAGGCTCCAAATTGACAGACTGTCTGATAGTCTAGAGGTATTGAATTTTCTATGTGTTTTGAAGTCAGAGGCAAAGTACAGGTAGCCAAAAAATCTGTGTTGGGCCTGGAAAATCTGTGTTGCACCAGATTAATTTAATATTGAATGTCACACTGTATTTCTTTCCAAGGTTTTGAATTAGAAATGTAGGACCTGAAACGATTCTTTTTTCAGTGCATATAATGCAATCAGAATATCTTGCCTTTGCAGATGCTCTGTTGGTGGGGAAAAGAGGATAATGAATTAGTGTCCCTCACCACTATTTGTCAAAAATCTGATAAATCCTTATGTATAAATGTTCCACCACTCCTTAGAACTGTTTTCTGCTCATTGAACATACCATTCAAAATCCCACAAAAAAAACCAGAAGGTAGAAGGACAAAGCACAAGGTTCAAGTCATGGGAGTTAATAGCTGTCAAAGTGCATGTAAATCATCATTCTCAGTAGGGAGGGAGTATTCTATTTCTATGTTTGTTTTTAATTAATATGCGACAACAGACAGAGTAGTCAAGAATGGGGTGGTAAATAAGATAAGGTAATGCTACCAATGAAGAAATTATAAGCAGGAAATAGAAGAGATACTGAGAGAAGCAAAGGATGATGCAAAAAAAGGACTTTTTATTGCTCAAAAATATAGCAGTGTATCAAAGATTGTATCAGTAATGAGTTTATACCATCTTGCTGAAACAATTAAATGTTGTAGGCTAAAATATAAATTAGAAATTATTTTTGTAGGCATCTTTATCACATCGTGAATCCCCAGCAAACTCTATGAGGTCTTCCCCTACATTGATGTCTAATTAAACTATTTGTTTTGATTGTCATACAGCATTGTACCAGTGTCTTCACAAATTTGTATGTTCACTGCTTAACTAGTTTAACACCTTAACATCATTCTCTGTTTTAGATGACAGAAATTTGATACTTTTATAGCTGTAATTAAATCAGAACAATTTTGCTCTAAGCCTGAGAAGAGAAAATGCCAACAGTTTAGTTAAAATTACTGGAATAAGAGTTAGATAAAATTACTTGCTAGTTTGAAGGTTAAAACAAAAAAGTATATTGGGAAGGATGGAAAGATGGAGAGGAAAGACAAGAATATCATAAAGATATTGGTGTGCATAGATAGACAAACAGAAGATACCCTCTGCAAAAATGCGTGTGTATAGGCATGCTCACACACATGTATTTATGTGCACATATTGTTGTCTGCTTTCATGCCTTACCCTTGGCAAAAGTCCTCTCAAAGTACATTTTCAGAGAACAATATGGATGTAGACACTGAATGAATCAAATACTCCAGGGTCTCTGGAAGGGCATCAGTCCCCAGATTGGTCATGTTAAAGACAAAGTTGGCTATCAGCTACATTAAGCAGTCATTGGTACTTTGCCAAGAAACTCTGGAACAATGAAATGGTCACCTTGAAAATCAAGGAGAAACAGAAAGATCCATCACAGGGAAGAGTGCTGGAGAGAGGAAAAGAATGGGCAAGGCAGATGAGTTCTCCCTCTCAGTGCAGGCTGTACAGTGCTGCCTTCCCTGAACCACTCTGGGCTGCAGCCCCAAGGACAGGGCGGTGGGCACAGGTACCCCTGGAGCTGGAGTGTCCCACATCTGCCACATGGGATGCAAAGGGACACCCACATGGCTCAGAGGGGATGGGGAGACTCCAGCCTGTGTGTCCAGAAAGAGCAAGGAGGGCTCTTACTGTGTGTGTGATTAGAGGTATGGAAAAGGAGGTAAATAGGCTATTTTAAACTATTAAACTACTTAATATTTTGCAACTGTCTAGTATTGCAGTTTATCTGCTGATATATATTTGGACTCTATAGGTCACTGATTGGCCATTACAAAGATATCACTAAGAAATCAAGAAACCACTTTCATCCTGACTTAGCTTAAACTACATGAAATGAACAATGTAGCACTATTTGGATTGGCAAGCCTTCAAAAAAACACCCACGTCAAACCAAAGAATCCATCTGAACTGTAAGTTTTATCTCTGTGACACTCTGCTTAGGGAAGATATTAAACCTGTAAAATCGTTGCACGCAGTAGAAAAGTCAAAACAACACTTGTAATATGACTGTCACAAAGCTGTTTGCTTGTGATAGAAACTCAGGCTTTAGTTCTAAATCTCAGGTTGCTTCCTTTTTGACTACAACTTATTCTACAGGTAATACTGCAAGCAACATACATAGCCCATGCTCCTGGATGTGCTATGAAAAGGAATGTGCTTCCAGAGATACTAACAGAGTTATATCGGTACGTGAACATCGAGGACCAGATTATAAACAGTCTAGGTTTAATGAGTACTCTTGAGACTTGGATATTGCAGCTCTGGTCTCTCTGACCCTTGTCATTTACATAAAGAATCAGTTTTAAAATTGAAGGATGTGCCAAGCTATGAAAAATATGCAATATCCAGAATTTCTTTCTTTTGGGAGAACACATTTGAGTGAACAACTCTCAACCCATTTATGTACAAGGGAAAAAATACAACTTTTGCAAATAAGTAAACTCTGCATAAAATATGGATAGAAACACTTTGACATTGGCACTAAGCCATTTTAATTTTCTATAGAGATCTTTATTCATTTGCAGCGTGAAATTTATAATTAAACACTATTTTCAATAAACTGTAAGTATACTTAAATATTTTTACTACATTTCAATGGGGAAACAAATCTTGTAATATATTTGACTACAAGCAAAACTAGAACAGATGATAATCTTACATTTTCATAAGGTATCAAATAGATTTCCAGAGCTATCAAATAATCAGATTTGGAAGCAGGCCGATGAAGATAAAACCATATTCTATACATTGGGAGAGCAAATAAAACTAAGTATTTTTTCATAAACATTCATAATAGTATATTTTTATAATTGGGATAATTTCCACTATCTCATTTGAAGTTTGAGATTTTATCTACATAGATATTTTGATAATTCTTTGTATATTAGAAAAATTCTTGCTCTGCCTGATCCCAACTAAATTCATGGGAAATACAGAGGATAAACAACCAAGATAAACATTCACAAACCAGAATGTAAAGCAGTCACTTCACTGTGTCTAGTTACTTGGAAATGCTTCCGCTAACATCAGATAATTTTCATTACGACTTTAAATCTCTTTTGTAGTTTTTAGTTCTCCCTGAGTTTGGGTTTTTTTGCAAATAGACCTGT
>PYHW01010409.1:3958684-3987701 GCA_013186435.1 Turdus rufiventris | reverse complement strand
GTTCTGAAAATCACCAGCATGAATGAATGAAACTTAATGCATCTTTTCTGTGGGCAATGGAAGGTGAAATTTTGCTTAATTACTCTCTACTTTCACTTCTGTATCAAAGTCAGACTAAACTGCTGGGGAGGATTGAAGTCTTTTCCTTACCTAGGCAACCAATACCTAGGTATTGGAACCTATTAGAAAACTGCACTAAGCAAAAAGCAATTATCCCTGCAAGATCAGAACATTTTTGGCTTAGTTTATTATCTGTAAATTATCTGTAAATATTTTTTTTTATCAAATGAAATTAGAATCCATTGTTTGTTTCATGTTGAGAGGGAATTCTATACTTCTTTGAGCTTTAGTCTGCATTGTACACGCCTCAAATTTTTCAGTTCAGAAAAATCCTAAAGTGTGTTGCAGTTTGAAGAAAAAAACCAGGAAGATAGTTTCAGAAACTTTACCTTTGTGCTTGTGATGAAATGCAGCACACCGTCTGCAATGTTGACTTTATCCAAAACAAAAGATTTTTCCTGATTTTTTTTTTTTTTAATATCTGGAAAGATTCATTTAAATTCTCTCTTTTCTATGTGATATTTTAGATTTTAGAGAAACATATCCACTTTGGGAAACAAACCAAACCAGAAAATTATATGGGAAATTTTTGCTCACATTTGATGGAAAACTAGGTTCAGAAATGTCTTGCAACAGAATTGAGCGCTACATGAAAAATTTCTTTATTAATTTGTGCTATTCCCATTTTAAAAGTCGAGGTTACAGGGAACTGCTGTTGTTCAGTCTGCTCGCATCAGTGTCTAGAAAGATTATGGAGCAAGTTCTCCTGTAGGCTTCTCCTCAAACCCAGAAGGACATGGGACTAACTGGCTCTGTGGATGACTGTATATGTTTGCCTTGACTCTAGCAATATTTTTGTAAAGAATCTCCAGTAGCACTATGGAAATCAAAGTGGTGAGACAAGAATAGGCTGAGTGGATTACAAAGTGGATAAAAAATTCTTTATCCATTGGGTTTAATAGGCTAATGGAAAACACTTTGAAATCTAACTGGTGTCTAGTCACTTGACATTCCACTTCGGATCATCATCATCAATAACAGGACAGCACCATAATGGAGAGTGGTTCTTAGTGAAAGGGAGGATTTCCAGTCAGAGGGATTCCAAAACACTGGAGCAATGAGTCACTGGAAACCAAGGAATTTTGACAGAAACAAATATGAAGCCCTGTGCTCAGGAAGGAAGGGTGGACTGGTTGTTTCACAGCCTTACAGGCAGTTACTCCCTCTTTGTACAGGAGACTATTGACTTTCACAGAAACTTTCCACCAGGTTAGATTGGCCAGAAGTACAGGGAGAGATGGGGAGAAGATTAGGTATTGAAAAAGAGCAGAGCAAGTATAAAATCTTATGGCATATGGATCATCTGGGTATTTAGTTTCTGAAGCAGATGGAAAGAACCAGTTATGCAAGTACCAGTCAGAGTGAGTGAGAATGTATGGTTTCACCTTGTCTGTTGTGAGGTGTCTGGAATGTGATTTCTGTGCAAGTTACTTGGCTCAGTCAACATTGTGATCAATGGACATTTAGTCAATACAGCTGGGGGGATCATGAAAACTGATTGCACAGGATATAGTGAGGATAGCAATTGTCTGTAGTTTAGCTATAAGAGAATGAGCCATCTTTAGGTTTTTGCAATGCTGGCATTTCTCTTTTCCAGAGATCGGATGCATAACTCTCCAGGCTCATTGGCCAATGTCCATAGATTAGCATGGCAAATGTTAATACTCAGAAAGTCATGATTTCATGCTAAATTTCATAACTACTAAAGAGAAAGATACTTATCTTCATATGGAGGACTAAGAAATTAGTCACATTGTTCCTGGAAAACCCTGCACTCTTACATCTAAGAATATGAAAAAAAAAAAGAAATTACTAGGCTGGCAATAAATATTCTCATAAATAGGAATAATTACTTGACAAAGGTGGGGAACAGAGTCATCTGTAACCGATTATGTGACACATGTAGCTCAGAATATTAGTTTTAGTTAAAATGCAGACATTACTTAAACACGGGGTGGGGTTTGATCTGTGTACATAATCTTTCAAAAATAATCCTCTGCTTCTGACGGTAACAGGAACTGTAGTAAATCTCATAGTCATTATTCTATTATTGTCTTGATGTAGAAATTACTGAATTAAACTCTATGACCTCCCTTACAAAGGCAATCTGTCTACCTGACTTTATGACTACATTTTCCAGATAAAAAGGTCAACATACCAAGTGAAATATCTTTATTTTTTTCTCTCTCTACCAATTAATATTCTCTGCACATATTTTCCTAGAGCTGGTCATTATTCCAGGCTTAACCAATAAAGGTAAACTGATCTCTTAGAACTTCTCTCTTCACAGAGACTTACTAAATGAAAGGTCCATAACTCAGTTCATAGCAACCAAAGTGAGTTAGGAGTGGAGGTCAGAGGACTGACAACCTCAATTAGAAGGTCATGAGGAGGTGAAGTAAAATGGTAGCAGTGATGTGCTCCTTAGCCTATGGAAAAAGACATGTGAAAACAGAATAAAACAACTATTCATGTTCAGCAGCTAATACAATTTACTTAGGGTAAATTGTGTGAAAAGTTATACTGAGGCACAACATGAAATATGGTCTCTGCCACTTTAATATCCAAATTCGAGCTACAGAGTTAGGAAGTTTATAGGGGATGTCCTGAGCTGGCTTACTTGCAGCTTTGTGATTAGTCTGTAATTATCATCTATCTATCTGCAGCAGAAGATCCGATGTACAAGGTTCTTCACATACTGTATTTATAGCAGAAACTATTGTTTGAAGCAGGAGTTAGGGTCAATTTAGTCTTGCTTCACTTATACAAGCTAGCTCTAAGGCTATTGTTGTATGCAAGCTGCTTTTAACAATGAACTGAATTATACCATACTGATGAGGACTGAAGGGAAAAGTAATTTCTCTCAAACTCCTGTTCATTTCCCGTGCAAGTAACAACACAGCATTAAAGCCTGACAGTGTGTACCACAAATGTAAAGGAGGATGTGCAGATTTGAAGCTCTGACTGATCATATTAGAATCTGATTAGCTATTCTACAGTAAACTAGGTGTGCTTTTTTCTGTTTTCAGTTTTCACCACATCAGTAATTGCACCGTCAGTATATTCATTGAATGTACAATAGACAAGTTAAAACAGCAAAAGTTTGCCTGCTTTATTATTTTACACAATTATTGCAGAATTTAACTTTTAGTTGTCCATTTTTGAGCTCTGGATCATGAGGTTTTAAATGAAAATGATAAGGATTGGAATTAAGAACAAGTAGAAGCAAAGAAAGCAAACAAACAAACAAAAAAAACATGAATGTTTTCTACTGAGGACATGCTTGGAATATTACAGAATATTACAGACAGCTGGAAAATGTATCAGTATCTTTGATATACTGATGATAAAAGCAATATTATGCAATATTATGCAATACAAAGTCAATTACTTGCTTATACAATTCTGAATGTGCCAAAACCAGAATCAGAATCACAATTAGCCAGTTAGAACCTTCCCTCATATCCAACATTTTTTTTTGTCTTTGAATGATCACTGAACAAACAAATGCACATTTTTGCATCTGTTCCTAACTTAACTGATCTGATGTGAAAATGCTAGCTCAAAAGGAAAGCTAAGTCTAAAGCCAGTGGACAGTAGAGTGAGAAGTAGAATTTTGCATGCCTAACTGAAAATTTGCAGTTCTGCTAACTTCAATGTATCACTTCTTAATAGTCCAAGAAGGCATTGCAACTCTTTAAGCATAATGTTCAAGTTCTTGAATATTCTTCTTTGATTCATCAGAAGTTTCTCAATTCTTATTGCAGAGTGTATTTGCCTGTCTCTAGTTTAGCACAATGTATTGGATGTCAGATGTGCCAAAGCTGCTCTCTCACACCCCTCTGCAGCTGGAAAGGGGAAGAAAATGTAAGGAAGAATTCGTGAGTTGAGACAAGGGCAGCAAAAGATAATTCACCAAATACCATCAAAGGCAAATCAGATCAATATGAGAGATATTAAATTAATTTATAAGTAACAAAATCAGAGCAGGATAATGAGAAATAAATAAGACCTTAAAAACAACTTCTCCTCCACCTCTCCCTCTCTCTCAACTCTCTCTCTTCCTTCCCCCCTACCCCAGCAGCACAGAAAAATAGGGAATGGGGATTTTGGTCCGTTCATCACACTTTGTTTCTGCTGCTGCTCGGGGAGAGAAGTCCTTCTTCTGCTCCACTGTAGGCACATGGAACAAGTAGCATGTAGAAGCTGACAAAAAAAGCTGTATTTTAAAAAAAGAATTTTCAACAAAGCACAACAATCTGAAATATTTTCAGACTATTTCAACAGAAAAACTAGAATGTTTGGAACTTTTTTATGCTGGAGCTCACTAATATGAGATACAAAAGTAGAAGTGAATTAAAGCATTTATTCTGAAAACCTAACAAAGTCAACATTTTGATATACAGACCTAATTTTCCTTAGGTATTTATTTGTATGCGGGGAGAATTACAACTGAAATTTCTGTGAAAGAGAAATGTAATGTGTTCCATTGTAAACAATGTATAGTTTCCCAATTCTAACCAAAGTGACATTCATTTAAGAACAGCTTCAGTTGGAGGCAATATATTGCAGAAGGAGTGAGTCTTAGAAATATCAGATATGCTGAGACTACTTTTGGTGCCAGAGATCACAGAAAAAATTCATTAATTTCTTGAAAAAAAAATTAAAATAGACTTTTTTTTAAATTTTCCCTCCCACCAAGACAGTGGCAACACAGGAAATAATTTTTCCTAATGAAAGATATACGCAGTTTCCACAGAAGATAGATGAGGTCATATGAGGAAAAATCGTATTCACTTCAAGCTTCTTGCTATTCTTGACTCATAGCTGAGATCAATGAGAAAAAAAAAATTCAACAATGTAATAGCTCAAAGCTTTCCTTAATGCTGCCAAACAAAGCCACCAAGACAAACTCTTCCCATGGTACTAAACTTTCCACTATACTCAGTGTCCATCTCCTGAGACATATGAGTTTTAAACATATCATATCCCTGAATGGGTCAAGTTGGAATGACCACAGAGGTCATCTGTCCAACCCCCCTGCTCCAGAAGGGTCATCCCAGAGTGCAAAGCAGAGTTGTGTCCAGATGGTTCCTAAATGTCTCCAGTGAGGGAGACTGCACAGCCTCTCTGGACAATCTGTTTTGGTGCTTGGTTGCTGCGCAGGAAAGTTCTTTCTCATACTCAGGTGGAATTTCCTGTGCATCAGTTTCTGCCCATCGCCTCTTGTCCTGGCACCACTGAGTAGAGCCTGGCTCCATCTTCTTGGCACCCTCCCTTCAGATATTTTTGGACATTGATGAGGTCCCCTCTCAGGGGTCTCTTCTTGAGGCTGAACAGTTCCAACTCCCTCAGCCTTTCCTTGTGGTGTGCGCCAGTGTCTTAATCATCTTTGTTGCCCTGCCCTGGACCCACTCCAGGAACTCCTTACCCTTAATTTTCTTGCACAGATTTTATAATAGAGAAGAAAATATAAAGACATGGGTTTTATATCACTGTAGAGTTACAAGTCCAGCCTGCTTACTTCTATGGAGGAACTGTGAAAGTGTATATGAAATTCTTAATTGTTAATTTGTGTTAAAACCCAATAACTTTAAAAGATGTGTGAAGTCTCTGATCTTTATAAATAAAGAATCATTAAAAACAGCCGCAGCAAATATGGAGATATTGATTATAATTACAATTTCTGAGGGAGGGCGTCAGTGGAGGAAATTATTCCAGACCTTTCTAGGACATGTTATTTGAATTGGATTCCCCAGAAATGACAATTTGAACTAGCAGAATTTAGAGTAAACAGTAAGGTTTGTTGGTGAATTTTAAATACAAAAGGTTATGAATTTGAGAATGTGTTATTTGACTAGTAAACAGTACTGGGAGCTTCTTTTCAGCTTTCAATACTTGTTGGAAATTTGATGTTATGCAAGTGGGAAGGTATCTTAAAAGTCAAAATCAAAGTCTGGCACATGAAATAAAGAATTTCAAATACAAATCAAGCCAAACACATTCTGGCCTGTGGAATTCCTTCAGTGATTTTCTATTTGCTACTAGACTGTATACAGAATTAAGGAATGTTATATGAAGAATATGAAAAGCAATTATTTTAGCTGTGTAGTTTTAAGTTATTTGGACTTTGGGATTTACAGGCTGTTAGATAAACACTTGAGCATAAAATCCATACTGCTTTGATAAGAGTAGTCAAGGTATACATCATAGAGATCTGATATTGAATAATTACAAAATGTAAAATATAATAAATCTATAAATTAATTTTTATTCCTATATATAATATTCTCTTATACAAATATAAGAGAAATAAAAGCATGAACTGAGCACATAGGATGTACAGTAGTGTTGAAAGGAAATTTGAGGTCACAGAAGATATAATTAGTCACTTAAAAATTCTCAATTAAGAAGGGAAACTTGATATAGGAAAAACGTGGTAAATATAGACAGAGAAATGTGGTAGAATATACTCTTTGGGATCAGCGTTGTCAGTGCAGCATGTTTAAATTTGCTTGGACAAAGTTATCTCCTCCAACAGAATGATCCTTCAGCTCCACAGCAAATCCCAAAGAATAGTTTTATTACCTACAGTGCTGTGCTTTTGCCTACCTGAGAACTTGGGCTGAGATTGTTTGGGAGTTTTCCAGTGTACAACTATTGCTTGAATTATGATGAAGAATTGTTTGGGGTGGAAATATTAAAAATAGCGTGGATTTACACATTTTGACTATAGGGAAATCTTTCTGATGAATTTATTCCCAGAATTGTAAAAGATTTTTGTCACAGGAAGAAAAATCTGGAAAAATTAACAAAGTATGTAGGTGATCAGAACTGGGGCCTAGGACTAAGCTGAGTTCTAGTGAGATCAAGACCTGAGAGGAGCTAAGGTACTTGGCAGTGTTCCATACCCCACTGCAATGATTGACGCTCACTCTAGTGTGTCTATAAAATACCTCCTGAAAAATCCTGTTATGACTTAAGGGTTATAAGACTTAGTCACTTCCTAAGAGTGAATGAAAGTTGGTCATGGAGAAAATAATTTTTTTCAAAATATTTTTTTGTGTTCTGACATGCTGACAGTTGTCTTATTAATACAGTAAATAATACTGTAATATGTACAAAATAGAAGTAAAATTATTCTGGAAAAATTTTTCAACCAGAATTAAAACAAACAAACAAACAAACAAACAAACAAACAAACAAAAAACCCAAAAAAAACACTCTCAGGAAAAGACAACTTATTAATTTAAAGTTTTTATAACTCTGAAAATATTTCTTATCAGTGATTCATTATATAAAAATGTTTAAGATTGGAAAATAAAGCACTAGACTGATTTTAATATCTTTAGACAGAAATGTCCAGATGACTTAGTGATAATATTCTCATTTCGTTTGAGCTGTTTAGAATGAGAGTGTATATGACCACTCTGTTTGCACTTTATTGTAAGGAACTATTTTGTTTTAATCTACTTGGGTATGGAAAATAATTTTAGAAAATAATAAAATCACTTATTATCATTTGAATAAAAAGTACTGACCTGTTCAATACATGAATTAACCAGTCCATCATTTCAGTGAGTTTCCTAAGTTTTCTTGATGTATGTGAATATTAACAACAGATGAAGTGCCCTTAAGTTAGCTTCATTAACACTTTGATTCCTATCATCTGAAGATTTTGCCATCATAAAGAAAAATCTGAGTGTCTCGAACTTTATAAAACATCAGTCACTGAAAATTTGTTTCAGGTCTGCAGACCTTGATAACCCCATAATTTTTGCCAAAAAACTGCTAATATCAAATTTTCAGAGGCACTGAGGCAGCAGTGTAATTGGGAAGTTCAAGGGGATAGATAATGATTACTGATAAAGAGAAAAGAAAAAGAAATTGAAGGAAACATTTTCAGGAAGCTGGAACAAATTTATTTCAATCTGACTCCAGGATGCCTCCTGCCCTATAATCTCTGTAATGAAATAGAAACAGCAGAGATGCACAAAATAAGAATGTTAATATCTTTCAGGTGAAAAACAATTGAAAGGAACTGGTAATTTCTATTTTTACTGTGGTGAATATCCTATTTAAAAGCTCATTGAGAAGACCAGCAATTAAAGATCCTTTAGCACAATTAGACTGCAGCTTTACAGATTTATGTATTTTGTTCTGTTTCATGGCTCAGAATTCCTAGTTGTGTCAGCACTATCATAAAAACTTTCTAATCTAAGTATCAGGAGAAAAAAAACCAAAAGTTGAGAAAAAGACCATTATCACTTCAAGTACCTGGGAAGCCCAGACCTCACCAGCTGTGAATAGTTCATGCTGCTATGTTAGAGCAATTTTGGAGTGAAAGCTCCAATATGAGAATGACACGACATGTGATAATTCAGGATATCAGCAGGAGACTGGATGCAAGTTTTTCATTGAATGCTTTGATGCTTATTGGATATATTGCACAAGCATCTCATACATGAATCCTAATAATAAACTTTTTCATCCACCAAAACTGAAATTTCTGGTTATAAATTCTGAATTTCTGTGTAACACAGGACACACAACATAGGACCACAGCATTCACAAGGCAAACTCACTCTGAAATAACAGAATTTTCTAACCTCACCACACTGGTAACTGGATTTGTTTCTCCAGGGGCCCAGTCTATATTCTACCAGATTAGAACCAAACAAATTATAAGGAATGACTAATGTAATAACTTAATTCTAATAAATCTTTCTTATTTGGCAATGTGACCTCCAAAGTCAATTCAACAACTTATAGAGTACTTCTGAGTGTTAAGTATACTTCTGTTAATCAAAATTTAGGGGTTCTTATTACAAAGAAGAACAACTTCAGAACTGTTCCCACTGATATGAAGATATAAAAATTGAAGTGGTTAGGAATGAAAAAATAAACTGATAGCTCAAGTTTACTCTAAGCTCAAATAAACTGTTACCTGCAGCAATTTTTAAATTATTTTGATCAATCAAGACTCCTTTCATTCCAATCCAGAGTTCATCAAGAGCTAGACCCTTTTCTCACCTTCCTTTCTCCTCTCTTCTGCTAAGCCCTTTCCATTCCAAATACAAAAGTTAATCCTGCAACAAGCCATGAACAGCTGAATCCCTACAATTAGATGGAAAACATATGAGTTGTCAGAAAGGCAGAAAATCCATCATCTATGCAGCTCATTGCTAGTTGATGGTTATAAATCTCAACTGTTATCTGTTGTTTTCCCATTACCAACATGATCCTTCTTTCTCCATATACCCTCTGATAGCCTTTCCATGTGATGTGACAGACGACTGTCTTGCAATTCTCCATCTTTTAAATGCTGTTGGAAGCATTAAAAAAAATAATATCCACCTTCCTCAATATCTCATTTACCCATCTCTCACATACTTGCTGTTTCTGTATTTTTTCACCAAAGCTGACAGTTTCACTTCTGTGCTAGGCATGTGCCATGTACAGACTTGGTGCAGTAGAGAAAGTGCCTTTTCTTGCAAAGAAACATCAGTAAAATATACTGCTCTTATGGTAGTGAAGAGTCATATTGAGGGACACTGTAAAGAGAAAGTTGCTGTATAATTTGGGAGCAAAGTAAAGCACTGACCGAATTCAGTATTTTTTCCTCCTGGGTAAATAATAGCTAGAAGAAACTGTCTTTATCCCCACTCATCAGTTTTGTAGCTTTTACACTTCTCATTCACTCCATGATCCTGCTGGTGGGGGAGTGAGGGAGTGCAAATAAAGAAAATAGAAATTAGGGACAGATGGGACTCCTAGGCTGAGGTTTCTGCCTCCTCTCAACAGCAAGCTGCCAAAAAGAAATCTCTGCTTAAATTTTCTTCACCCAAATTTTAATACTAATTTGAATGCATTATCAGGTTTCACTTTGTCTCAAACACTCCTATATAGTAGTAAATTTTTGACATTTACGAAGTGGAGTATGAAAAAATATTATAAAACACAATAAATAATTTTCTGTTGATCTTCTTCAAAAATATTACAATAATTATAAATGAACTGGAAAAGGCAAGTGTAAAACATAGAGTTTGAGCAGAAGTTTGTGTCACATGTACCCCCCACCCAAAAAAGTCTGAAGAGATTTTCATCATCAAAGGGAAATCATAAATTGGATGTCCAGAGTAAATATTTCTCCTTTTTTTTTTAATTTTTGCTAATGGAGTAAATAAATATTTCAATATCTTTCACTGATCTGGAGAAAACTTTTAGTTTATTGCTGGCTGCTGATAATATTTCAGTTTCTATTAGTAATGTTTATTTAGTTATGACACTGAAAGCAGATGCATATTATGCATGCTAACTTTAATCCAAATTGTATTAGGTAACCACTTCTTGACACAGCAAATCAAAACAAAGATGTTATTGTGAATGTCAATACATATGAACATCTAACATCAGAAAAGAAACGAAGCAGGAGAGAAGTGCAGCAAAGAAAAATAAAATTCCTACAATAAGGAAAATTTATATAGTAATACACTGAAAAAATAGCACATCTTGAGAAATTATTCAGGTTTTACACTAATTCTGAAATTTTTAAAAAGATAAAGCAGACAGCAAGTTGCTTTTCGTCACTGGAAATTGCTATTGCTGAAATTATAAAAGAAAACAAAGAAATATCAATAAAATGTTCCTGGATTCTGATCTTTTGTTTCTGTAAAATAGGAAAATAATTTTATTACTTCTAACAACTTGAATATGGAGAAATAAACCACATACTGGAATACTGACCTTCAAGATGGTTTTCTATGTATATTTTTGTTGATCAAAAACTGATAACTGATGCTAATCTTTGCATTCTGTTTGGTCATAAGAAGATAAGTTCTAAATTAAAAATATAAAGTTGTAGCTGATCTAAAAAGGAAACAAATCAATGAGAATTGTATTACTGTAGGGAATAATTGCAGTTTTCAGAAAAAAAAAACAAAACAACTAAGGAACAACTGTCAGCATTGCTGAAACAGATTAACATGCTTGTTTCACCTGATTGTACAAGTATGACCTTTTAACAGAAAGGTTGTGAGAAAAGACTCAGGTGAAATGCTGCTTTCTCTGACACATTAACCTCCCCACTGATACCAGTTTCCAATTATACTGTCAAGATGTCCGATAAGGGGTGGTGGCAGTTAGACTTTGGAGAGCAGAGGATGGATATTGATGGACTCGGAACGTGGCAATGTTCACGTTCCCCTGAAATGAAAGGAACTATGTCCTATTGTAACACACATAATTAGATACCTTTGAAACTGAGTAATGCTTCAGGGAGTGTTCTTAGTATAAACATGGTTCATCGTGTAAACTTATCACCTATTTATACTTCACTTGAAAACATATTAAAACCATAATAATTTGGAAGGCCCTTGTCATTACAAGTTCTACAAACAAGCTCATGAATAACTTACCTAAACAATGGAGATTTATAATAAATACAGCTAGAAAATAATAAAAAAATACATTAAATTAAATTAGTGTGAGAACACATAACTCAAAAATTGGTGGCATCATGTATTTTAATATGCATATTTTCAATGAAAAATCAAATGCAATGTTTTTCTTTTTGTAGGATATTTGGTTTTCTTCATTGAGTGATCTGTAAGGGTATATCATTAGTCATTCTGGTATTAAGCTTTTTACTAGTTCATTCACTTTCTAAATTTTAAATGTCGTCATTTTTTTTTTTTTTAATTGAGTTTTCTTTTGATTTGAGTTTGGTTTTGATTCTTTAATGTACTTGATTTATTATTCAAACATGCTGTATTCTACACCAGATTGCTGCCACCTGTGCTGTTTAGATTCATGGTAAGATCATGCAAAATATCTTTGCACAGTTTCAAGATTTTAGGTTTTGAAATCTGAAATGAGTCACTACTTGTGAAAGAAAATTATGCTAAGGAAAAAAGTATAATTATGAAATTTAGATATGATGTGTAGAACATAGATTTTATAAAAGATTTCTTCACAGAGGTGTAATGGAAACCAAGAAAAACTGAAACTAAAGGAATAGATTTGCATAAAATTTAGTAGAAGCATACAGCTTTCGTCCTTAAATTTGTTTACACTGAAAAATGTGGAAAAACACACATTAAAAATGGTTGTCAAAGTCTTTCATTGTTTTTGGGCAGAATAAACTAGTTTACATTTCAGTAATTCTAGTAATTTTGTATCTAAATATATCTCAATTTTGGAAAGTTCAGAAATGTTTTCAAAAATTCTCCCCTTGTCACAGACAGCAAATATTCTTCCCTTCTCTCAGGTATAATAGTAAGATTTCTGTACTTACATGCTCCAATGTATTTTAAAACTAGTACAAGAACTGCTGGATAGCAAACACCTCATAAATATTCAAGCTTCATTTCATTTATGGAGAAAGATAAATAAGTAGTTTTACAAGAAAAAAAAATCCTTTAAGTTTGTATTATATTTGTTTAATTATTTATATATGTTTAATTAATTGTTTAAATTTAATTTCTATTAAATTTCTCAAAAGTTTGGGTTTGGGTTTTGGATTTATTGTTTTGATTTGTTCCTTGATGCTTTCCTTTTCTTCCAGATTTGGAAAATCCTTTGGACACTAGTCAGAATACCATCATCCTGGCTACTATGCACATGCAGAGATGCCAAACTGGCAATTGCTGAAAGATTTAGGTCTTGAGTGAGCCTAAGAAGAATCATCCATCTCAGAAAAGCTAATCCTCTCCCGAGTAGCCATTGTTTATGATATAATTAACGGCAGGACTGTTGGAAACTGACTGCAACAGAGGAAATTAATGGAAGAGAAAAATTAAGAGAGAGGTATTATAATATCTTTAAACAGTGCTTGACCATGAAATAATTGTGTTTTCTTCATTTCAATGCAGTTAATACTTAGACATCTGTGGTGAAATTTCAGTGGACCAAGAGGAGAATCCCAACCAGCAAAGAATTTTATAAGTTAGGAAGGGTAGGCTTTCTGGAACTAATCCCTGAACAAGTCTCATGCCTGAGCCCTTTAGCAGCTTCCTCTCCTTGACAGGATACAGGTGGACAGGTTGTGTTTAAGTATTGTCTAGCAGTGACCCAGGAGCTGCAGACAAAAGGCAAAAAATATAGTGTAGTGTCTTACCCTCTGCACCAGTTGTTTCCTCCCAGATTCAACACAGTCTGAGCTTTTAATTGATTTTGACAACTTAGGAGGAAGAACATTTTGTCTTTCTGTTAGGTTTATCATCTAAGCTCATCTAACAAATGTCAGAAAATTCTTTTTTTCCTACAATGCCGTGAAAAAACACTTCTTTCCTTAAAAAAAACCCAACAATAAAACAAAAACCCACACAACATTTGGGTATTTTTTTCCTCTAAAAGTGAGGCTGCTATTTTCATCAGTCCATTTGGAAGTTCTGTAGAAAAGGCATCCTGAATATATGAGCTTGTAAGAAATGCAATTCTTAGCAAAACAGCACTAAGTAGGATATCCACTGCTATGTTGCCCACATTCCTTTAAAATTGTTGCTGGGTTTGCCCAGTTCTCCTAGAACTGTAGACTTTTACGAATATACAGGGCAAAGAAACATTTGACTTTGTTTCTTGGTTATTTTATGTTCTCCAGATTCTGACACACTTCCATCTGTGTTACGATGTACAAAATGTGGTCCAAGAATTTTTTTTCTTTTATTTTTTTTTTTCTTTTTAAATCCAAGACAACTAAATGTACATTGTTTTCAGTTGAATACTTGTCAGTGTGTCAGGTATCTATGATGCACTTCAAAGAGATAGTTCTTTTAGATTCCAATTAGATTTTAGGAAAAAAGGGTTAATTTCCTAATCCTTCTCATAGTGTTCCATGATTGGGCAAGATGGTGTTTCTATTCCCTTAAGTTTTGTATCAATTTTTTAAAAGTATTTAGGGGAGGCATTTCTTTTTGTCTGATAATTTTCAATCTATCACACTATCACATTATGAAGATTTAATTATAATGTTCCCTAGGCATATCTCCAATTCCTGTTCTCACTTTCACAGAAGATCTAGAAAGATCATAAGTACTATTTTCAAATGCATCACTGTTATGTAGGGATCTATATTTTCAGTCACTAAAAATGGGCCTAAAATTTGTTTATTTTCAAAATACTTTTGGAAAAAGGAGATTTGTTCATTATTTGACCCTAATTTAACTATAACAGAAAGGTTGATTACAAGGAAATTGATTGATTCACTTACAGATTGGTGTATTTTTCATTACAGAGCTTCAAATTCTTATATCAAGCAAAGGATAAACACAAGATGAAACATGAGTAGAAACTTATAGCAACATGAATAGAGTAAAAAGATTTCATTTTAACCCTAGCTATTTTTAAAATGGAATTTGTACCCTGTAATTAGAGATATTTATTCTTTTGAGAAATTCTGAAAACTAAATCAAAATTCTTCCACTGACTTCAATAAAATCAATATTTATCATAAAATATCAAACTTGGGTTTTACAAACTTGGAACTTTTTGATCAGCTCTGAAGTGGTTTAATTTTTTTTTTTTTAAGCAAGTAGAAAAATCCCAACTGCATTATTAAATAAATAATAAGATATTCAACATTAAAGGGACAGAGTGATGGTTAGGAAGTGCAAATGTAAGGATACAATATCGCAGTCCTGAAGCTACAACAATCACACCAATGCTGTTTGTGTGCTGGTGAAGGCTTTTATTCTATTGTGGCATTAAAGCACAAAGACATGTAAGAGTAACTGTGAAGAGAAATCAAACCATGATAATTCAATTCAACTCACTGATTTTAAGAAACAGAATTTCAGACACACTTCATAATGCAAAAGGAACACCAAAATCACATCATACTTCAGGGATATGAAATGTGGTAGACAACAATGTTAACCAGAATGCACACCATGTTAACCAGGATGTACATTTCTATGTTCTTAGGAACATGTGGGATCATTGACTTACAGATGCCATTCCCTACACATGTATAAATTTGTAGCACATTGTCCTCAGCCCATCAACTCCAGATCCCTCTGCAGAGCCTTCCTACCCTCCAGCAGATCAATACTCCCACCCAACTGAGTGTTCTCTGCAAGCTGAGGGTGTATTCAATCCCCTCATCCAGATCATTGACAAAGATATCCAACAGAACTGGCCTTAAAATTGAGTCCTGGGGAACACCACTTGTGACTGACCACCTGCTGGAGTTTTAATAACAGCAGGTGGGGAAAAAAAAACAACAAAACAAAAACAAAAAAAACAACGAAAAAACAAAACAACAACCCCAAAAAACCAAAAACAAAACACAGAAAAAGGCACTTTCATATTAGGAGTGACAGGAGTGCCTGCATAAATATCACTTATCTAGTGCTTACATTCAGTGTATTTAATACTCCACATTAAATATGTTAAGTATAATCATTTGTCTACTTATAATTTTCAAATGTTATGTAATTTTTTGTGAAGACAGAAAGGGAGGTGAGAGGCATGCTTTGGTATGTAATATTAAAGTACAGAATTATAATCCATTACGTTCCATTAACAGCAAACAACCTTATTCATAATAGAGTGTTAAGTGCCAATTATCATATGCTCTCTGCTTATTAATTGACATGTGTTAGCAAGCTTTTAAAAAAAGATTGAGACTAATTTGGACTGGCATGGTGATTCTTTCTGAGGTCTGAATATGTGTTATGAAAACCTACTAGTTTAAAACAAATTCAGTTCCCGGTGAAGTTTATTAAATCTCACAGCAAATTGCTGTAGTAAACACATACTAACATTTTGCCATAGGGGCAAATATGTGCAAATATGGAGATTATAACATCTTTCAAAGCGTGTTTACTTCTAGATAGGTCTTTTATGCCATATTGCCGACCTGAGTAGAATTACTAGCTTTTTCTCATCTTTCAGTCATGAGCTCAGATTCCCCTACTTCAGTGATGTAGCTTCTATCGCAAAACCTTCCCATTCAGGGTTTGAAGGTCAAATTACTCCTATAGCTTTATCTATATATACTGCAGTTCTCTTTTGAGATAGAAGCCTCCTTAGTGCTGTTTCATTCTGGTTTCCTCTGAACACTCCAATTTTATTTTTTTTTAAGTTTTAGTCTGTTACTTGAGATGTTCAGGAAACGTTTTAAAGGTTTTCTCTTCCTGAAGTATACTGTTAAATTGGAAGCTTTACACAAAATAATCAACCAATCAAAAAGAAAAACAAAACAAAAAAAAAAGGAAAACAAAAAGAAAACTTAAAAGAGAAAGATAATATCCTTTTACCTTGCTTCCTCTAATTTTACACTAAGCTTACAGAGGAAATACCAGCTGAAGGAGTTGACTGATGTTATTGTTAAGCCACTCTCTGTCATCTTTGAGAAGTCATGGGAAGCAGGAGTGTCACCTAAATCCCTGCTGGAAAGGTTATGGAACAGATTATTATGGATGTTCGTTCCATGCATGTTGACAAAAAAAAGAATGTTCTCAGGGTAGTCAGCATGGATTCCTAAGTGAGAAATCGCACTTGACCAATTTGGACCCTTCTGTGTTGACATGACTGGCTGGGTAGATGAGGGGAGAGCATTAAATGTTGTCTTCATCAAGGTTTCTGATACTTTCTCTTATAAGATCCTCACATGTAAGATCAGATAGGGGTTAGATGAGTGGACAGTGAGGTGGATTAAGAATTGGACAAATGGCAGAGCTCAGAGGGTTGCAGTCATCAGTGCAGTCTAATTAGAGGCCCATAACCAGTGATGGTCCCCAGGTCAGTGCAAGACCCTTGCGTGCTCGTCAAGTTTGCTGAAAGTAGAAAACTTGGAGCTGTGGCTGATACACCTGAAGGCTGTGCTGCCACTCAGCCCGATCTGGGTGTGATGGAGAGTTAGGTGGAGAAGAACCTCAGGAAATTCAGTGAGGGCAAGTGTAGGGTCCTGCACCCATGGAGGAATAACCCCATGCACAAGTACAGGCAAGGCCCTGACCCACTGGAAAGCAATCGTTGTGGCATTAGGAAGAGAGTGGCCATCAGAGCAAGGGAGGTGATCTGCCCAGTGCTCTGCCCTGGAGACATCACATTTGAAGTTCTGGGTCCAGTTCCAGGCTCCCCAGTGCAAGAAAGACAAGAAACTACAGGTGAGGGTTCAGCAAAGGGCTATCAGGATGATTGGGGCACTGGATCATCTCTGCTGTGAAAAAAGGCTGAGGGAACTGGAACTGTTTTATCTGGAGAAGAGACAACTGAGAGGGGAAATTATAAATCCATGCCAATATCTTTGGGGTGGCCATCAAGAGGGTGTGCAACCAGACTCTTTTCAGTGATGCCTAATGACAAGACAAGGGCCAACAGGTACAAATTTAGAAACAGGAATTTCCATCTGAATATAAGGAAAAACGTATTTCCTTTGAGGATGGCAAAGCATTGGAACAGCCAGCCCAGAGATGTTGTGGAGAATCCTTCTCTGGAGATATTCAAAACCTGCTTGGAAAATGATCCTGTGCAATCTGCTCTTAGTGACCTTCTCTAGTAAGGGAGATGGGATTAAATAATCTCCCGAGGTCCTTTTTAACACCAATCATTTTGTGATCCTGTGATACATTCCCTGGAGAGAATGTACCAGAGATAAACCTGGCCTGCTTACATACAAAACCTTAAAATCTGGATATATCTACAAAAATTTATTAGATTAACTATAAACTAATAATTCAGAAAAATTCTGTGATATTTTCATCTGAGTTGTGAAAATGGCGGGTATTCGTCCTAAATGTTAATAATGATGTCATTAATACAGGTGTCAATACCTGTAGTTTGGATAATGAGCCTATACCAGAATTTACTAAATTGTATCTAACAGTAGACATTACATGCTTCTTTATACTGAAAAAAGAAGACTTGATTACTAGCAGAATCAAAGAGTCTGTTTACATTATAGTGACTTTTTTTTTTTATTTACTGCTGCTTCTTTTATTCTAATAAAGGGAAACATCTATACACTTTTTTTTTTTTTTTGAAGCTCAAGCTTTCCAGGTACATTTACTGTTTTGTATACACTGTCTTCTGTTTTTCTGTGTGCATATTACACAGAAAAAAGCCAAATTCTGTATGTAGGGAGCTCAAAATTCTCTGTTAAGCATCAAAGAGAAAAAAAAAATAGGTATGGGACTTCGAAATTATTGCTATTACTAACAGTGTTGTAAATATAAGGCATATTTAATACCACCATGGCACAAACCATTTCTTTTAATGGAAAAGTGCAGATCAAAAGTTCATGAGGGGCTCCCCAGGTGTCTCTTGACATTTCATGGAGTAGGGGGCACGTTTTGTCATGTAACAATTATCTAGGTACCAGGACATTTTAGTTTTGCATAAGAACTTTGTGACCTCCCTCAGGTGCATTCCTCATCTGCATGCAAATTGCAGACCACAGCTACAATTAATTTTACTGTATGAGTACTGATTCAGTAGCACAGTTTTGATCTACTTATAACAGTTTGTTTAGCCACTGGCCATGGCAAGTTGTTAAGTCACAAAAATGTAATTAGTCTCTGTTATGCTACATAGTATAAATATTCAGCCACTGATGCTATTGTTATTTTAGTCTAAACGCAAGTCAGTTTTATTCCAGAGTGATCATGGACACAGCTGCAAAAAACACAGAGACTAAGACTTCAAGCATATACCCTAAAGCAATAGCACTTAGTCCCTGAGGTTATTAGAAACTCTTTAAGCAGATGTAAAACAAAGGTGAAAATTCCCCAGCTGAGATTAGCTTTCTCACATTAACTAACAGCTATTATGCATGACACTCTGAGATTCATTCTCCATTGTGCTACTGTACATAAAATAAAGACTGATTGAGTGATTGACAGATAACAAGTCTAACCTCAGGTATACCAAAGTTTTCCCAGGAGAAGTTTTAAAGTGTTTAATGCTTTATTTTCCTGTCAAGAAATTCTAAAAGAGAAAATGAGAACTGTTGTAAGGAAAGAAAAAAAAAAAAGGAACCAAAATCTGAATTCACAAAAATCCAGTAAAATTAAAGTACAGTAGAATTAAAATGTCAAGACAGGAGTCAAGAAAAATTAGAGAGATGAAAACAGGTAGAAATCAGATGTGATGATTATTATTGTATCTGATGTGTAAATACTTATTACTTCTGATGAGTGTATTAAAAAATCTTCAGGATGGAATATTTATTACTCTGATGTTGCTCCATCAATTTTCTGTTGATCTTAAGTTCGTCAGTGTTGTGTTTGAATATAACTTTTCTGCTTTGGGTTTATTCTTCGGATGTGCTAGAGCATTCTGGGTCAAAGTGCTAAATACAGTGCTGTGGTTTGTAGATGGTGGTAGATTTCTTTTATAATTCTTCTTTAGTGCATGTATCTACAGTTTTCGGTCCATAAACTGGGACCAAAATAAATAAATAAATAAATAAATAAATAAAAAACCCAGCTGCAATCATTCTAAAAAGCTTAAAAAGCTGATTTATTCTTTGGCCCTGATGGTTCTGATAGAACTAGACATGTAACTAAGGGAAATATATTAATTAACTAAGAGAAATATATTAATTCTCCCTAAAGTCTTGTTTGGGTTTGAAAATTCACATAACCATAAGTGTTCACAAAAGTCCTCCTTTGCTGCGGTCAGTCCTTCTGACAGAATGGCAACAGGCACCTCGAGGTATGGGACAAGCCAAGAGACCAGAGATGACAGATGAGTCTGAGTAGTTGAGGTGACAGGATACATTAGCGTTTCTCAGCTGTGACTATGAGTCAGCAGAAAACCTTAAACTCCTATACAGACATTTATAAAACATCATCACAGTTACTGTTGATAAGCCTGAAGACTCACAGCATCATGACTTCAGATGAATGCCTGAGGCAAGAAGAATTCAGGATAAGAAAACTTTGTAAATTAAGTGAATAAATTAATAATTGTGGGCTATCTAATGCTGAGTTCTAAAGTCTCATTTACTAACATAAATTATAGTATATAATGTATTTTTAAATTTAGTTCGTCTGAGAGTATTCTGTTGAAAATTACCACTGGATCTTTAGATTTTTCTTTTAGACTCTGATTGACAGGATAATTAATTCAAAAACTCTGAACACAGGCTTAGAATTATGCCAAAACCCATCACTGAAACTACTGCTCTTTCATTATATTTCTTATTATTTAAATGTATGTGTGGTAGTAAATGAAAGAGTATAAATTACAACTCTGTCCCCAGACAATACCATCTGCTGCCTTCCTGTGGTTCTTTCCACATCTAGCACTTCTGTGACCATCAGCAATGAAGCACACAACACAGCCAGTAGTCACTCTTGTCTGTGAACTGCTGAGGTGGGAAAAGGATGGTTTCTAGATAGAGGACATATCTCCACAGGGACAGAGTGATGCATTTTATTCCTGATCCCATCATTAACTCAATTTCATTAGAAATATATTTATTCCTTAGTTTCTTTATTGGTAAAAACAGAGATGCTACAATATTCTTTGGAAAAAAAATATGCTCCATATGGAATTATTTTGAGCCTAATAATATTTCTTTTTATAAGAACAGAATCTTTAATCAGACCTCAATTTCACATGGTTTCAAAAAGAAATTAAAAATAAAATCTGTTTTATATCCAATGAGATTAAAAAGAAGAAAAAATAAAATCAAGTTAGGACTTGTTGAGTTTGGCTCCTTACTTTGTTGCAGATTGCTAGTTATTATGCAGTGACATTCAAATTTTTTTCAGGAATTATTTTCATTATATGCAGATTTCTATTAATTGTTTTGTTTCAGTGTTTTACACCTCCTGTCTACTAAGCACAGGCATTTGCATTTCCCAGGGGCAAATTCCTGATTAGCAGAAAATGTAGAACTGAGAAAAATGCCAATTCTGGTTCATTAGTTGCAGTACAGATGGATAGCTGCTTTCATGAAAAGGTACAATATTTTGCTTTATATGTTCTGAAAGTTCATATTATCCTAGAGAAATATCTGTGCATTTTTGCAGTCAGAAAGGACAAGAGAATGAATAATTTTCAGACATTTGATAAGGTATAAATAGAAATATATTTGTGGAATATAAAACGTCAAATATGACTCATTACCTGGGAAGAAGCATCATCTCTATTGTTTTCACAGTATTTTGTAGAGAAATATACTGAAATGGCTTGTGAAAGTCTCCTCTGTTTCTCTCCCCTATTGACTGTTAAAACCAATTTTTTTCACAAATTAATAAATATATATTTATATAAATCTATCTATATGCACAAAGGACTTTTTGTAGTAACATTTCTTCAACACTGAAGCGTCCAGTGGACCTTTTCAAAACCACCAATTTTTCAAAAGGAAAAACCAAAAATATGCGAAATACATTTAGATAAAATGGCAAATAACACATATAAGCAAAGTGAAATTGACCAAAAAGTAAAACCAATCTCTTTCAATCTTCAAGAAAAGAGGCAGTTTCACTGTTATGGTACTGCAAGTGTTCCTAAAGGCTAATTTGAGAAGATTCAAATGTTCAGTCTGTTGAGGCAGCTATGAAACTTTTATGTGTCCCTGCATTTTCTAAGAAAAAACACATCTAATTTATAACTACTAAGGTGTGTTTTTTCCAAATGTTTATCACATCAACAGTGTATGATCTAATATGGTCCAGTCCATCTTTCTCATTGGTCACTTGCTCTAGTTTTGCTTGCAGGTGCCAAGAAGAGGGTGGAGCCTAGAGCCACAGGGGCATCCCTGTGTTTTCATTCTGTACCACAGGAATCACCCCTGGGAAGAGTGGCTTCAGAGGGGAGAGAAGAGAGTGCACACATGAGGAGTGGCCACCCTTTGATCTGTTCCTTCTTTGGAGAAGTTGCTGGAGGCCAGCACTGTGGATTCTGTCCTATCTTACCAGAGGGGTGGGTGGATATGAAGCAATTTGTTTGGAGTTTAATCCCCAGCTAATTTAAAATCACCGCATTCCTATCAATATTTGACACTTCCATAGCAAAATTTATCTCTTCTTTTTTTTAGTATTCATTAGGATGAGACAAATTGCATCCTGTTTTGCAAACAATTGCATTCTTGTTTTATACTAGTGCCCATAAATGACACTGTTCAGGTCATGTAGATGTCTGTTCTGGGGTTAGGTAAGATGAATAAGAGCATTACTGATGAGATACTGCAATAATCAGTGCCTAAGTACTTTTCTTCATGTGTCAACATTGCCCAGCTGATTGAGACACAAAAATTCTGTTGCCTGAAGAACCTCTTTTCTTTTTCATATGGTCCAAATAGTTTGATAGTTCTGGACATTTCTAGTTTGGGTAAAGTGAGAGTTCAACTACACAGGAAACAACTGAAAGCTGAAAGGGACTAATTGCTTCTTTCTGCAACTGCTGCAATATTTGTGAGTCTTTCTACCATTTTTTTTGCCTGAAATTAAAAGGAGAAAAGAAGCAACTATTTGAGATTAATGACAGATTATTGTTTCTAGCTTATCTGTATCAGAATACAGTGATAGAAAAGAATATTAAGAGTGCAGAAAAGTAGTACAGCAACAAAAGATATCACCTTTTTTTCCAGCTTAGGTCTTTGAAAATTTTAGGAAGGTATGAATAATAACTTGGAGTTTGTTTTTTGTTTTGGTTTCTTTTTTTTTTTTTTTTTGACAGAGTTCCTTATTGGCTTATGGTTTGGCAAGGTTCTTAAAACTTCAGAAACATTTAGGACTGATTGAGTAATTAAATGTGCACTATTTCATTTCTATAAATAAAATAAAATAATGGAGGTTTTTCATGGGTATTAATTCTGAACTGATATTGGATACTGAGATATCTGGAAAAGGAGAACATAGGAGAACAATGAAAAACAATTAAAAACAGATTGTATACAGTTAGTATTTTTCTGTCTGCTCATATGCTCTTTTGAGGAATACACAAGCTCATTATCTGCAATAGTAGCCACTCTTTTTAAGTTAGTACAGTAAATTACTTGTTTGAGATTTGGGCTTTTCGAAAAGATGTGAGGTATGGCTATAATATTCAACACATTTTGAGTTGCAGTTTAAAATTAATATTCCAATTATAAGGAACTTAAATATGTTGGTGAGGAATGGGTTTTTCCTTTTAAATTAAAAAAATACTGAAATCCTCATCTCTTGAAAAGCTGTAGCGCAGTTTGAGTGCCTTTGAGAAAGATGTGCCTTAGTTAAATACACATAATTGGGCCTGGAGTGCACAGTGGGACAATCCAGTATCCTTTTTTGGCATAAATGTCTATGAAATTTCAGATTAATAATATGCCTATTATATACCAGACAAATCTACAGAGTACATGAAGATTAAGTCACCAATATAAAGCTAACAAATTTATAAAAGGAGAGAAGGTTACTTGTCTGCTATTACTGAAGACATTTCCCTAATTACACATCAACTGCATGACCTGAAAGATCAACAATATGATTTGTTCAGAGAAGAATACAAGGCAAACCTTACTGTTCATGGACTTTTCTTCTCCTCAAGACTTTTCTTTTAAATATGTTTTGAAGAGATTTCTTCTTTCTAATTAATGTGTGTAGTTATTCACCCAGAAGTTCATCATGTGGAGCAGGAAGTGTAATACTCTAATTTCTATGTTTGGGATGCTGATTTGGTCTAAGATACTTTGGTCCATACTTTTTCAGATCTTTCTGCTCTAATGGGATGACTTTTGTGAGGATGGAGCAGACATTCACTTCATCACAATTTTTTCAATACAATCAAAATTCTAGTTCTCACTAGATTTGCAAAAGTGAGCAAAAATCTCCGAGGAATAGCACCAAGCTATCTTTTTGGTATAAGACAGTTAAATAGTTATGAAAGTCTTGTAGAAAATCAAGAAGCCTTATTACAGATATCTTAGCAACAGTGAGAGAAAGGTGAAGTACTGGAAGAAGAATGGGAAAAGTAGTGAGGAAAGTTGTAGAAAATGAATTTCCTTGGATATGATAATAAAAAGATGAAAGACTTGAAAAGAGAGGAAAGAAATGTAAAAAAGGATGAGGTAGAGAACATAAACATAAGGAGAAATGATGCCTGACTTTAATACTGCTAAAAACTGCAACATTTATTGCACAGCTTTGTCTTTTTGTTGTATTTAGTTGTATTTTGCAGTGATATGCAATAATAAGGTGGTTTTCTGTGTACCTGAGAATAGGATATTATTTAATTGTTTACTTTCCAGTAATTATTCACAATAAATGTGTTCTATGGTTAGTAAACTGATCTTATAATAAACTGTGATGATTTATAACCAAAAAATCCATCAGCTAAGAAGCACACTCCTAAAGATTTCATAGATTTTTCACTGCCATTCATGTTTCAGTCTTTTTCTCCCATCCCTTTTTCTCATTCCCTTATCTCCACCTCCAGTTCTTTTTTAGGGGGTTAAATTTTGCTGCTGAAATTTATGTGCAAAAAAAAAATCATACACAAGAGATCAAGGCCATCTGTTCATTTTCAGTAGGGACATGGTACAAGCATTCTGATTTAGTTCCACCACTGGACTCTAAAATCAAAGACAAGAATATGCTCTTGATGCATGCAACCATTTCTTGTAAACATGTTTCTAAGTATTCTATTTATTACTGTCTGGTTTTCCTTGGTGGGATATTCTAGACCCTAGGATACAAGCTACTCTTCAACCTATTTGAATCTGGAATTCAGTTTTCACATATGTTGAGGGGCTTCCTTTTCCCTGAGGCAGAGAATTTAAGTTCTTCTTGAATCAGATTACATTGATCATTGAATGCCCAAATGCCTCTTGTTCCACATTCATTACCCCAACACAGGGGACTTTATTAATTGTTTTATAGCTGTTTGCAGTTCTCTCAGAGTCAATATGAATTAGAGTCAAAAGGAGTAAAAATTATTATTTCTGATGAGCATTAGGAATTCTGAATTCAGTTTAAAACAGGACATATCGCTGATAAGCAGGTGCATGAGAAGAATAGAGCATGGAAATACAGTATAATAAATCATAAGTGTGAGTTACCACTTAAATTAAGCTTTACGATAATGGAGAATACAAAGTATTATGACTGTGTCCAATTTCCAGCTGGACTTAAACCACAAAACTGAGAAAATTCAAAAAACAAAACACAATCTAAAAGGAGATGCTGAAAACCTTCAAAATTAAATTATAGGAAAGTGGCTTGGTCTAAAAACTCATTAATCCATTTAATTTTTATTTTTAAAGAGGCACCAGCTGTCTCTGAGAAAAGCTAGCCAAAATTCATGAGTTTAACAAAATGTATTTATAAGTAATATTTTCATAATATTTTATTTGCAGATTGTTCAAAACACAGTTTTAGTAACCTTGTTACAAACTCTTTATCAATCCTAAATATTGTCAGCTTACAGACTTATGTCACATGAGCAACAGGGTTTTTTTTACAGTTTCAGGAAGTTTTCTTCCTCTCTGAAGTGTAAATCAGTTGTTGTCAGAAGACCAGTTTCACACAGTGATCATCAATTGTGAAGGTGGGCTGGGAGATTTTGTCATTAAAAGGTTAATGCTCAAGCAGACCTTGTTTGATCACGGAGATTTGACTGAAAGACCTTCAATTGACCCTTCCAACTTACTCATTTTGTGATTCTCCTAAATTAACCAGTATATGCTTCTATCTTTTGGAATTCACATTAATATTTCCTCTTGTTCCTACTGTTCCCAGTTCCTTATTACATGTGTAAGAAGAAATTTAAGATTGGTAAGAAGAAATTTAAGATTGTCAGAAAGGATTTAAATGTATGTAAGGGAAGGGAGTTGCTGATCCTGGGTAGAAAAATGGGCATGAATTAACTCCTATTGCAGAAGAAGGGAACTGCTGATCTGAATGATCAGGAAAATGCTCATCTGCTGCACCATAGCATGTGGACACCATAGCAGAGGAAAAATGATGACTGAAGTCAAGATAAGCCTTGGTGTTGCTAATACAAAAGTATTTGATATCACACAGATATGGATTAATTGAAATGTTAATTCCTGATTCATTTTGAAGATCTGACTCCCCAGAGGATCATTCTCAGGAAGAACACATGATGACCTAGGACACAGCAGTTATTTCCAGACTGAGAAAGAAACTCAGCAAAGTAACAATCAGACTGCAAAAATGCAGAAATAAAGAACAGAATAAAAGGAATAAATCATTTCATGGGATAAAAGGCAGCTTAAATGACTGATCTGAAACTTCCAATGTCAAAAGGATCAGGCCTGCAGTATCAGTGTCTGATAGTCAACTGCTGTAGAGGACATCATCCAAGACACCTTCATATTTCAGAAGGTGCTGCTGGTTTATCTGTATCATGGATGTGAACTCTAAAGTCCAAGATAGGAGACATTAACTTAAGCTTATTAGGAGAACCCAGGGATTCACCACTGAGGGTGCATGTCATGTCGGTAACACTATTCTGCTAATATTTTAATGATAACATGATGCTGAATTTTAAGCATTTATATAATACTATTGACATAATTTAATTATTTTATAAGACCACTATGATTATATTTTCTACTGTCATTCATGTAAATACCTTAGTGCTACGATTGTCAGTTATTCTATGTGGTTTTGTCCCAAAATTGAATGTTTTTTAACAATATTTTTTTTAAAAATAATTTTACTTACCCTTGCTATGCTTGGGCTGAAATTTACTTTCAGTTCCAGTCAACAAAAGCTATTAAATATTATACATACTTCCTCACATCATTAATCTCTTTCCTTTCTGGATAAAACCTCTGCATGCTGCTGAAGACTGTCCTGCCAACAGCTTACCCAATAAATTCAACTTCCTCTCCTCTAGGCTTTTCATTCAGACTGCCTTGTTTGCTGCCTTCTGACCTTCTCTTGTGTCTTTCCGTTAGTGATCAAATGCTTTCTAATAAAATCTTCATCCAATATTGCTTCTTCTTTTGCAACATATTAATCCTTTTATTTTGCAGATACCACATCAGTTTTGTGACAGTACTACAATTCTTACTAGATTATATCCATGCATATTTGTCTGTCCTTTTCACTTCTTATCATAAATTCCTGAACAGCTCTCCTGAAATTAGATATCAAAATCCTGCAGAGTTTTATAAATAAATCTCAATTTATGCCATGTTATGTGCTTTCCTTGAAACTGAACCTCCTATGCCCCTTCTAATCTCTGTTTAGTCATCTAGCTGTAAAAATGCCTTTTATCATGATTGAAATTGAATAAGATAGTTTGCACTCTCATTTGCACCTCTCTCCAGCTTCTCTTGAAGCCTGGGCACAAATACAGACTTTACTCGTTGTTCAAGAGGAGCAAACTTTTTGCTGCTGCCTCTAATTCTGACAGAGATTCCATGATGTGTGAATATCTGCTGAGACCTGACCAGAACATGCATATATGTTCAGAAGCTGAATGTTCAGATGATTTCAGTTTAGCAAATTTTGGCTAAGTTATCAGACAGGTAGAAAAAAGGTGCTATCCTTTCAAATATAAGGAACCCTTATGGTAAATAATGCGATCATCCATAATTGCTGTAATTAGTACCATATTTAATTACTTTAACTGTTTTTAAACTAGTCAGGTAGTTCAATAAAATCACATCTTTCTTGCCTCCTGTAAAATTTATTGTAGTTGCATACTGGTCTTAATTTGATCTGAATTTCTGAAGGATGTGGCAACATTTCCATACAATATAGTTTGGCTGTAAAAGCTAGTGAAGACAGGATTTTTAATCAGTGTGAGTTTCTCTGCAGAGACTCTTCAATTCTTTGTTTCACATCAGAATGATTTGTCTGCACATTGCAAACAAAATGGACTGCTTTGCCAGCAAGCAGTAGTCTCATGTTTTAGCAAGATGACATGTTTGAGAGACAGAAATTACTTTAGAAATTGGTCTCAGTGCTCTGGCAACTAATGTTCATTAAGAGATCCCAAGACATTTTTATAAGGATAAGGATAAACACATTTTGTTGGCAAAAATCTAGTCTGGGTAAGTTGATTATCTGTGAAACACCTCTGTATTTCTCTCTGGAGGGGTGATCAATCACTTCCCTTCTTAAAAGTCTTTTTTCCTGGGAAATTGTTGGGTTGAGTTTTTTTCAGAAGTTTTGTTACAGAAGATAACTACTATGCAGCACCCCAGTTCCACTTCACACAACAAAAAGATGTATTGAAAGAATAAAAAATTAAGAGCAAAGAATGTAAATGGTGGTTACTTGCATGAAAACTAATGGAATACAGGTAAACTTATGTGGTGTGTACCTACATAAAGGCAAGAAGATTTATTGGAACAAGATGAATAGAACATTTGTGGGATGGTATTTGAAGATGGCTTCTTGGTACTCCTCAACCATTTTCCAAAAGTCTTTTGCAGGTGTGATTTAATTCTCACTGGTGAATGCTGTGGAGAGTTGCTGACTCTTCAATCTTCCATGAAAGAAGTTTGAACATAAATATTTTTCATTTTATTTTTAGGAAAAAAATTTGAGAACAAAACAAAACACAATGACCTTAGATAAAAGAATTACATCACCAAACCTAAGATGTGCACATTGATGCTAGCTTAAATATTTGCTCATTATTTTGTTATCAGAGTCTAAATGATCAAAGAACTTCTAGAACTTAAATAGAGGACTGGAGGGAAGAGAAGCCATCAGGATCCATTTATATTTACATACAGGTATTTGCTGAGTATAAAAATCAAGGAAATATGATGACAGATGCATAAATAGATTTTGTATGCAAAAACCCTCAATTAATACACATTTATATTTATACTTGAGAAATTATTACAGACTCATTTAGATGTGACTCATTGGAACAGTCTCATACTCTGACAAAGTATCAAATAAATTTAACTGAAATAGCATACATTTGACAGAACTGACTTTGCTATCCATTTTATAACTTTAAAAAAAAA
>PYHW01010409.1:3917958-3952450 GCA_013186435.1 Turdus rufiventris | reverse complement strand
CCCCAAACCAGACACAGGGCCTTGACCTTGGCTTTCTTTAACTTCATGGCATTTACACAGCCTGCTCCTCAAGCCTGTCAAGGTACTTTTGGGTCATACCTCTTTCCTTAAGAGAATCAACTAAAAAGCCCAGCTGGGTGTTACTGGATATCTTTCTGAGGAGGCACTCAATTCCACTATACCAAAACTTCTTTTTTTTTTTTTTNTTTCTCCCTAAATCCAAAGACCTGGAGAGGAAGGGAAATTCTGGAGCAAGGAAGACTTATTCTTGGTTGAAGAGGATGAGATCAGGTAATAGTTAAGAAAACTGTCCATGCATAAATCCATGTGTCCTGACGGGACAAGTACCCCACAAGTACCTGGGGAGTTGGTTGGCTCCTGACTCTGCTTGAACAAGAGCATTAAACAAAATGAACTGCAAAACTCCCTCCCAATGTCAGCCATTCTATAGTTCTAAGATTCAGAGCCAAGTAGATAAGAGTTGGAAAGAGACAGGAAAAGTCTCAGAAAACCTTAAATCTTCATATCCATAGCTCAGAATGTAAAGGGACAGAAGATCATCCAAGATAGTCTAAAAAGAACAGGGATTCAGTTAAAAAAATGAAAACATAAAGGAAAATTATCCAAAATCAGAATATCCAAAATCAGAATAACCAAAAGCAGAAAAACTGCATAACTGGAACATGTAATTTTAACATTGGACTAGAAATTCTGGTACAAAGCTGTAATGTTCAAAAAAATGTTAAAAAAAAAGCCCTGACTTTCCAATTTCTGTCTGCAGTAAGCATTGTCATAGATGCACATGTAATTCGACGTCTAGGGTTGAAGAAAAATTTGCTTCAGAGATAATATATTTATTTTTCCTTTAAGCAATTTTCAAGGAAGTTGTGTAGAGAGTAATTTGGATTTGAGCTAGCAGGCTAGCTCCCTTCATTATGGCTTTGCAATTTATTTGCTTCATAGCTTCACCCAGTGAAGTGATATACATTATTTTCAAAGACAATATGGTCTGAGAGTTTATTTTGCATATCGCCACATATCTTGGATTTTTCATCTTGCATTACATTATTTGCAGAACAATATACAAGTAGTAACATTAATAATAAAAATAGCAATAGCAACAGCAATAATGTGTGGGAGAATCCATCAGAAACAAGACAACATAAATGTACTTTTTGTATTTTTTCACTGTAAAAAAAAAGTAACCATAAAATATGGTAAGTTTTTCAGAACCTCTCACAAACATCTCTGAGCAGCTTTGCTCATTTTCACATTATCCCACTGTTCCTATTATTATCTAATCCCAGACCTATTTGCTTAAAAGATTTTTGAAAACATCTGTTTTCTTCAGTGCATATGAACCATCATGATTATGAAAATCCTTAGGCTCTGAGTCAGACTGAAGCCCTATGGTGATATAAAATCCACAAAAACAAAGTAGAAGTTTGCACCTGGCACCTCCCATATAAGACAATTTATGATTTTAAACCACTTTGCTTTTCTGTTTCTATTTCCCTTTTCATCCTGCATTTTTTGATCATTGATAGTTCTAGTGATAGATAGATCTAGTCAAAGACTGATATTTTAATGTACTTTGTCTTGATAGAATATTACACAAGTGGATGCATAATGTCTTAAACCTTTTGAAGGACATTTCCGATCTGGCAAATCACTTATAAAGCCCTCCTGGATACATTGCAGAATTGTATTTTAAAACAATATTACAGCAATTGTTTCTGAGTCAGCAATACTCATATACTTAAATGCTTTAAAACTATGCTTATTTGCTTATCAAAAAAAATAAATTACCATTTCCACGGATTTCATGTGATGCATATAGTCAAGATCATGCTGCAGTTTTTTTTTTTTAAATATATCTCTGTACTTTTCATGAGAAACAGTCACCTTTGTAAAATTTGTAGTGTGGTGGAATAGAAATAAAACTTTGAAATACACAAAAGTTTGAATGAATCTAGAAATATGTTTTCTACAATTTCTATCTCTTTTTTTAAAGTGAACAGGTACAGAAAGTTTAGGTTTCACTTTAGAAACATTTCTCCTTAAAATATATCCTATCTAATGATTTTCACCCAAGAATGCAAATGCTCAAAAAGACCATTTTAATGCTCTGTCTGTAGTTGTTACTGAATTGCCTTGCTGTGTTCAAGACAGTGCCACTAAATTTATTCTTCCTGTTTCTACTCTGAGTATTAAAAAAAAGCTTTCTTCGTTTTGCAGGAGTTTTCCTGACACAATCTATCACTCCCATGTTTGTAGACTGTCATATAATACCATACATGAAGTAAAACCATTGAAGCAAGCACTTGAGTTTTCATTAATATATTTGTTTATATTTTCTATTTGCTTAATGTATTTTGATCCTTCAATATTTTTAACGTCAACATTTTTTAGTGTTTCAGTTAATTTTGTATAAGTCACAAATTCAATATCCTTTAGATAAATCTTTAAGAAAATAGAAATCCTATTTTTGTCATCAATTAATGAAAATTAAAAAATTACATTTCATATATGATTTTCTAGTAATAATCACAATCCATATTCACTCATTATAACAGAAAGCTATTCCCAATTGAATGATATATATTAACATATTATCCAAGAACAATTTATAAGAAAATTGCCTAATTAATAAAATATTTGAGATAGGGAGAAAAAAAATTAAGTCCAACGACAAAATACTCATAAAAGAAGAAAAATCTATTATGCAAGCATTTTGTTTTGCTCTCAAAATCAAAAATACTCTTCTTGTGAAGAAGAACATTCATGTGAATTATATATTATTTTCTGGCTTTCATTGTATTATTTCTCTGCTCCAATGTTGTCCACTTGGTCTTAATTAGTATCTCCAGACACTGGGTAAAAATTTTCTAATAAATTCAATAAACTTCAAGGGTTTTAACCATAATTGCCATATTCTGAGTTCTAGAAAAAATAGACTTTATGTGATTCTGCCATGAACTTCTGCAAAGATAGAGAAGATAAAGGAAACAGGAAGTAGAGTCCTGCTGTGTTCACCAAGTAATAGAAACTTATAAGTTAGACATTTTTCTTCTGGTATCAATCTAAGGAATATAAGAAGTCCTGTGTATCATTTTTCTTTACCACCCATCTTATCTTCTTCAGAACTATTCTTTAGATTAAAAAAAAAAAAAAAGATTCATAAAGTATTGAGAAAATAAATTAAGTACAGTCTGAATTCATGTTTTTGGTCATTTGAGATACCTTAGAATATTTCAAATGCCTGTACAGGGATGATGACCTAAGGCTCACAAGATACAGCCTAAAGCAGACACTTATTCTCAATCTCAGTTTTAGGTCTAGGATGACTATAATAATTTTGATTTCAGATTAACCATAGATGAGATATAAATAAGAACATGCTGCTAAAATTGTATATATAAACTTGTAGCAAGAGACATTTAGCAGTAATTTTTAAACTGGTGAGGATTCAGCAATTAGCTTGATGGGATAGAAATACTGCAGTAGATTGTTGAAATAATACTTCAATCAGTTCCATAATTACAATTTCTTATCAAGATCATTCTCATCCTCTGTGGAACATAATTTATCAGAATAATGTTTGGATTGTGGTAATTAATACTTTCAGACAAAAATATAATTTCATATAAAACAGGGAATAAAATTGAACTTTCTGCTCTACAGCATCATTACATCCATGTTGAAGTAAATTCAGTGCTTTGAATCCATTAACTTTTCATTGTGTAGTGTTATCATCCACTGCTAAAGATTAGCTACTGACACATTTATCAAAGGATGATAAATGAGCTGTCCTTTCAGATGTCTGATTATCTGACCTTTCTTCAGTTAAAAGCACAAGGGGCTGACAGTGTTAAGTGCTTGCTAGTTTAGAATGAAATTGAACCTAGGAAATGAATGCTTGGTATTCTCTTCAAAACCACAAATAGATTCCATCAATTTAATTTTAAATTAAAGAAAACAAAATTTATTATAATGCTCTGTAGAAACCACATATTTCCATAGAAGTTTGTGGGGTTTTTAAACTCATTATTTCATGAAGAATTCTTAATTCTAAAAGTTGCATTTAAGAAAGAACAGTTTTATCATCATCTGCTTGTCTGTAGATAGGCAAAAAACACATAGGGTTGCAGAATACTTTCAAGTGTCTAGCAAAAATGTACTAACTTTTATCTATTTCTATGACATCCAAACAGCTTCTGTTATCTGGATGACCACAAATCTATAAACCTTCAGCATTCAACTACAGAGTAAATTCACTAATATCAGATAAACAATTTTAAATGCTTACTAAAATTAGTCTGCACTTGCACAAACTGTGAGTGATGAAGTCCGAAGCTTAGATGAAACTTTTAGACTGCATGAAACAAATACAGAGAAATAATCGGTGTTAAATAAACAACCAAATATTGGGTTTGACATTCCTAATTAAATAAACTTTGCTAGAAAGTAGACCTCTACGCTTCCAGTTTAATGTGATTTTGCACATGTCCAGAGACCTTCTGGAAATAAATATTGCCCATCTAAGCTCCATGTTAAATACTGTCATTGGTGAGGGCCTGAAGTAGAGTACTGGGCTAGGAAAAGTCAATATAACTTCTTTAAAAAATATTTTTATTCAGTCTAGCCATCTGCCTTGGCTGCTGATCATCTCTGAAGCAAAAGAATGGCTCGATGAAGTGGTACTAATCTCCGAACTATGAGATTTATGCAGATGCATCCTTGGCATAAAAAGCTTAAATTAAAATCAATATGTGATGCCTTATCATGTTCCTTTGCCATACTGAGTGTTATAGTTGGTTTTCTTTTCTAGGGAAATCTTGATAATTATATCCTCCTTCCAAGCTGACTGGACATGAACTGTCCTTAACTAGTAGTCAAGACGTTGAGATTATTAGCATAACAGTAAGCCAATATTCTTATCATCATGATTTACTAACATGAAGAAATCACTTTGGGATTAGGGCAAGTTCATCTACTTTCACTGTCAGGAGTGTAAGCAAAGAAAGAACATTTCTCTTTAAAAATATGGAGCTGTCCTGAAATTTTTCTGAGTTATTTTTCTTACCTTGGGAATAAACACTAAAACTTTAGAAGATGTGCATCTAACACAGGGGGTTTTAAGACCACAAATGGATGAACGCACAGCTGTAGTGTTGCTTATAGCAAGAATTATTTTCCTGAGGACAGATCAGTCCTAGGAATCACATCCTTGAATTTGTAATGCATTAAACACTTATTAAATTGGTACACCTTATCCAAACCTTTTGGCTAAGTTGACCTATTTCAGCCAAAATGTAGTTTTGCTCAAATAGAGTCATTGGCAACATGACAGTGAAGATTAAATTAATCTCTCTTCCTTCCCTTACTCTTTTTTAGTAGAGTCTGATAGAGTGATGCCATGACACTAGTTAAACTTTTAGATGTCAATATATATTTAAAGTTGATCATCTGAGCTTTTTTCCCTCAAACGTCTACCTGTCAGAATGTCTTCATCTTCTGTGACAGCTACTGTTTCTCAGTACATGCCTACCTCTGTAAATAAAATTTAATTACAGATTAGGCCAGGCTGAGTGCAGGACTTAAATCTTCCAGATTTAGCTTTCTACACATGTTCAAGACCTCACCACTGGTCAATTCGTTCCATTAGTCTAGACAAAGATTCAGCATCTGCCAGATGCCCAGCTAAATAGCTCTCTAAACTCCCTGCACTAGATTTCTACTCACCGTAAATCAAACCTTAGACCTCAGACATGTCTCTGGGTACTGATGTCTAGACACATGCATCTAAATGTCTTCATATCAGATTCAACCACAACCTCAGGTTTATAATTATACAAGTAGACACACGTAGTATTGTTTTTATATGTACACATATATTCTTGCTATCTCTCCCAAAGGATAAGGATTGGCTGTACGATTTCAATGTGTATCACATCCAGCCCTACAGGTATTGTACAGAGTCATCAAGAGCATGGGGAACTGATTCAGTAAATTAATCACAAAACAAGTTACTGTTTAGGTGGCCAAAGTAAGAGAGGATTAAATCCATATTTGCTTTTCAACTACTTATTCTTTAAAACAGAATTGATTGCCAAAAATGAGACAGGTTTTCACTAAGATTTGAAGGATAACATTTTTATTCTAATTACAATAAGAACTCTCTTCTAGAATTAGTTGTAAATTAATCTACATTTAGAAAATAACTTTTCCCAGAAATTGTCCTCCTGGCACATAATACGCTAAACCTGCAAGACATTATATCTGGGTTTTGTTCACTTTTCCTCAATGAAGAATACATACAGATTCTGAAGTAAGAATGGTATTGGAAGAAATAACAACAATCATTAGTTTATTTGTCCTTTATCAGAATATTGCTAATCTGTATTTACTCTCTGTATTTACCGTCCTTCTTCTCATCTCATTTTGCTTCATTTTATAGATGAAGTTAGCATGAAACCTAATTTCTTCCTTTTGTTTCCAAAGTATCAGATGCTTTCTCTTTAAAAGCTCTTCGAGTTGAATTTACTGATCTATTGACACTGCTATTTGAAGGTTAGCAAGTCACCTTAATATGATTGCTCCTCTCAAGTCTCCATAGGTTAAAAGATAATCAACAATAGGAAATCTTTAGAAATCTGATAGAAATATTTCAATGTTGAAATATTCAGAACTTTGAGATATGATCTTGTGCTTTGATTAAAATATTTCTCTGCCCCTCATTCTCCCTCTTATATGAGTTGCGGGGCTGAGCCATATTTTCATGGCAATTTCATTTCAACATTGTAGGTGTGTCTATAAATTTACAAGATTAGAATGGATACCTTCCTCTTCCTTTAACCATCTGGCTGATAGTGGTGTCATGAGTAATACTTTCTAGTGACAATTGAGTATATTAGTATGTTTCCATTCCAGCAGACTAGCTGACAATCCATCATAATCTAACACGCTCCTGGGAAATTCACAGGGATTATCTGCCAAAGACTTGATAACATTTAAACACCTAATTACAATTCTTGCATGTATGTATTGATTTGAAAATTTTAGAACTCTTTCCAAATTATCAAAATGGTTTTTCAACCCCTTCCCTATCATTTGTGGTTTTCAATTTCATAAAATTAGATAGGCAAAATAAAAGGACTACCTTTTTAATTTCTGAGACCACTAATGAAAAAAATAAGTAACTGTTGTCCAATAAAGACAAGCAGAAAATGTCACCTTATTCATGCTCAAGTGGCAAAGGACCCCTTCATAACAGCATGGTGCATTTTTCCAGCTAGTCTTGCACCCATTTATGAATGTGCATCCTACCATTTTCTCTCCATTTTCTTACAGATATCAAGTATAGCTTTTTCAAAAACTTTTCCATTATTACAGTATGCAATATTTCCTAACTCTCAGCCATGCAGTCTACCACAGAAAAAAAATTTAATTGTTTTGACATGTTTGCTTCTGATTAATCCATTCTGACTGATACTGAATTTATTTCCTGTGGATGGGCACATTTTCTTCCATATATTTCTGAGGATAATATAAATAATGAGTCAGTCTCCTTTCATTTTATCAACAAATACAATTTTCTAGAATTTCACCCATTTTCCATCATTTCTTCAAAAATAAATGTTTACATCCCTTCTACAAGCAGTTCTTTAAATATTGCAAATTAATTTTTGCTGCATCTAGTTTGTTTAAAGCCATCTGAATTGTGACATTACCTTATGATCTGTTTTTCTGTGCTTACCACTCTGTGACTGCTATCAATGGCACTAGATACCTCCATGCCATAAGAATTATATTATTTTCATTATATTTTTATTCAATAGGCTTCCATTTTTTTTAAAATTTAAAATTTATTTTGATTCAGTTAATACTTTTTCCTCTTTAGAAATAGGTTCTTATTAGTATCGCAAAACATCCTGGTGAAGCACTTGCAATGAAAATAATTCTCAATAGAAAATAAAAAATAAATAAATTTGAATAATAACTGATAATACAGAATCATTGAAAGACCAGAAGAAATAGAGGCTTCAATGACATTTAATGACAGAGCAAGATTTTGAAATATCTGCTCCAGAGAATTATTAGTCGTGCTATTCTGTGGCCTAAACTAACTAACTGTGAACTAATCCATTTAAATAATTGGGGAAATAGCCTTCAGAGAGATAAAATAACACAAAGAAAGAAAAGTATTTGTAGTTAAACAGAACAAGACATTGGGATATTTTCGACATCTGGTACATTGATGGGATGCAAACAAGGCAAATCCAGATTTACCTGTGCAAAAAAGATAAATGAATGCAGTATGGGAAAATAATTTTGACAAAGAGCTAGCAAGTCCTGTATAAAATAATGCTGTGCTTGTAATCCAATGCACTGATTGTTCAATACCGGAGAACAGGGGAAAATAGAATTCATTGCTGAAACTGAAAAGAAGGCATGGGAACTGATACATGAAAGAGTAGCTATTAAACACAAGAAAAGCAGATAAATAACAGAAAAAATTGAAACAAAAATCAACAGTGGAGGATTACTCAGAGTTGAGGTGACAGATTTTAGTGAATTGAAACAGTAATAACTGAAAATTGGTTCTGGAACAACTTGAGAGATCTGTCTAGCTGAAAAGATACGCTGTAGTTGCTAGAGGTGTCTATGGTGCTTTAACCCGGATTTTGTTATGGGGAAAAGGCAAGGCATCTTCTGTGCTGAACTAAGAATTTATTAATAATTAGTGCTTTAACAGTTTAAGAGTCCATGTTACCTTTTACAGAACACTCTCATTAATTACAGAATCATAGGATAGATCGAGTGGGAAATGACACATAACCATCATAGAATACAATTGCCTGCTCCTGCACTTTTTAGAGATGATTCTCAAAAGATGACCAGCACTCACTGATAGTGATATTTACATAAGCAAATTCCTAGAAAAACTTACTACTTGGCTCCCTCAGTAGTCTGAAATCTCCTCTTACCTCATCAGGTCAAAGTTTTGCTGGCAGTTTTTCTCCTATTGCTACACAAACTTCCTATTACATACCCTTTAGATAAATGTATACCTTTTATATTTTCTAGTGTTGTGATCATTCCTTCACTGCCCCTTCAAGTCCAGAAAAGGATAAATATATTAAAGAATCAGAGCTGAGATCAAAGCTCAAACTTTGCCCCTGCCCAATCCAGTCTAGGAAGAAGGAGGAAGACTTCACAAAACCCTCTGGAAACATATTCTCATCTTCAGCCACCACTATTGTGTCCTCTTGGTTTTTCTGTATTTAAGATAAAGAAAAATACACCAAACGTTAGAAAATGGAATAATTTCTAAAGCAAACACATAATCATACTTTCTTTTTAATATAGTTGGAATTCACATATGTTGATAGGTGATGATGCTTAATTTTTCCAGATGTTTTTTACTCTGCAGTAAGAATTAGGTGTTTCTGTTGCTCCAGTAGTGGAGTGTAGTTCAAAGTATTGCAGACTTTTTTCTGCATTAGAAATACCTCATGGAGGCAATAAGCTTTGTTTTGCAAAGTAGACACCCATCCAGCTTCTGCAATGTGACCTCTTAGGGAAGACAAAGCAATGGGTTGGGATGCTCTTCTCTTTGCTAGTGAGGCAGTGTCTCTTTGCCTATGGCCAGAGTTAGAAATACAGGCAAGAGTAGGATGAAGTTCTCACCTACCTGTGCTTGCAAGCAAGCAATAAATAAATCTCATTGTAATAGATATGAAATAAGCATATTATCCTAACATCTATGCTGCTCTGAGACACCTAGTACCAGTTTACTGTTTGTTTCACCCACTTGTGCATACACAGTTGCCTCTCAGGGTGTTTGTAGCTAATGATCAAGACAAGACGATGCTGTGCACTCTGTATCTTCACTTAGGCTGCCCTCACAAGCTTTCTATACAGAGCTGGAATCTGCCTGACTCTGAGAGCCCCTTCTGCAGCACTACCTTATTGTCAGGGTCCCACCACTAATGTTCACTGACTCCCGAATAACATGTTAGCATAGCAGAGATTGAAAGATCAAAAATAATTAAGTGCTATCCACATAAACCCAGATTTTGGTTAATGTCTTTCAGGTCCTTTGAGAATATTTTGATCTAAGTAGTTTAGTCATTTTAACTTTTACAAGATTTTAATATCCATTAAGTAATATATATATAGTACTATGTTATGGTAGGTTCCTTTATCATCCCTGGTGCCACTGGATAAAATAAAGTGTTTGCCCCTTAATACACAGTAACTGTGCAGATGGCAATTAAAGTAGAATTTTATATCTGGTTAAAATTATAGGTGGAACTTGAGCAATTCAGACATAATTGCTTGGGATGGAATTTTGCCAAAATAAAGAATTTTGCTTTCAGGGAAATGTCCTTTGGATCTCTAAAGATCACTTTTGCTCATGCCTTTTGGTTTAAACTTTACTGGACAGATGGTATTGCCAATACAGAAAAATCCATATAATCAGTTTAATAGCTGGTCAACAGGGAGGGTTGTGCTCATGAATTCTGTTGTGCATTTACCGTGGCTGACTGCTAGGCGCCCATCAAGATGCTCCCACACTCACTTTCCTCAGAGGGATGGGGGAGAAAATAAGATTTAAAAAACTCGTGGGCTGAGATAAAGGCAATTATATAAAAGCAAAGAATGTGTGTGGAAGCAGAGAAAACCAGAAATGCATATTTTCTACTTTCCATCAGCAAGAAAAGCCCAGTCATTTCTTGGAAGTAGAGCCTCAGTATGCACAGTGATGCTTTCAGAAGACAAATGCCTTAATAAATGTATTCCTCACTTTTTCTCTTAGATTTTACTGCATGAACATGGTAGTTTGAACATGGTACCCAAAAAAATTTAAAAGTAGGGGGGTTTTCAATATAATTTGCATAATTCTGTCATTCTTGAAGTTCTATTATTTATGTACTGGTGTTAGTATTCACTTATTCACTTCAAATCACTGCCTTATAGCGCTAGGCAGGTTAGATGAACAGTTCTGTGCAGTTCTTGCATCAAATTCAATTTAAAATGCTATGGTAAAAATTGATACAGACTATTCTTTCTAATCCCAAACCCTAGTTAAAGTAGAATAACTTTGTATTAAGAAATAGGCTTTATTTGAGACCTAGGAAAAACAATTCTTTGTAATTAGTAGAGATGACAAATCATCCCAAACTTTCCTCCTTTGTATTTGTGCAGGACCTTTCAATACAATTTATCTCATTAGACTGCAGAGGCTGCTGATTCAAGTGGTCTGCTGGAAGTAATTAATGGAGATTTGTTCAATAAAGTGTGACCTCAAATTTCGTCTTTTAAGGCTTTAGACACCTCTGGGGACACAGAAAACAAGCCTGTAAACTAGACTGCACACATACAAACAATGCATAGAGTAGCAATGTGGAGCAGAAAGATAGCAAGCATATCTGATGTCCTGAATATGATCAATTCTGGCCCAGGCAGGTAGGCAGATAAGATACTTACATTTAAAATGCTAGAAGTTTAGAAAATTGTCCCAAATAGACTTTGCCTTATTTTTTTTTTTTTTAGTTTCAAAGCATAGTCTTGTTAATTAGTTAAGATTTAATCCTGAAATTTAAAAAAATAATATGTGGTATTTATGTGGTAAATATAAGGGAAAACACAAAAAATAAAATTTTGCATTCATAAACCTCCCCCCTCCAGAAATCAATAGGATTAAAGGAAAAAATTTAAAGAGTCTAAGGACATATATTATTGGTGGAATGTCTAAGCCATTAATGATTATAAATACAAAAGGAGAACTGCCTTAACAGATAGATATTGAACCAGATTAAAAAATACAGTTCAGAATTTGTTTTATTACTATAGTGACTGATGTAGCAGAGAACAATATTAAAATACTGCTTCCCAGTGATAATTGGAGAATTACTCAACATTATTTCCATTTCTAATACTGCCATAAGGGAGAGTATTAAGCCTATTAGATAACAATTCATTAAGTAAAGCAGTAATTAAACAAGCCACGATACTTTTCTAAGAGAATATTATGAGAACGCAATACCAAGTCTTGTACTGGTTTGTATACTCTCCTCTAAAATAATGACAATTATAGTTAGTAATAATGATAGATGATGATGATAATAATAATAATAAACAATAATGCTCTCACTGGAGTCAAATGGATTAAGTTCTCTTTTACTGTTGCTGCATGAAATAGAGCATTTGAACATGTTGAGTTTTCTCAGGTTTAATGTCACGGGTCCACTAAAGCTCACCAAGCTGACAAGGTTAAGTCATACTAGCAAATGGTCAACATCACAAATGATGACATCATATATCCAATTACAATCGATAAAATAACATTTTAGAGTGGCACTGATGGATGTTAAGATTTGACAGATGTTAAATGGAACTTAGGTTTTGAGCCTAATACTAAGAGCATTAAGCCTATCACACAACTATGAGGGTCAGGAACTCTTCAGAAGTTTTCACATGAATATTGATAGCAGAATTTTATTCATGTTGAAATTCCTGTTTGTAGATGCAATCATAATTTTAGGGTTTTTTAATAAAATTTAAGTTCATTTCCAAGATAAATCTTTAATGGTATAAATACACAAGGAATTTTTTTTTTCAGGTATGTGAGACCTAACTTCTATCTAATCCTTTTATCCTGTTGTTTCTTTAATGTTGTTAGGTCACTTAAAGGGTATCAGAGTATTCCAGAAACTTTCCAACTTTTATAACTTCCATCATAATGATGGTCTTTGGCCTACTTCAAGGTCTCTTGCATTTGCTGTCCTGCAGCTTGTAAAAACTTCATTAAAGTATATTATTTTTATATGTTTTTTCCTTTGATTAGAATCAGTATCTTCTGTCACCCTATGATTCCTCACAGAGCAAGGCAGTACAGACAATACATTGCAGCTGTAAAAATGATTTTGCCTTTTTTTTTGTACACAGTGATATGTAGTCCTGACCTGAGATCGTAGTGTCAGGGCAGGCTGGGCTCACTTCTGCTGAAGCTGAGCTGAGCTGGTTTCAGTGTCAGCCTAGTGACCTAGTGACCAAATGCCTGCTACCTCCTGTCTGAGCTTCAGCAGTGCCACTACAACCAACACTGTTAAAGTGACTTTATTGATGAACAATAACCCTTACAAATATGTTTTGGCTTCTCAAGGGTTATACTGCATCAACTTGTTTGCTCTGTATTTAACAGCATGCTGTTAATAGGTAACCTAGATCTATTACAAAGGGATAATTTTAGTCTGATTAAACGGTTTCACCAAACTGTGACAGTGCTTTGGTACTCTGGTTCACTAAAAACTAATTGGTATGTCCCTTCACTCTTGTATCATAGAGATTTAATTGTGTTGTAATTATCTTGCTAAGCACAACTGATTGATGGGAATACAATTCTGGAGACAATTCTTCTCTGATTTTACTTCAGAGCTTTGATCTATTTACCCTTTCCTGTAACAAAGGTCAGCAAAGACTGACTAAATACACATGGAGTAGTGAACCTGCTTTCTACAAAATCATTATTTTTGGTAAGTAGCTATATAGATGGATCTGTATATTTCATAATTACTACTAAGATATTCCAGAAATATAAATCAAATTAAGTTCTGATAATTGCAATAGTTTTAAGTGTTGTTTTAGTTTTTTATTTTTTAAAAGGAAAAACAAAAACCAAAAGAAATCTCAGAGGACCTTCCAAATATTACTCATCAATCTTTCTGCTAGTTTTATTTGAATAGATTATGGTTGCTTGTCCAGAACTGAATTATTCCCCCACTTTTTTATACTGCAGTAAGTGTGACCATGAAATCAAAAACAGGTAATGATATGCACCTATTAAAACAAATTTACATTGTTTTAGAGCAGATGGCTATATTAACACTTAGTAAGAAAAATTGTCTTTTAGAATTAATTTTGAATTCTGTCAGAAATCCTGAAGTGTAACATTCACAGCTATTGGTGCTTTTTCAGCACATTAAGCTTTTATGAAAGTAAAAGTTAATTACATATGATGACTAAACTCCAGGGATCGTAATTAGTGAACTGAATGGCTGCACATCAGTAATTAAATGTCATTTCAGTTCATTGTACTGAGTCTTAAACCCTACCCTTAAAAAGCTGTAGGTATTGGAATCTGTTATATCCATAGGACCATTTCTTCAGAAAACCTGAATGGAGCGCTACACAAAATATATTGAGTGGAAACCATAATTATGTGTTAGTTTCAGCACTTATGCATTAAGCAGGGTAACATTTCTCAGAGTTTGTGTATGGAGAAGAAATTGTACCTTGTCTAGATCTTTTTACCTTTTTTCCCTGGTTTTAATGTGGAGGTAGAGAAGGGAATGTTTAGATTTTACTTTTCTTTGTACAACATTTATTTTACTTTTTTTTATCTCTTTTGTTTTTTGTGGTTTTTTACAACTTGAAAAGGTCTAAAACTTCCCTGCACATTACTTAGATTGTAGAATATACAAAAATATACCTCTACATCCATCTCTGCATATGGTTTGTTTTGACTGATGGCATATCAGAGTTAAGATTTTTTACAAAGAAAGTTTTATCTTGAGTAAAACAAAACACAGAGCTTCACCACAAAGAGATGTTCTTAATCTACATTGCTATGCAGAACTTGTCAGCTTTACAGGACATGAGAGGTAAAACTGCTTTTCTGCAAGTTCACTACTAGCTCTGCATTTTAATCGCTTGAAAAATCTGTTTCCATATCCTCTTCCCAAAAAAGTGTAAGTAACCAAAAAGTATAGATTTAAAAACAACTAGGTATTCTTGTGAAAACATTAGAATATTTAATATTGATTTTCTAGTTTTCTACTTTGAAGAATATGCAAAGATGTATTGTAAAACACACATGAATTAATTTATATGGCATAAACGTCCTTCCTGAATTATGTCTGTTGACTGTGAAGAGAAATTTTTGTTCTTCTTTTAGACCAAAGTTCAGCAACTAAATTTATGGCATAGACATTTTTCTTACTCATCTGACATAAAATTCAGGCTGCAAATTATTTTTCATCTTTTTTCAGCCTAAAGACATTTACCTAATTTTTACTAAGTCCTTAAAAATGTAAGTTACTAGAATCTTTAAAATGCAATTCTGTAATTTCAGTGCATAAAAGATAAACTGTAATTGCTTTTATGTACTACATTTTGGCTTTGCTCGGCTGGATTGAGCATCCTACTGCCTTATGTTACCATTTCTTCTTTTGCATTCACCACCTGAGACAATACTGGCCATTGCCAGTATCAGAGGAACAGAGGAATCCAGGTCCAGCACAAACAGATGGTCAAATTGTAGGAAAGCCAGATTTGGAGGACTTCTCAAAAGTGTATTCCTTTTTTTGCTTTTCTTTTTTTTTTTTTTTTTTTTTTTTAGTTCATAGACATACTTTGACATTCAAAGGTCTCATAAAATTATAAAATCCAGTAAAAATCTCAAACAATTGAAAATACTGACACGTGTATCTTAAGCAAAATCAAAATAGACATGTTTACATTCTCCATGTTTCTGTCTAAACTTCCCTGATAAAGAGCACAAATAAAATTTCACTATGCTTGTGCTTATACCAACTTCCTTTCTTTCTGAGATGGTAAATTTTAATTATACTCTTTAAATATAAGATAGGACTCAGACACCTGTGAAATTGATTTTGCTCAATAGAGTTCCACTTATCTGTTGCAATACCTGTCTGTACTTCTTGGTGTGCTGTACCCGTAAAATAAGAAACACTAAATATATTAAAAAAAAACCAAAAAAACACTTATTGGTAAATAAAGTCACATTATTTTCTATTAGTACACTCAGCACACTGGCCAATGACTTAACATTTAATAACTTGTTAAACCATAGTAATATATTTGATGAGTTTTTCTGTTCTGTATTTCTTTTGCAAATGCAATGTATTTCTGTTTGTATTATATAGGGCAAATTCATAGCAACATATCTATATCTATCTATATCTATATCTAATCTATGTCTATCTATATCATCATGTACTTTGTACATATGGAAAAAAAAACAACTTAAACAACTTTGACCATACTCCATTCATCGAGTTTTCTTTGCTCCATTTTCAAAGACTAAGAACTAAAGCTGATGAAAATATTCCTGCATTAAGGGCGGGACAATTGAGTCATGCCAGTTAAAACTGTTTTCAGAAATGGGGTACTGATGTCACTACAAGAAACAGAATGTTCACATTAACAAAGGCATAGCTTAGTTTCAGTATAACATACCAGATTGATCACATTTGTATATGCTGTTCTGAAGAGGCATAACTGCATTTAGTTTGGGGATTGTTTTATTATCAAGTAAGCATTCTAAAGATTATTCCACCTATGCTGTCAATAACAGGTATCTGAAACAAACTGTACCACAATTCTACACATTTAAATTATGCCCTGAAATAGACCATACCCAACTATTAAAGTTGCATTTACTAGTAACTGCACATTTTAATTTACATTTACACCTCTGTAATCATCCTATGCTTTTTATTTCAAACTATCAACTTTTGTTATAGTCATCTGCTCTTTTCCAAGATTCTGAAGATGTCTTCATGATTAAGGTGACACTACTAGTGTTTCATCAGTACAACCTAGTTTCACTTGTGTCCTTTTTCACTTTGCAAAATTAGCACTCGATAGAAATTGATCACAAGGAAAGGTTGAAAGACCTGACAGAAGTAATACCTGTTTTCACAATTGATTAAATTTATAATCTTATATTAGTATCATTGGTATCAAAAATGTTTTGCAAAAAATTATTAGATGTTCCTAAACTCTTAATGTTTGTGTTTAACCAGAGAAAATGGCAACATCCTGTTGGCAGACCTAAATCCTGCTCCTCATTCATTAGGTCTTGGATAAGTGAATAATTCTTGGTTCGAATAAATTAAAAGATCTTTGAATGCATTAATTTCTCCAAGTCCTGTAGTTAGTACAAATTAAGATGACACAAGGGTCCTTGACATTCTTTAAATAAAATTTCAATCTATATTGCCTTTTTATATTCCTCAATCTTCTAGGAACAAGAGTGAAGACCACAAGAAAGATGAAAGAAGAGTGTACCAGTTGCCGTAAATATACATGTAGGCAGAACTCATTCACAGGTGACTGGAGGAGTAATTCTAGATTAACTCCTCCACCCAATCTAAAACAATCTTTTCTGAACTGACCTTCATGAAACCAACCTTCAGTTTGCATTCCTGGAATATCTGCTATGTAAAGATTAACCCACTCCAATTGTAATGCCGACATTTCAATGTATATCACTGTTATGCTGTTCAAAAGCTTATGCATTTCACGGTGTTTGTGTTAGATTTGGTTCTTAAAGATTTCTCTTCCCCCTTTTCCCTCCTCCTTTCTTTCTCTCCTCTTTCTCTGTCCCTCTGTCTTTGAGATTTTTAATCAATACTCAGTAGACTTTTAACTACAAAGCAGTTTTGTAGATGCTTAAAATGGGTAGGATGTGTCCTGAGATGCTGAAGCACTGAAACACAATGAGATGGCTTGCTACAATTGTAATAGCTGAAGAATAAGCTCATTATTTGAAACACTGTGACTAGAATTAACCCTCTTATCCCAGAGATTTTCACACATTCTATTCACATTCTTGTTAGAATATAAAGATGTCAAGGTTTCCCTTCAGATAAAGTCAGAATCCTAAACCACAATGGCCCCAGTGAAATGGTCTCATCCTCTTAGATGCTATAAGATTTTTATTCTCATGCTTGAAAAGATTTTTACTGTCTTGAGAATAGGAAAATAAAAAGGTGACAGAATGAAACACAAAATAAAAGCAAAAATCAATGCCTTACATTTATATGTAAGATAGAAGAATGAGTAACATAGTTTTCTTTCCCCTAACGTACAAGCCCAATATCACATTTAAAAATAAAATAGCTCAATTGCCTTTGAGCATTACTGAAGACTAAAGGCATTTCTGCCTGAGCAAAGAGAAAAAGGTAAAATACAAAAGTAAATAATTAAAGTTAAATAGGCCTACATAGCTGGTAATGAGATAGAGCATTACACCTCTAGGCCACTTCTTCACAACTGCATCAGATCAGTTGTGACAGAAATTGTTACCCTCTGACAACTTTTCAATGCCCTGAGTGAAATGAGCTACTGGGCTTAGTCTCAGTTCTAATGGCTGAGAATTCACATTGCAAAGATGTTAATCAACACTTTTATGTGGTAATACAAGCAGAGAGGCCAATGCCTAAATTCTCTGGAAGACTTAAAAAGAGATCTCTCCCCTTTGGAAATGGTCAGTGACAGTCATTCTTAAGGCCTATGGGCAGAAAGTGGTAGTCAGAGAGATAGGTTTTCTTCAGAGAAATGGGAAGTCATGTTTGAATATTAACATTAATATTAAGTAATATAATTAAAGATCTAAGCCATGAGACTCCTCCAAGTAGGTCCTTGAAGAAGGGAAAATAGTTCTGAAGTCCAGCTTTGTAAACCAACTTTTCACCCTGCTTTTCTTCATGTAGAATCCTGTACTCCACCATCTTATGTTCACTGCAGCTAAGGACACACCCAGCCTTTCCAGATCTAAGTTCTTTCCTGGGCACTTTTATTATTTTGAGATGGCACTCATGGCTTGATTCTTTTGGAACAGTTGAGCTTAGCTTCCCACTTTTCTTTCCCCACGTCTTGTTTCATCAGAAAGTCATGCGAGTGGAATCATTCTTCCTTTCAGAAAGCAGATGAAGGGTATTGCCATAAAACTTAGCCAATAGTCTGAATTTTATTATAAAGAAAAATAAATAAATAAAGTACTTTTATAAATAGCTCTCTGTTTTCAGACATTAAAAGTCTCAGTACGCCTGTACTTTTCTTGTTAGCTGGTCAACCTGTATCCTGGTATGTAGTTTAAGGGTTGTTAGAGATAAATCAGGCACTTTGACAGGTGCCACATCTAATTAGACTGTAAAACAGTTAAATATATTCCTCTGTGATGGTCCATTAGAAACATGGTTATGAAGAAATTACCAATCCATAAAGAAATCTCTGTAGGAAGTCATACTGATATTTTTATATCACTTGTCTTTTTCATTTGAGAGTATATTATCTGGTTTCTTTTAATGAATGGATATTCCACTTACAAGTAGCACTATAAAATAAAATCTTTATTAAACCACTTTATCTTCTATTAAAAATAATGCTTTTAAAAGAAGCATTAAAAACAGCTTCCAGCACAAGAAAATGAAATCCTCTTTAAAACACCTATAGATTTACTGTTCTAATATTAGAACAGAATCCAAACAACAAAAACCCATGTAGGAATCTGTGCCTTAAGATGAAAACAATGAGAATAAACTTGCCTTTTTGAATGATTTTTCTTCAACAAAACCTGTTAAAATTTTATCTACATTGCAACCAAAACTCTCCAAGAGTGAACTTCAAATAGTTCGCTGTAAATTCCAGGAGTGAGCATGTATTTATTTTGAAAGAATTAAGTTCTTTATCAAGCAAAAGATCTGTCATTATAGGTTGACCAAATACGTTCAGATCGAAAGCAGTATTTGTGTTTTCCTTTTATTAATTGTTTCAAAAGTTTGACACAGTTTACTTTTCTGTGAGACAGGAGTTGTACAAATTAACCCAAATCTGACTTTAACTGTACTTCCAACAACTGTAATGAACATTGCAAGCATTAATATATCTGACCAATAGGTACCGAGATTGCTTTAATGGTACCTATGGAAACCATTAGTAAATGCAGGACTAATTTTCTTGATTTACCCCATGCTTTTTTAGGGGTTGAAAAAAAAAAATTTCTATTTGGGCTGCTTTTTTCATTTTTCACCCAATTCTAATTATGTAAAAAGAACATATATGTTTAATTCAGAGGGGTTTTAATGGGGTTTGCCTCAGCTTAGGCTTGATTGTGCTGAAACGTCTTATAATAAAAACCTTCAGTTATTTTGATATTGAAACTCAAAGTTTCTTAGTGAATATAACATTGCATCACTTAGCAGTAGACATACATAGAAGAAGAGAATGTGTGCATTTCTAAACTATCCTATATCAAATTCTTTTCCTGTCTTTAGCTGTCATATTAATTTGTTGTCTAGCGACACAGAATTGATTGTGCAGAGATACATCTGTATGAAAGGCTAGCCAGAAAAATTGTACAGAGATGTTGAAATCTTATGTTGGTTTTGTATGTCTTATGAAAATATAACTTGTCACGTGAAAGAAAAACTTGCCTTTCGACACAGGGTTGTTCAGAGTATTTGAATACTCTGAGCAGTTTGGGGCAGCAAAATGAAATGTAGCACAAAATTCTGTATTCTGCAGATAGCAATGTGATTATGATGAAAGAAAAAGAGCTTAGTGAAAAGAGACAGTATCAAAAAGACACACTTTTACTACATTATAAGCCATTTTATAAGTGACAGGTATTCAGCAACTACTATGATAAAATTGTTGTAAGTGTGAAGAATTGTCAAGAACAAAAGAACATACAATCTAGCCTGCTATTTAGCAGAGATTTGATGTATTTATCTTCAGCCAGCCACTTTTAAGTTAGGCTGATTTCTCACCAAAAACTTGAAATTCTCCTTCTATCTCAAAGACTTTCAATCTAAACATAAATGAAGATGACTACTTACTGCTCTCTATTGTCAATATAGTCATTTAACGATTAAAATCTGCAAACAGCAAGTTCTGTAGCCCTAAGTAGTCAGTCATATATTAAAGTAAATGCAAGAAAAAGATCAAACTGATATCGGGAAGAAAAGCAAAAATCAGATTCTTAACAGTAGAAGGATATAGTGAGAAGGATCTTAGAACGATACCTTGAGTTCCAGATTTGGGAACACTAGATTTATCTTCCAGGCAGCAAAGTTTGTATTTCCTTCCAAACCCAAGTATATCTCCAACTTCTGATCATCCTTGAGAAGGCAGCCTAGAAAACAGGTTTCATGCCTGAAAACCCACAAAATTCAATCTGTTAAAGATCTTCTGATACAGTTTCAATGTGCATTGGGTCTGGCTGAGCTGGAGTTCATTTTCCCGCAGCAGCCCTCACAGTGCCGTGCTTTGCCCTGGTGCTGGGAAGGAGCTGATAACCCTCCAGTGCTCTGGCTGCTGCTGGGCAGGGCTGGCACAGCCCCATCTCCCTGCCCATCAGGGGGCTGGGTGTGGGAAATATCCTGGGACACAACCAGGCCAGTTGACCCAAATTAACCCAAGGGCCATTCCATACCATGGGATGTCAGCTCAGGTATAAAAGCTAAGGGAGGGAGGCGTAAGGGATGGCATTTGTTTGCAGTTTTTGCCTTCTGAAGCTGCTGCTCCACATGTCGAACTCCTGCTGCCCAGGAAATGCATGAACATTGCTGGCTGATGGTAAATAGAGATGAAACTTTTGCCCAGCCTTGACCAGAGGGTTGTCCATCTTTGGAGAGTCCAAGGATGAGCTCTGCCATACATGGAGGAAGCTTCTAGAAGCTTCTCACGGGAGCTACCCCAGTAGCCCCAGCTGACCAAAGTTTGCAAACGCAAACCCAAAACATGTCAGGAGATATTTTGTCCTATCGGGATTAAAACATCTAGATCATGATCATATAAAGAAATTAAAAATTGGGAGTAGTAATGGGGATCCTTTTTACAAGGGCATGTGCTGATAGGACAAACAGTATCTTTAAACTGAATGGGGATAAGTTTACATTAGATGTAAGGAAGAATTTTTTTTTTTATTGTGAGTGTGGTGAGACACTGGAAGAGTTTGCTCAGAGCAACTGTGGATGTCTGTTCCCTGGTAGTGTTCCAGGTCAGGTTCAAAGGGCTTTGAACAACCTGATTTAGCAGAAGGTGCCCCTGCCCATGGTTGGAATTAAAAGATCTTTAAGGTTCCTTCCAAGCCAAACCCTTCTATCATTCCATAATTCTAAATTTATTTTCAATTAATTTACTCTTATCCCTGTGCTTGTAAATTTATTGGGAAATTATTTATAATGTATCTATGTAAACATAATAAGGATTTGAGAAAAAAAAAAAAAAAAAAGCTTTCCTAAGAAATATTATTTGGAGATCTTTCTTTTCTCAATATTCTGTTCAAAATAAAAATAATTAAAAGAATAATGACAGAGAAAATCAAAAGCCATGTCAGAATAAAATTGTGATGCTCTTCAAGACTAATGAAAATATGATATTTAGCCACCACTCCTTCCTGTAACTTCTGTTAAAATTGTTAGAGAAGAAAAAAACAGTATTAAATAATTCTTAGTTAATGTTCTGACGTATTCAAATGACTACTGATAGAATATAATGTGTTTTTATAGTAATACCTTTGCAGTATTTATAGATTTTTTTTAACTTGTATTCCTTCTTTAAAAAATAGAAAGAGTGATATATCTCATTATTTCTTTTCTGAATGCAATGATAACATGTATTTTAAGGTCATGTTCGTGTGTTAAAACATTTATGAAAATGCTTTTGAATTATGAAGTACCATACAATCTTATCTGAGAAATAAAATGACTTTGTATTAAAAATATGCTTTGGCTAGGCTTTTCCAGAATATCAGTCATTGGTATGGTTCAAGTGATTCACTTTTAAAGATATTTTCTTTCATATTTTGAATGTTCAGATGATGATAGTAGGTGCTTTAAACCAGGAATTTCCTGTTGAGTTTTTGCATATTTAAACACATTTAAAAGTTTATGAATCTACTGCTTTGAATGAGGGTGAAGGAGCAAGTTGTGACCTGTCAATTCTTATTATATCAGTTACTTATCATTAGTTGGAAAGTATATTGGATTTTTTTTCTTTTTAATGAAAATTCTCCTAGGGAGAGGAAAGCATTCTGTTCATAAATTACGGTATCTTGGACAACTAGCAAGATTCTTTCAAAACACCTGTGCTTAATTGTCTGTGATAATTTATTGAGAGGCTCTACACAGCAATATTCAAAATATACCAGTTACTTGAGCATGAGCTGCTCTTGTGCTGAATTACTATTTTCCCTACAGTGATACTAAAATTTCATAGTTAAAGAATGGAGTCCTACTAAATAGAGTGCTGTTTTCCTCTCTACTGTCAATCATAAGTCTTACAAGTAAAATGGACCTAATCCTCAGTTATCCAGTTATCTCTTACTGGGCACTGTAAGTTCCATATTCTGGAAGCAGAAAAAGGCCTATCTGATATCTGGACAATGTGTGTGTATATGTGTGTGTGTGTGTGATAGCATAAAGCTAAAAACTGTGATGCTATTCAAAACTTTATATAATTTTTGCATATTTCATAACTGGGAAATAGACCCCTTATGTAATCTGTAGATCTATCAGTGGTCAAAAAAGCCACTGAAGTGATCACAAACAATTCTACCTTTATGCTTATCACTTTGGAGAAGTATTTCAAATTTTACCCTCAGAATTTAATGCAGATTAATTGCTTCTAGGAAACCATTGCAAAGAATAAACTGATATCTCCTTAACCTTTCAGTCCAACATTCCCAGATTTGTACTTTTGACTCTTTATAAGGAGCAGCTCTTGTTTTGTTAGAAAAGCTACCAATTTCCAACTCTTTTGTTACAACCTTAGCGTAGAGAGACAATTTTGGAATCCTCAAATAGATGATTTTGATCTGGTGGTGATGCTGGCAGGGGTGGGTTATGGTGTAATTTTAGTGTGTCAGCACCTGGAGTCTTTCACCAAAAGGAATGTGATATTCATGTCAATGTTTTAAAATTTTTCTTCCAGAGATCCACTCAAAATAGTTTTCACATGTTTGCTAACACTCCTTGACACTTTGGTTTTCTTCTTTATTATCAAAATCCATATTGCATTCAAAATTAGTGGTTATTTTAATTTATGTTACATGGTATTTCTTTATGTCTAGAATAATGGTTGTCCTGGTCCAGTTCTTTTTTGTTTATTACTGCAAAGTCTCCAGTATTCACTCTGTGCCCCATCTCTTATTATCCTATGTCTCATCTCTCTCACTCTACCCCACATATGCTGCCTCCCATCCTGAGACTGCAGTATGCCTCAACACACTGGGATTTAGGTTTGTAATATCATATTCTACCTGGAAAAATTGCTTGTTACTAGTACCCATGCAAAGCTCTGGTCATACCACACAAAGGTGAACGCAAGGAAAACAAATTAACTTTTGACATCTGATGAGTTAGAGAAATGGCTGCCACACTTAAACAAAGAAAAAGAAGTTTAGAGGCAGGTCAAGAAAAGTTCAGAGCCTGACAAGCCTTAAAGTGTCAGTCCTCAGTATAAAGCTTGTGATCTGCTATTAGCAATGGCAATAGACATTCTAGTTCCCCCCATTTACACTTTGAAGATTTTAGGAAATGTCTTGGTACTCACATTGGGCTCATGGGGCAACTGTGTAGTCCCACAAATTTGCTTTTGGCACTACCAGTATTGTATTTGCAGTGCCTCAGATTTGCTTTTTCTGAGCACTTCTTGTCCTGCCCTCATATTGCTTTGAACTGAGATTAAATCTAAGCAATGGATACAGTCTTCCAGAATTTTGCTAATTTTAGGGGATGGAACATGGATATCCAAAATTACAATGCTATTCCAAATGCATTTAAATGGAATTATGTTACAGAGTAATTTAAATTTATTCCTTACAATCCGTATCTATGTTGCTGCATTCAAACTGTACTCTGCTATCAGTACCATGGCAGAGAGGAGCTCTTCTGGGATTTATACTGGCTAGAATAATTCTGATCTGAGAAGAAGTGGTGCATATGTTTGAGGTGCAAATCATTAAAANAAAAAAAAAAAAAGACTTTTCCAATGCAAAGGAAATTCAAATATGGCAATGTGAAATTGGTCAAGTTCACAAATAGGCGTGTGAATGAAGTCTTATGAACTTGAATAGTATTGAAAGATTGATTTTTGGGTGAGGAAAAATACTTCACTTCCTACAGGAAAAAAGTAAATAAAATCAAATTCTACTAAGAATGACATGCTCAAAAAGTAATTAATTTATAAAACAGTGACACAGTCTGGTTTATAGTAACGGCTGATATGCCTCACTTGGGGCCAGAGACTCACTGATAATGCTTACACAAAACAAGATTAGGTGTGTTCATGCAAAGAAAGGTACAAGATTTATTCACTGATTGATTTGATTGATGAAGATTCTGACAGGACAGTTATGGATGAATTGTAGATGCAGTAATGAAAATTTCCATAGGACACAGGCTCTGTGAGAAAGGACATATTTCTACAGCAACTCTAGTGCTGATTCTTTAAAGAATGATTTCTTTTTCACAAAAGAAAGTCGTGAATCTCTATCATGAAGTGAAAGCAACAGGTTGAGACAATGTTCCTGAATCTGCTCTATGCAGAATTGTAAATGGTTTCTGTTTATCCTTCAGAGCTATGAAAATTTCAGCCTTGAATCTGTCACAAGTTTTAGACCAGTATCAGAGCCCATACCATGGGTATGGACAGTCTATGGGGAATGCAGACAAAGCTCACATGCTACACAAAAATATTAGAAGTATTTTATATGCATCACAGCAATGCCCAATTATCCTATAATTCATCTTAAAGACTTGGGGGGTATTTTTATTATTGTGGAGAATGTTATTTGCATCTTAGATTTAATCCAAGGGATGAGTGCTATTAGCACAAGTAGTGTGCAGAGCTGGATTTATCTGCTGAGGTGTACAAAGGAAATATTAATGAAAATATGGCATAGGAATTTTGTTCCTGTAGTAAATATTTTATACAAGCTGCTGCAAGTATAAAAATCCTTACAAAACTTTAAACATTTCATGTGCTTATTCGTAGTTTACAGAATTAAGGAATAAAATAAAGCTCATTGAATCTTACGCACACTAAATCTGGCACCCCAGGAATGTTTAACTTTAACCTAGTAGCTCAGCTTCAATGGACACAATCCCACTGAGCTGGGTGTTTGCTGTCTGGGTAGCTACACTCAGAAATATTCAGTGGCACAGCATTCTCATCCTTTCAAAAGATGATTTGCAATCCATACTGTAAATCCTGAGAGGACACCCGAAAAGTTAGTATAGTGCTTAAAGCAATCTGTGAGGAAGTAAGGAGAAAGAAACTGGGCCATTACACAGCCAGGAATAAAAGAAATAAGAGACAAGAAATAAATTATTCTCTTTTTCTGTATGGCCTACTGTTTGACTACTTTTATGGGGTATGTATTAATCCCTCTCTCTCAGCAGATTCCCCTGGAATCTCTCAGTTCAGACGTGTTTCTCCATAGGACTGTTTTGCAGAAGGTGAAATAATTATCTTTTCTAAGGAGTAATGTTGACCCAGATTAATTTCAGAAGGAAAAGAAGTGGATGAGATCCTCAATAGCTGTAATTTCTTTGTACACTATTCTGGCTGCTTATAAGCTCAGCACCCTCAAATTTTCTTGACTTTAGGTGATCTGAAAAGAAATGGATAAAGTCACCTGTTCTTAGACTGGAGTTTTAAATCTACAGAGAATGCTAGCTCTTAACCAAGAATTTTAGGTGTATACTAGAAGAAAATGCATGTAGAATTTTGATACTGAAGCTTCATTTTGATCTAGGTGCCATCCATTAAGGAAACAGAGGAATAGTGCATAATATATAAGCCAAGTAAATGAAAATAACTGCATCTTCTAGCGTTGCAAACTCATAACAAACTGCCTGTGGATGATGCACAGAATAAGAATCATTTGTGGAAATTATTCAGCAAATAAATTCAAATAAGGGATGCATTTGAGAACATAATAATCTGCTCAATGACAACTAGCAAACAAAGAGAAGCAAAAATTGTCAGATAAATGACACACTATGAATTATTCACTCAGTTTTGCAACATGTTGATTATACTCTGTAATCAAATACTGTGCAACTCATTTAATCAGTGCAACTGAGGTCTGGGAAAGAAACATGGTTACACATCTTACTGTTAAGACGGATGAGGTTAGTTTGCAAAACATCTATCTCCACAGCTTTAACCTTCTGAACATCTTTTTCCATAATATGGTTCATTTGACTTGTCACAATGATGATCATAAAGACTACATTTCTTATTTTAGAAAGTAATTTTCCCCATTGTTTAAGTGCTGAACATTAGCATTTATTTAACTGGAAGCTGTTTTATATTTTAAAGGGATATTTTGTTAGGGAAATTCTGTGCTCAGTTTACGCAAAAACAAGTTCCTGGAGAAATATGTTGCTGGAGATAATTCTATGTGATGCTAACAATGATGCATTACAGGAAATGTGTGCATTTATTCTTCAAATATTAATTGAACATCAGTGTCATCATTCAGTCCAAAGGAAGAGAGTGAGTACAACTAAAGAGTATAGAAACTCTATATTTAGTAAGAGAAAAGCAAGGAAGAGACATAGGGCAGAGGAAACACAAAACAAAGCTCCATAAATATACCCAGAAACTGTGATAGATGGGAGACACATGCCCTTGTAATGAGACTTGAGCTTCACCTGCGTCCCTGAATGGAAGTCAGAGTCACTCCAGGGCTAAAGCAGGAATAGGAGCAGACCATCAAACGGGAATGAGCTGCAGAGTGTGACAAATAGCATGCTAAAGTAGACATTGAGAGAAGGTTGTGCTGCTCCTCAAATGTAGATCAAAATGTAAAATGTCTAGAAAGAGGTTTTCTACAAAAATAATATCAGTTCATTCCCCATAGTAGAAAAAAGAGAATTCCCAATTTAAAGTGTCCCGAAATGTGTTGTGTTGGGTTAAGAAAAACATTAACTTTCAAGGGGGTCTTACCCACTTTCTCTGGTTTGTACTAAAAGAGCCCATGATTATTCTGCATTTCACCATTTAGAGACATTACAAGATACACAACACAGCTCTTCCTACACCAACTTTAAGTCTGGTCTTATGCTACATATCCTGAAGTCATCACTGTTAGAACCCTTAATGCCATTCAGTGTAGAATCACAGGCACTCTCATGCTGGGATGAATTAGATTTTTTTTAAAGTGAAATACGTGACTTTCTCTAAATATATTACAATATTTTTAACTAGTTCAGTATTACCATATGTTCTGAGTCTTGAAAGTGCAAGAAAATGGACAAAGGTTTGGCTGTTAAATAACAGGACAAGTTTGTGCTCTGAATAAATGTTGAAATCTAAATTGAGCATACTGCCATTTCTCTGAGCCTTTATGTCCCATTTTAAGCAGTGATAAGACAAATTGTATCCCATTCCAACATCAGATGGTGAGTTTGAGATCAGTCATCACAAGAAATCTGAAGCAAAGATATCTTGAGGATCTTCATTAATAATGTTGATAGACTCCATAAAAAGTAGAACACATTATTTGGAGTGAAAGCCAAATAGCACTGAATTATGATTTCTGTTTAGGGAAGTGGTTCTGTTATGAAGCAGAAAATCCTTATTTTCGTATGAATTTATTTTGTTAGAAAGCATTTTGAAAGAGAGCACATGCTTTACGCTTGTGTGGCCAGGTTTTTTTAGGGGGGTGGAGGAGGAACTATGAGTGGCTTCTTTGAGAAGCTGACAGAAGCTTCCCTTGTGTTGGAATAGAGCAAACATCAACCAGCTCTAAGACAGACTCACTGCTGGACAAGCCCATAGTGATGATGTAGCATCTTTGGCACAACAAATATTAGAAAGGGTAAAATCTGGACCACAACAGCAGGCAGAAAGAAGAGCATGAATATGCAAGGAAAAGTGCCCTGTAGAAACCCATGTCAGTGAAGAAGGCAGGAGACAGGAGGTGCTTCAGGTGCTGGAGCAGAGATTTCCCTGCAGCCCCTGGTGCAGCCCATGGTGAGGCATCTGTACCCCTGCAGCCCATGAAAGCCTACACTGGAGCAGAGATCCATCTGCAGCCTCTGGAGGACATCATGCCACATCAGGGGAGGACTGAGGAGTCCTCTCCCTGTGAAAAAAAGGAGTGGTAGAGACAACATATGATGAAACGACCACAGGCCCCATTACCTGTTCCCATGCACTGGTCAGAGAAGAGGTAGAAAAAACTGGGAGCAAATCTAAGCTTGAAAAACAGGGAGGGGTGAGGTGAAGATGGTTTAGGATTTAGTTTTAATTCTCCTTGTCCTTTCTGATATGACTAACAAATAAACTTATTTCCCCAAGCTAAGTCTGTTTTGCGTGTGGCTGTAATTGGTGAGTGATTTCTCAATGTCCTTATTCATGAGCCTTTCAATCTATTTTCTCCCCTCTGTTCAACTGAGGAAGTGAGTAGCAAAGTGAATTTGGTGAACACCTAGCAATCAGCTACAATCAATCCACCACAGTACTCAAAGGCAAACACTCCACAAGAAAGGGAGAGAATGAGAGGGTTCTGTGAACATTTTGAAAATCAGCAGTGCAATTACCAGTGTGTGCTGGGGACATACAGTCCTGCTCATGGCATTTTGTGAGAAGTTAATGAATAGTTACTCAAAAATTGGAATATTTGTCAGCACATTACCTGTGAGGATATCACATTTCTTGGTGAAATGTTCTGGATAAAAATATTGTGTTGTGAGGCAAACACGTATATGTGAATGAAGCACCCCAAACTGCCTGTTTAGAGATGGTGCTTGCCCCAGAAATGAAAGTGATAAAGAGGCAGGGGACTACAAACATCATCTGGATTAAATGGTTACCAAGAAGTTACCATGACAATCTGAAATAAAGGAACAGGAACACACAGTGTGGAGAAGATACCACAGAGGAGGCAAACAAGGCAACAGGGAAACCCCAGGGCTACACAACCAGGAGGGGATGGGGAGAGTGGGGTCTCTCTGTCACCTACAGGTGTTTGGGGTTATTTAGAAAAGGATATTTCAGAATGTGGAGGTACTCAGCATTGGGTCCTATTTGTCATATTGATGATATTGATATCATTCACTGATTGCTAGTTGTGCTGCTAGTTAATAAACTGCTTCAATCAATTTTTGGTTTAACCTATGTGAACAGAGCAGTTTTCATCTGAGACAATCTAAACAATTTTAGACAGAGAAGTCAAAAATATAGTATATATATATACTATAGTATTCTAGATCTTTGGGAGAAAAAGATGAAGGTATCTGTTGTATAATATATTTCCAAATGATATGAAAAACCATTGAAGAGAATATCAGAAATGCAAACTGTGTGTGGAAAGCAAGCATTCCCAAAATGCGTACAGACCTTGTCAGACAGCTCAGTACATCAAGGACATGTGGCTGAACATACATTCATTCTGTAACTTAATGCATTTTCATTTCTTAAACTTAGTTGTAAATTCAGCGTTTTAGTTTAAAATAATTATAGAATTTAAATAATGAAACGGGTTTTTTTTTATTAAATATTCCTTTGATAGACATATTACCTTTTAATTAGTCTTCTGTGCAATAATTATCTTTCTCTTAGAGTAGCTTATACATGACACTATAGGGATCAGAGAGCAGAGCTTAGATATCAGAGATGTTACAATTATGACAATAATTGTTTCACCAGCTGAAATCAGGAAAGTAAATTTTCCATTGGGAATAGTTGTTGGATGTTTGCTTCATAATAATTTGGTCTTAAGTTAAAAATAAACTTAGAAATCCAGATTATTTAAATGAGAAAATGTTTCAGCTAAATATTAACATAACAACAATATTATATGGAAAATCAAAATATAAGAATTCACATGGAATTTTCAATATTCTACCATTTTAAGTATCACACTTAGCATTAAAACAGTTCTAACATTGTTTAACTTTTTAAAAAAATCATTTCTCCACTTCTCATAATCAGATTACGTTTAATTAATTTCTCTTAAAACAGGGTAGGGTTTGTTCCATTAAAGTTCTTAAATTATCTAAATTTTAAATAAAATTTAATTTTAGATGATAATATTGCTAAGGGTGTCTTTAGACAGTATGTTCTTGTTTTAGAGGAGACAATGACATCATGTGAATGGAGAAGATCTTTGAAATCTGATTTTGTTACGTTGTTCATAAAGTATTCAACCAAAAGCTCAACTATTTATGATTCTTGAGTTCATTTTATTTGGTAAAATTCGAAGTAATAGCATTTAAGCTCTAACCAGATGTGGCTTTTTTTTATTCTTAAGTGGCAACAAACAGCAAACAGTTACTACTCTGAGGATGCAGAAGTCCTGGAAACAAACACCCAGATGAGTTAAATGGGCAGTCTTAATGTCTTGATGTTTGATGATAATGTAGATGTTGGTGAAAACTAGCAACAAAGTCATCACTTTGGGGATTTGCATTGCAGACTTCTAGTCTGCTTCAAGTCTTTTAGTCTTTAGAACAAAAATTCTTCACATTAGTAAAAGAAGTGTGTTTATACTCAGCCCTTCGTTTTAAAACTCTAGCAAAAAGTTCTTTTAAAATATTAAAAATACTTTCAAAATTTGAAAGGCTGTTTCCTCACTGAATGTTAGTGGACCAAATAAGTCCTCCTTCCCCAAAACTTTTAAGTCATCCCAAGGAAACTTTTCCCCTAAATATTGATGTTTAGTAGTGCCCAGTTTAGCTTTCATAAACTGGAGTCATTAAACAAAAATAAAATCAGACATTGCCTAATACAGTGATATTAAGGCAGGTCAAGGTAGGGAAGAACACTGTCTTCTTCAGAAACAAGCCATGTTGAAAACATGTCAGGCAGTAGGAGAGCAAAAACTATACAGCTACATTTTGAAAATTCCAGAAAGAGTCCTTCAGGGAAAAGGATATGTGTTTATTTTAACAATATTATGAGTATCTTGTCAAGCAAGCAACCTGTTGGGCTAAATATTTAATTTTTTGATGTGTTTGGCTCAGTGGTTTTAGCTCAGCACAGAAAATTCCCCTAGAGCTGTTGTAATTAATGTTTCTGAATGTAGCAAGGACAACTGGACAGAGTCATCCACCAGGATCACAGCACACCCCACCACACCCAGTCATGATGGTCACTGCCCTGGTGTTTGTCAGTGGCTGTAGGCACAATAAATGTTCTGGCACCTGATACCATAAAATCGTAAAAGGATACACTCCACAGCACAGGGCAATCCAGTAGATGCTCACTGTGTAATGTTTACTTTAGGGAAAATTTATGCTGGCTCGTAAATGGATTCAAGCTTGCAGTAAAGCAATACTCATCTCTATCTGGCTGCTTATTTTCACAAAAGCTCTATAAAATTCATTCTGTTCTGGTATTTTTTCTGAATTTGGTAGAGGTTCTTCAACAGAACTACAGATTATTAGGGATAGAAGTACACTCAGCTGAATATTGAGTCACAAACATTTGGCTCATATAATAACCTCAGACACTCAGGATAAGGAAAGAAAAAAAATCACTATTTCAGATTTCTCCATCCATCCACTTTCTGCCTTTGAAACCAATTTTTAAAAAACTAACAACCAACCAAAACACACAAACAAACAACGTGCCCTCCTAAATCTCAAATTAATGTTTTTTTTTTCCTTTTTGTTTTATTTGGTTGGGGCTTTTTTTTAGGTTCAGGCATTTTGCTGATTATGTCCAGGTATCAAAGAATTGTTTGCCAGTGACAAAATGTGCCCAGCTTCACATATTTCAAGTTGATATATTTAAAATAAATGTTTGATGTTTTAATTTTAAATTGCTTTAATTTGCTATCTAGTTTTCTGGGGTGAAATAACTCAAGTTTCTAAGTGTTTTTCTTTCCAGTAAGAGTTACCTGTTGAATGAAAGGAATAAATTCAGGCTACAACCCACAGAAAAAATAAAATAAACTTTGGCCATGAGCAAATCTGCAAATAGCTAGAATGAAATAGTCTTTATTTAACACTAAGAGCAATGAAAATAAAGGCCTTTTTATATGCATTCAAAACTGTGACAGAAATTGTGCCTTCCTCAAACATTCTGTTTCTATTTAATTTCTTTCTAATGCACAGTATATTCTGTGGCTGTGTAGGACAAAGAGTTCTCCAAGATATTTCATGACTGTCATTGAATATAGCTACAAACTATCAAGCCTATTTCTGCAAGTCTGGAGAATCACTGCTCTTAGCCAGGTGGTGTGTTCTTTGCAGTTATCATCCTCAGTACACTTATTTATGCATGAGATAAAGATCTTAATACATTTGTGACTACTATATGTAGGGAAATCCTTCAACGTCTTGGAAGGAAGGGAGTTAGTTTCAAGTAAAAACTCAAAACTATGGATGTTCTGAGATACTGGAATTCCCTGACTCAGGAAAACTAGACTTACATTACAGGAGTGGAGGATTTCTGAAAGATTTGTGCTGTTAGCTTTTCATTTGAGTAGAAAGCTGTCCTTACCCCCTTAGTTTTGAAATTTCTACTGCTAGTCAAACCTAAAATTGCAACTTGAAATAAAACTGAAAATGTAACTTTTAATGAAAAAGTACACATAAAACTGAAAAAGTTGTGTCAGTCTTTGGCTTGTTTTTTTTTCAGATTCTAAAGAATTTCAGAATAATCTTTTTTTAACTGGTTAGTTTCTACATTTATTTATTTATTTATTTATTTATTTATTTATTTATTTATTTATTTATTACTTATATATTTAAATATATATATATGAACTTGAAACACCTGAGATTCAATTTTCTATACTGGTGTCTGTTTCTGGTTGATTTCTTTTTCCTTTTTCTTTTTTTCCTTTTTCCTTTTTTTCTTTCTCATTTTTGTGGCAAAATTAATTTGTTAATTCTGGTGACATGGTTAAGGAAAATATTACTTGTGTTTGTTAAATAGTTGTGGTTTGCCCTTTCAGTCTCAGAAACACTAAGTATGTGAGAGAGCGATGCTGAAGTACAGATTGCATTCAAAAGTTCTGTTTCTTTCACCATGTGCAGTGTGATACCATCTTGTTTTTTTTCTGATAAATTACCATTAAAATGTATGAACAATGTGACCACATATGAAGCAAAAGCACCTCAGATTTCACTGATCACAAATACAACAGTTTGGAAAAAAGATCTATTTCAATAATAATTTATATAAAAGTATTAAAGGCTTTCAGTAAATGCAGGAGAGAATCAAACGCGAAATTTGAAAAACAATATCAATTGTATAAGACTTTTCGATGACATTATTTAAAGTTAGTAAAAAGTAGGTGATGAAAAATGAAAAAAAATTTTTTTTTTCATCCTGAAAAAATATCCATTTACAGTTAGATGTTTGCGTAGTTTGTTTTCAAACTCTGATTTTTTATCCTGCATCTCAAAGATTCTTGTCACCTTTCAAAATTCCTGTCTGTCCCTCTTTGTGTAACAATACTAATGCAGCCTTTCCTACTGACAGCTAATTACTTCTCCATGTAATCACTGTATCTTCCCCATACTGCAGCACAGTTCTGAGGTTTTTAAGATCTGTAGGACAAACCCTCGCAGCAACCTCCAGCTAATTCATTATACTCTTACATTGCATAAATAACAATACAAACAAGGAAACTCTCATGTTCTTTGCTGTTAATCTTTCTGAATATTTTCTTTTCCTGAAGGCATAAAATTGCTAAATTATT
>PYHW01010409.1:3890034-3907407 GCA_013186435.1 Turdus rufiventris | reverse complement strand
GATTTACATTCTCCATTTCAAAGAGAATCTCCTGCCTTTCTTAGCAGACACCTGTCCTCCAAACTGAAACAGCAACTTTTCATTCTTTGTCCATATATAAGCCGCACCTGATTATAAGCCGCACTTTGGGTTCAGACAAAAATTTTAGTCAAAATGGTGCAGCTTATATTCGTGAAATTACTGTAATCAGCGATCAGTTCTGATAGTTTCTGCTATCTTCCAGACCTTCAACTCACTGATTTGAACTGGTGCCACACTCTTTGTGACATCAAAACTACTTATATATTTTTCCACAGCAATAATCTACATCACTGAAGAGATAATGCAATTAAACACTGTTAGGGCCCTGAATAGACCAAGATGCCTTGTAACACCTTCCTGCTGTCCTTGGGAGCTCAGCTATATTCAAGATCAGCTTCAATTTTCTTTAGCTGTGTGTATGACACAGGATCAGACCACCAACACACAGGTGAGATGTGAGCAGGAGCTGCAGAGTCTCTTTCCCCTTTGCTTGGGATCTGTATTCAAGCTGAGGGGCTAGCTCTGTGTCCTTGTGTGAGTTCTGTCCCATCTGTACCTCTTCCCAGCACTGCCCCTGCTGTCCCTGAGCTGGATTCGCTGCCTTTGCTTCCTAGCCTGGCCTCAGACATGCATGGACATAGCTGGCAATCACAGGTCGGTTCTCTGGCCCCTGACACTGAAACCCCTGCTCTTCTTGCATAGCTACTGTGGACAGTGTCCCTCGTGGGTGAGACCACTGCCCTGCCACCCCTGACAGTCCTGCCTCCCCTTTCAGGGCAGCCTGCCCCTGCTGTCTCCTAGAGTAACAGGCTCTGTGCCACCACATCAGGAAATGCAGTGGCTAAAGTAAGATGATGTACAGTATTCTGGATTGTACTTATTACTATTCCTGAAATGGAGAGTGTGTTTTCAGGTAAGGACTAATCTTTACTACAGGAAATCCATGGTACTAGTGATGCCTTAAGTTTTAGCTTTCATATTTTCCAGGTTCTGTACTGCATTAGTATGTAAATCGGAACCTCATATAAAGTGTTAGCAAATTCTCTTCACTAAACTTAGTTTGGCAAAAAATCCTTTTCCAACTTGAGAACCGAGGACTCTGTTGCAGCTTCGGACCCAAAAAAAGTATAAACAGCAAATTGAGGAGAGCAATCTGCGAGGATGGGACTTCATACATCCTTGAATACAGAGCATAGATGCATAATGTGCTACTCTCTTAATAGAAGTGACCTCTGCTACCTTGCACTGAAGTAATTTTCTCTAAGAAGAAATATGTCCAAATATTTTTTCAATATATTCCTGGACAGTAAATTATTTTTCCTTTCTCAGTTAAGTGTTTTCTCATTCTGCTGTGCATGGAATTAGGGAAGAGGGAAGGAGAAACCTTAAATAATAATAAAAAAAAATATATAAATTGAACATATTAATGTGAAAAACTGCTAGGCTTGAAGCCAGAAATTAACTATGTGAGATGATGCAGAAAAACATTTTTTGACACACAAGTGCAACCAGTTGTTTCTTAAGGCACTGCTGTTGGTAAGTACATGGAGAAGAGCCCTAATAATATTTCAAATGAAAACAGATAGTATCAACCATGAAACTTTCTCATCCAAAAGTGCTGTTTTTCTGGTAAAAGAGTTAACATTGAAATGTTTGTTCTTAATATATTGCAATACAATGAAGCTGTACACACGTTTAATAGTTCATTATGAAGAGGTTATTTGTAGGTTGCAGAAAATCTTCCTAGAGGCTGTGCTTTCAAGAATGAAAACCAGTATTTAGGCTCTTGCATCACAAGTGGATAAACCAGTCAAAGATATACAAGCAGTTGCAGTCAAAGATATACAAGCAGTTGACAGATCTTTAGGAAGTGTTTTGAAAGTAGCTGCTTCAGGCTTAGACATGCTTTTATGTTTAATATGTAAATTTGAGAGCTCTGATAGTGAAAATCACTTTTAGAGATCAGTTTGTAGTAGAATAGGAATGTAATCTATTCTGTTTATTTGAGGAAACAAGCTTTCTTCCTCCAGATTCTCATTTTGTCATGTCTCTTCCACTCGGGTATGATCATATAGATACGAAATTGCTGCCTAAAACCTAAATTTATTGAAGCGTTCACTGTCAAAACTTGTGGTTAAAGATGGAGAGTTACAAACATTGAAAAAAAAAGCCTATCCATGCTGATAAAATTAAAGCTGATGAATCTTTCTGGTGGTGTTTGGTAACATTAAATGATCAAAGGAAAGAAGAGATTATATCAGTTCAAAGTCTATCTCCACTCGGGAGCTTTCCTTAATACAGTTGTTTTTAAAAGCTTCTGTACTTCAGATTAAATTTTTAACTAAATTACTTAAAGTGCTTGTTAATCAGCTTTCCTTCCTTTTTTTTTTTTTTTTTTTTTTTTTTTTTTTTTTTTTTTTTTTTTTTNTTTTATTTTTTTTTTCTGTTCAGAAAGGCCCAGTCTGACATGACTTAACTCTTGTGCAGCTGAGAAAAAAGAATGGATGGATGCAGTGTGGGGAAGAGAGAGTAGTCAATGATACTCAAGCAAGGTAAAATGCTACCAGGTTCTGTTACTGAAACTGGTAGGCAATCTTAGGGTAACTAGGCACTGGACAAAAAGTAGAAAAAATTTAGAATAAAATGCCTGTTATGACCTTCATTCAAAGAAAAAAATTGACTTGCTGTGAAATTAAGTCATCTGTCTCTGGATCCATGAATTTTGAATCTCTTACTGAAGAGTATTTAATAAGAGACATTAAAAGTCCTCCTTTTTCCATCCCTTCTCTGGATCTGATCTAGCTTCATTGCTGAAACAACTTCTTGAGGAATGGAAGTTGTGGCTCCAGATGTGGTGTAGCTGTGGTGGAAGAATAAGAAGGTCTACAGACTGGAAGGATTCATGCACCAGAGTATGTAAGCTTGGACAATGAAACCGTAGTCGTAGTGGTGAGGCTGGATAGGTGAGACAAATGAAACACTGAGCGCCACAGAAATCAGAGAAAATCTTCTCTTCTTTGCATGTAAACAGGTATGTTAGAACCAGATTCTAGTTTCTACAAAATTATAACATATTTTATGCTGACTTAGCCTGCTGGTTCTACATTTCAGATGGGAAGCAGAACTTTTTTTTTGCTTGACTATTGAATTTACTTCATTTTATAAAGCAAGTTACAAAATGCTGTAAAAGTTTGAAAGCAGAAACCTAAGACTTCAAATTTTGAATATATGCTGGAATTCACTGAATTTGCAGCTAACAGAGAAAATTATGGTGTGTCCAGAAGGAGTAATACATCCTGTCATGTACTTTGGGAGTGGTTATAGGGAAAAGGTCAGAACTGATGTACCATGGCAAGAAAATTATTCTAGGTGCTGCAAAAGGTAATTTCCTTCCATAGGGAGATGAATTCATGGATAAAATACTGTTGAACTGAGCCTCAGCTCTGATAATTTTCCATGCATTATTCATCTATTCACACAGGAAGTAAATAAAGTTATCCTGGATAAATCAAAATATTTGGACATTTTTGTAAACAACAAGTTTGGACAACTACGAAGTATGTATCTATTATAACTGGAATGTATTCACACAAAACTGCACAATAGAATGACCACGACCTAAACCTGACAACAATAAATTTAAGTTTACTTTAATGCATCAGTTTCCTCAATTGATTCTGGAGAACTATCTACATGGTTAAAAACAAAATTTCCCCTCGGTGGCTACAATTAAGAGCCTACAAAATCTGCACTTAAATGAGCAGGTAAAAAATAATTATAAACTCTCTGGAACATGATGGTAATGTAAACAAATATTATACACGAAAATGAGAAAAGAATTTAGAAATGCCTGCAAAGATTTGAATCTGATTTATTTATCAATCCAAATTGGATTATTTTAATTGAATTGATGGTGGTTTAGGGTTTTATCTTAGAAGATCACAAAATAAAATGCAGGTACATGAAAAGAATACATTAGGAAGTGTTGTCAGCAGTAGTGAATGAGTGATGTTCTTCAAAGTACATGAGTATAATTCTAGATTCTTTGAGGCCAAGTCAAAGGGGAGCTAGGATTTCACAGAGAGATAAAACATACACCTTCACAAGAGTTAGGGTTATATACATCATTGACCTCCAAAACTAAAATAAAGGAATGAATATTCTACAAGTGGTTCCTCTTTGGTTCTAGTCAACAAAACCAAAGCAATTGATAGAAGTTACAGAAAAAATGCAAAAGTCAAAAAAATTTTGAAACTTGGTTTTATAATGAAAGGATCATATTATCTAATAAGGAAAAGAAATTAAATACTCCTTCAGAAAAACTGCTAAAACAGAATGACTTAATAAAGAAATACCATTATTAACATAGCAGTATCTTAACATAAGTCACCCCAGTTATGGAGCACATTGACAAGGACAGTAAATCCTGCGTTATTTCCCACCTTTAAATATTTTAAGGTGTTATCCAAGTTTCTTGGACAGCTATTAAATTCTCAAGCTGAGCTATGAGTATATATCAACCTCAAGAGTTTATTGGTTTTAATTAATTTTCCTGGAAGCAATGACAGTGAAAGGATACAAAATTCACTAAAGCACATGGTATCTCAGGGTATTCTAATAATTTTCCTTGACCAGTAATTTTTGAACAATTGTAAAATGTTTCTAATATGCCTACCATTCTTTTTGTGAAAGCAGTGCATCTATAGAGTAATTTTATTTTGAGTAAAATGCAACTAAGTGTGGCAATCTTTTACTGCTGTTAGAATGAAAAAAAATGCTAACAGGGGAGACAGAAAAGGTATATGTAAAAAAAAAAAAGGCAGCAGAATACATAGCAGCAAAAGTAATAATAATAATAAAAAAAAAGAAGTTAAGAATAAAAAAAAAAGAAAAATGCATGGAAGTGGAAAACAGCCAACAATAAAGAGTGTATAGAAAGAGAATTACAAATTCAAAGGAANAAAATGAAAAGGAATTTTAAAAGACTATGTAAACCAAAAGAAATATGAAACTGTCCGATTTAGAGGTTGGTTGGGTGGCAAAGAAATGGAAGATGGATTTATACATAGAAGAATGCCTGTAGGAAAAAACCCACCAAAACACAAATTTAAGGCAGTCCCCCCTAAAATTTAGAGTTCTTAAATTTGGCAAAGAAAGTGAGGGGAATATTTTTTATTCATCATATTGACAACAGAAACAGCATATAAACATGCATGGTAGGGCACTGAATGCCTCTTGAAATCTTAATTTTATGCTATTCATTTATTTTTTAGTGTGGAAAAACAGTGCATATTTTCTTATTTTGCTACAGATGTTGTTTTCTGACGTGGAGTAGAAATAAACTAGATAAGTCTGCTGGTTCTAGCAGTGATGAGATAGAAAATACCAATGGGTGACTCCTGCCTGTAGTAAAACCTAGAGGTGTTTAATACAAGCTGCTTTTTCCTTTCCCCTCTGACTTAGCAACTTGAAATGTTGTACAGTATGACTTGTGTCACTCTTAATGAGGATTAACATAATTTCAGAAAAACTTAAGCCCATTAGTAACAAAAATCTGCAGCATTGACTAAAAGGTTTCTATTTGATTACCATGATGACTACCTCCACTTGATTAACACAGTCAGTTTAGATTATTGAGATGTAAAATGAAGCAGTTTTTATACATTCTGCTTTATCCGAGGCTATAATTTTCTAAGTCGTTTCTGACACCTAATACAATGTAGAAACTGAAAAAGTTGGAGCCAACGATTTTTCATTTTGAAACGTCTTTTTTTAAAGTTGGAAGATGCATATTTAATGGCACACCTGAAACTAGAATATACTATTGTATGTTGCAACAGTAATTTATGGTGACATTTTAGATTTAGGATACAAGAGTTGCAACAGTAATTTATGGTGACATTTTAGATTTAGGATACAAGAGTATCTTTAGCTGAAAATAATTTTTTTAGCATTGTGTAGCATTGCCACAAATTGCATTCTCATGTTTAATTATGATTCAAAATACCAGGATGGTTAAATTGATGTGAAGTATTTGAAGTAAGTTATTAGTGATGGTATAAATGTTATATCCACTTTCAGTATTTTTAATTAAGACCACTATGATTCAAATTTGTCTGTATTTTATAGTGTTAAATTAAGTAGATCTCTGTGAAATTTTATTTTAGAATAAACTTTTAGAATTAAAGGTAGCATGTAGTGATTATTAAAGAATTAGGGATAGACACAAAGGTCAGAAGCTCCTTCTATAATTTCGAAGGAAAAGAAAGGGCACTTGTGGCATTTTATTTCTGATTGCATCAATAAGTTCCTCCACCCTTTGTAAAAAGATCCAAATTGCTGGTCTCACACACAAAAAGGATGTTTTACTTGTACTCTATATGTGAGTATTTTTGGAGAAAAATTTAAAACTATATTTTCTCATGGAGAATACCTTTGGTTTTATATAGATTCCACCCAGCATGTGCAAATTAAGGAAATGAGTATTTTGTGGCCTCAGGGTATTCTAGGTACATGGCAGTCTCATGGACATTGCAGACTGCTTTTTCATCTCAATGGTAAAGAGTCATAAATGGGATTTTCAAAGATGTTAATCATCAAGTATCACAAAATTCCTGTTAAGTACTTCTTAGACCCTAATCATAACTATTCAATGGTATTTCAAGACTATTTCCTTCAAGCAATGTTTTCTGATTTCTAATTAGAAAATTAATTCAATCCAGTTGCTGTATAATGATGAACTGTGTCTTTTTTTCTTCCAACTCATTCTTCTTCCCTAAGAGATGGTTCAGTTGGGTTTTTTAGTAATCTCTTTATTTTCCTGCTACCCAGACTTGCACTGCTGGCAGAGACACAAGCTGCTAATTATGACAAAGTACTTTTCAGTCTTAACAAATGCAATCATTAAACACAAGCTCAGTGTAAAATATTATCCCTGTAAAAATCAAAATACATTGACTATCATCGGCTGTGTTTCAAAACCAGTAAAAAAGAAAAAGCCAACCTACTTGAAGTTAAAATGATTATATGAACAATACCTGAGAAAGCCTTTCTTTCTGTGAACTCTTTCTAAAATTTAACAGATCTAAACAGAATAGAAATATGTCATAAATCTGTGTGACTGAAGGAAAGGTGGTACATGAAGGTGAATGTCCATATGACACACATGGTAAGAGTCACTTAGGCACTGGAATAAAAACAAATGTGAATGTACAGATTAGGAAACTATAGTCAAATATGAAAGCAAACTGACAGAACAAACTAATGCTATGTATATTCAAATAATAATAAAAAAAAAGTTTCCGTTTAATATGTCTTACTTTGTAGCAAAATGGTAAAATATACAGATAAATTGGAACAGACCTCATGTTTAGCTCCTAGTACCATCTATATGTATTGTCCATAGCAAATGCATTGTAAATTTTCTATATTTATTTATTTATTTAAATATTTTATATTTGTAATAGACCATAGATAAATAAAAATTAGCAACTAAACAAAACAGATGGACTTTTTATAAGGAAGGATTAGAATCTGGGAGTTCAATAAAACATTTTTTGACTAAGTTCTTTTATAGTTCTGAGAAAGGGTATTTTCTCAGTGGAGAGGAGTAGCTTACTATGGGGAAGAGACAGAAGGCAATTGTTGGCTGCCCTTTTGCACTTAGGGAATTCTTTGTCAAGTTTAGGAATTAAAGATCTACTATGCTACTCTAGCCCTTAATGTTAGGAAAAAGGCTACTTACTGAAAAAAATATTGCAGTTATTTTTGGTCTCTTATCTATCAATTCCTTTGCACAAAATTTTATATTTCACACACTAAGAAGTGAAAATAAAAATTAAGTTATATTTGGACAGAAGAATATCATGTGAAAAAAAATCAGGCAATAAAAGTATTCATATTTCAATATTATAAAATTTGCATATCTAGTATTTTGACAGCATTGATGCTTTCTGCATACAAAACTTAGTCACATTTTAGTGCTTAAAATAGTTTTATAAAACAGGTAAGTGTATTTCAATCAAATAAAAAAATCTTAAAAATATAAACAGATTCACTTAAAAATACAGCATGAAAATAACAGCATGAAAAAAAGTTAATTATTTAGTGTGCCATGTACCTCACACAACATTGGTGATTACCTTGAGAATTAAATTTCCTTAATGTCTACAGCTACTGTAAATTATACTAATATGGCATTTCAACAGCATACTGAAAAGGTTGCATATATTAGTCCAGATAAAGGTTTGTATTAAGGGGAAATAAAACTACACAGAATAAGAAAATGTATTTCTGACAATTAGATTGCCAAGGCCAGGGGAATACTATATGTTTCTGCTACAGGCAAAACACTGAAAGAAAGCATATGTCAGTTTGAAATTACTTGAGGCTTGAGGAAGGCAAAAAACTTAGCGATGAAATCTAATACAGGACACTGGGAAAAATTACTTCATGCCAAAATTTGATCTTAAAGTGAATAATTATAAAATTATAATTTGGGCTTATTAAGTAAATGTGGAGATACACTGTGCATGCTACCTTCAGGAGACAAGAAGCATGACTTGTTCTACTGAATAACTAACCATGAAAAATAAACTTTATCTCTACATTAACAGTCTTTCCTAAGTACATTTTAAAAATTCTGTTTGCATGTTTACTTTATAAGCCAGGCTCAGAATTAAATTTCTAACAAGGAAAAATCCCCAGAATTTTAGATGCCAATCAAGTGAATTGCCCTCAGAAAAAAATCAGTCTCATTGCTCTTGTATGGAAATCAAGTAGTAAGGGATAGAGAGAATATATGTGCAATCATATATATCAACGTTTCTCAGCATGTCAGAAGAACCACAAGTATTTGTTAATAATTGCTTTCATATAGCGCACTATCCTTTATTATACACTAGTTGGTTTAGTTTTTATACTATGTAATAGATGTCTGATTAAGATGTTTTATCTAATCATTTGTCATAATAAATATTTTATAAAAATACATCTGATTTGCCATCTTTAATTTTGTTAGACAATGTAACTTAAATCGTTGACAAAGTCTGGGGCCACACCTGAGGTCCTCTCTCACATGGAGTTTAGACAGCCAAGGGGTCCTCTCTGCACCTTGTGGTTCAACATCTGGATTTCTCCAACAAACTTTGAAGCTCCCACTCCACCCATGACAGACGCCTTGGTACATTTAATAATACTAAAAAATGGATGCATTTTCAGATTCAGTGGGGATATTTATTCCTCATTCATTCCATTCATGCTGGACTTTTTTTTTTTTCAACTATAAATTGCAATTTTTACTTTTCTAGGAACACTCTTTGTTCTTAAGAAGTGAATTCTACAATTCGATACTCATAGTGACAGCTTTGACTTATATTGCATTATCCCTCTCCTTTTTGAGGTAAATATGATGAAAGTATAGAGAAAGGAAGTTACAAAACACAAAAGAATAATTGATGCCGTTCCTGCAGTTACAAGTTGTTGTTAGATTGTGAAGAAATTATAATTTCTTGACCAGAAGAGAAGAATAACTGCATTTTTTTTTCAAGTTTACTAAAGAAAGCACCTGATTATGTCCATTCATTCTATGTGTTACAATTTATGAATCACCAGTCTGTACAGGAATTACCATAGAGTATCACATATAAAATTATTTTAATTTTCTGTGAGTGAGCATATCTGGATGCCATTGAGGAAGCTGACTCATTCTAGCTGCTTTCCCAGACATGTTCTGAACTTTGAGTCATCTTCTGAGATATCTGCCAGTCCTATAAATACTGTTTTTGATTTAACCAAAAGAATCTAGTTCCTACTCCAGTAAACTAATAGATGTTCATACCCTCACTTAAAAAAAAAAAAAATAAAGAAAAAAAAAATAAAAGGTATGATGAATACCCTAATTTTTAAAATTCATTTCTAGAAAATAAATGTCATTTTTTTCATATCTCTAAGGATCCACTTTGGATTAAAATGCTTATAAAACATTTCTCATGTTTTCATAGCCAAAGAGTTTTCATTTATGATACTTTTATGAAATCGTCTCCAGTCAGTATTTTCCTGTAAAATTTTCATTGGTCTTAAATCTGCCAAATCTACAATGTAATTGTCAGTGTTACTTAATAATAACTGAGGTATAGTCCAAAACCATTTTTTTTTAAAGAACCTATCAATCTCTGGCTATAACAAAAGCAAACAAAACAAACCAACCCCTGGAGTTTAAAAAAACCTCATAGTAAAGAAATGTTTGACAAAAATGAAAGACGGGCTAAAGCTTGAATCATGCACGTCATTTGTATTGAAAGCTGTATGGAGACAAAGATTCATGGCAGATAGTGAGCTTTTAACTGGATCTTGATCAGGAAATACAAACACCAAGCATCTGTGGCGCAGTCGACAAGCCAAGAACCATGAGTGATCTCAGTCCTGGTTATGCCCTCCCTTGCAGCTGCCATTCTGTAGATTCTCAGAGGTTCAGTGCAGCCAAGGTGGTACAAAGTGCAGCAATAAAGGAGGGGGGTCAAGTAAAGACATATAATAGCAACAAACCAGGAGAACGAGGCGTTTAACCATAAATTAACACTATTTAAGAAACAGCAGTTACTGTGACAGTAGCTCTTGTGGTATGAGGATAGTGGTGATTACATTCAAGAACACTATCCAAAATATCTGTAACATCATAAAACACTGAAGAGATTTCAGAACAGAGGAGGAAAGATCAAAACAGATACAAACAGAAACTTGTCTGTTGTTAGTAAAATGTGGAAAACTACAAATTTCCCTGAAATGCACAGGACTTTAGATGTGATACCTTTAAATATGAAGTTGTTAAAAATAAGACTCTCCTGTTAAATTTTATTTTGCTGTCATTTCCCCTGGGAAATGGTAGAGCAAAATTCAGTCATCAGTTGGGATACGTGGTTTTTATTTCATAGTTAAATTGTACAGACAATGCAAATGATCATTAATTGCTCTCTGGAGAGCAGTGTGCCCCACTTTTGATCTATTGATTTATCCTGTTCATTCTTCTGAGAGTACAGAGACATTGGAGGAACTGCACAGCATGCAGTTTGAACAAAGGTTTTCAAATAGACGATGCATAGGAATGTACTGTGTCACAAATTTAAGTTTCTCTGGATTTTATATATTAATATATAATACAGCTTGACTAAAGGTTGTGCAATATTTTACTCACACAACACAATTGCTTTTAATTATTTTCTAATTTACATTGGCAAAGTATTTACAAGCCATTTCTCAATTGGTATAGTCATACACAGAGCATAAATTCTGAATCTTAAATCTATTACTAAAATTTTCAAAACTAGATTACAATTCAGTTGTTCTCCAAACCATTTCAATGATTGAAAGCCACAGACAAGAAACAATAATTTACAAAAAATGCTGTAAACTTTAGAGCTCTATTTGGTAACCTCAAAGTACAAAATCAGTTTAGCATTTCACAGTCTCCACCAATGCCAAGGCTACTGGTGTGGAACCAGGCTCACTTAGGACATAAATGTGGCAGGAAACTATTCATCTGTGAATGTAAAGTTCCTAGCCTTTCTGCTTTCAATTATACAGAGTGTTATTATGTATTCTATGTCTGTCCATTTTTAAAATACATCCATTAGCTTTTCTTCTATATCAAAAATCTCTTGTGCAATATTCTACTGTCCAAAGCAGAGACAGTACTTCCATGGTGATCTGTAAAACAATTGAAAAGAGATTATCTTGCCTCTGTAGACACAAAAATATCAGCCAAATTAATGTTTTATACTTCAACAGCTTTTTGTCTTTCAGATAGCAAGAATTTAACTTACAAAACAGACAGTTTTTAAAATGCATGCAGCTTCACAGCTGCTAGTGTAAATCAGTTATGAAAATACCAGCACCCCAAAGGAAAAAGACGATGACCTAGCACATGATCATGTAATTAAATTAAGCCACTCAGCCTCAATATCATTCTAAAAATACATCTATATTAAAATATGCTCTGGGATTGAAAAAATTTCGAAGAAAATTTCTTCTCTCTTAAAGAACATAGGAAGCATGCCAGTGTACAAGAAGAAAAATTAACTCTGAAGCAGTATGAACCTTATTAAACTTGCACATGTAATATTTGTCAGTTAATGTAACAACTCCTCAACTGGTATAAATTAGTCCAATCTCATTAAGGACAACAGAAATACACTAATTTACATGTGTCTAGAATCTCTCCTTAAGGCTTTTTTTCTCTTGTACTATCTATTCATGGAGTTGTAAATAACACTATATTAATAATAACAATAAATATCACCAACAATTTCAGTCCTCTACAACTTTGAAAGATCCTTTCTGAAACCTACTTTTTTAATAGACAGAGAGATAACTCCTCTGAGCACTTTCCTAGGTGGGCCATTCCTTAGGAAATTCCAGTTAAAAAAACCCAACAATATTCTGACTTTCCTTATCCTTCAAATGCTCTCACAAATGAGAAAGAAAAGTCCATCAAGAAGATATCCTTCAAGCATATATTTCATTTGCCTGTTTTCATTTTTACAGTGATGACATACTTCAGTGGCTGCAAGATTCAGATTATGGACAAAGAATTCACCAAACACATTAAAGCAATTCAAGGCAATTCAAAGGCATTTTCATTCCTGTCCCCTTCCCTTCTAAATATGAGAACAGGGGAGATGGTAGCGGAATTGCTTTGTGTGTGTATTTTTCTATTAACCCTGTTGAGTCTGATAGTACAACTAAGAGATGGGTGCAGATTACCTATGTACAAGAAAAGAGGAAAATGAGAGCAGCTAACAGAGAACTCTTGCAGGAGCTGTGTTGGTAAGATGTGCAGAAGCTGTTCAAAGTTCACCTTGCAAGTCTAGTGAAACCCAGTCTCTTCTTCAGCCATGAAAATTTATATGTTGTCTTTTCATCAAATTTTCTGTAAAGCAAGAAAGCTATAAAGTAAGAAAGAAAGCCTTCTATTTACATAAAATAGTGGTTTGTATTAAGGTGTTAATGTAGTTTTGAAGCTTGAAAAAACATACTGCATTATTAATGCTGCTAAAATAAAGTACGAAAAATATAGAAATATTGGTAATATTTAAAGTTCCAAAAACTTTTTTAAAAGCAGATGTAGAAAAGCATTTATCTAAGGAAACAATTTTGTCTTTGATAAAGCTTTAAAATTATGAGTCCTTTAACAAATAAACATACATGAAGTGAGTTAACACACTCAGAGAAATCTGAAATCTGACCTTCCTCTGGTTTGGAAACTGATAACTGAAACTTAAAAGAAGCTTCAGAAAACTGCAGCAGAAAATATATACAGTATCCATGGCTTCTGTTTTCATTTTCTTTTTGGAAGGTCTTTAGACAAATCAGGAAACATTATAGTACGCAAATAAACACAAATAAAGATTTTCACAGTTGTAATAACTCTGTATGTTACTTGACAGGTTCTATATATGAGTTCTCTCCATCCTAAAGCTAGCTATAGAACAAATAAATGTAAAAGGTAAAAGTAAAAGGCTGAGCAGATCTCTTCAATGGAGTCAGGAAAAGGAAGAACTTTGCTTCTTGGTTTTTCTGATCAAAGAAGAAATCCTGAGGAGGTTTTTGTTTGATTGTGGGTTTTTTTGTTTGTTTGTTTGTTTGTTTGTTTTATTATTTGTTTTTTTTGTTGTTGTTGTTGCTGTTGTTTGTTTTTAAAACAAGTCTCAATAACAGTGTTGAACTAAACATAATCTTTAACATTTGGAAACAAGATAAAAAGCCCCCACCCACACCAGCCTAATACACACCTCCCCATTGCACATTTTCCACTATTCTTCCTTCATGATATAGCAAAACTTCACAGAAATTAAAAGACAAAAATAAAAGAGTATAAATCTTCTGGGGTTTATAAACCTCGTACCCCCAACATCTATAGCCTGTAGAAGTAGACATGAACAGAACATCCCGTTTTCCTGAATCATTTTAGAGTATTTCTTTTGCCTTTTTCTCAATTTTAGTTTCTCTTTATCACAGAAGAGAAAATTAGCACTGCCTCCTTAGCCAGAAAAACTACTGAAAAATCTTATAATTAGTTGGGAAACCATCTGGAAAGAATATGCAATAAATAACAAGATGGTGAGCTTTTCTAATTCTGTAATTTATACAAGTTAAGAGTAGAGGTATTATTTTAAATACAATTTTAAAACTTGATAAACTAAAGGAAGTTACTGCTGTGTTACATCTCCACTGTTGATTTTAGCAACACATCTCAGTGAAAATCATAATGTTCAAAAATTTGAGTCTTTGGACACGTTCAGCATCCCTGGAGGAAAAAGTGACAATGAGGACAATTTGTCCTGTATGTGCTGGTAGAAGAAAATTTGACAGCACTCCATGTTTTAAAGTTACAAGCTAAAATATCCTGTTTGGGGCATTTGACAATAAAGTGGAATATAATATTTTATAGTATATGTTTAACAAGCCACATTTGGGTTACTGCTAATAGTAGAAAAAAATCAAATACCAGTGTTGTGGCTTAAACTCAGTTGGAAATAAAATCGCACTCAGCCATTTCCCTTCTCCTATCCCCTCTGGAGAGAGTGAGAAAAAAGAAGAGTTTCTGAGTTAAGAAAAATTTGCTTTATAACAGCAATGAGAGAAGAAAAAAACAGTAACAGAAACAATAATAGTGATAAAAGTATACAAAAAGAGAGGATGATTCACACACAAAATGCACTTACCACCTCAACCAAGCTTCATGTGACCACTAAGACAAAAACAAAATGTGTTTGAGTTTTCTCCCCACTAAAACCACATCCAATGATGTGCAAGACATAGAACAGCAATGTGGACACACCCAGACAGCTCTAGCCTCCAACCCCCTTGGCCACTGCAAGAAAATTTGGACACAGAGGATCCCACAAAATGAAACCTAAGTAAAAGGAAAAAAATATACATATTTTTTCCAGTAGAATAAGGAAAAAACAAAAACCTGCCTAGGACATGAGGCATTGAAGCTCTAATGTACCTTTTGGGTCAATATAATTTCTTCAGAGATCAGATGTGACCACTTATTGTTTTGTAATTTCTACATATTCATTAATCTAATTTTTTTCTATTTTGTACTGACTGATATTCAGAAATTCTGATGTTTGTTAAGACAGAAAACATTAATTTACAAAAAACCAATTCTTAGAATTATAAATTTATTGCCTGCTTACTATCCAACAGGTAGAAATAAAATCTAGGAGTTTCCCTGAGATTTCAGGAGTGTTGAAAACATAAATAGCTTTTCCAGAAAGCCCTTAATGGTCAAGATGGAATTTCAATTTTCAGCCATTAATTTCCAACATTCATTTTAATTAATATTTCAGCATTTCAAGAATTCAAAACAATACTTATGAAGTATAGCTATGAAAATTGTGCTACATTTCATGATGCACTATAAAGATTTTAATATCTTACTAAAAAGCATTTTGTTTCATAGCATAAGTTTCCTTGGTTTACTGTAGAATTTTTTTTTCGCCTCAGGCATCACTCTTTCAATAAAAAAGATTATCTGTATAACCAGGTTCATGTCTGTTTTTTGATCTTTAATATCATAAAAAAGATGGTATAATGTAAAAAAGTGAATGTTGCACCACAGAAATTTTAAGGTGATCTTAATTTAATTGAATGTTGCACCACAGAAATTTTAAGGTGATCTTAATTTCCTTCCTTACAATTAAAAAAAAAATTAATTCTACTTTATAGTAAAGTATTTATGTTTTTAGGTAAGGCATACATTTCAATATATTCAGTAACTTCTGTAAGATGTCCGGGGAACTCATTAAAGGCTGTGACCTTGACTAAACTCTATTTAGCCTGGAGGTTACTTGAAATAGTGTTGTGTTTTTCATAGGTGGTAGAATGACTGCAGAATACTAAATGCTTTTGAAAAAATATTGTCTAGCTGAAGTAGTTCAAAATGAAAATCACTTCTAGTTTTACTCCAGGTGTTTTATTTCACCAGCAAAGGAGATACAATGAGACTACAGAGAATACGGACACCGTTGCTCGTATTTTTCTGAAACCCACTGTGCTGTACATACAATGTCTGCCATTTGCTCATGAAGTCAGCAATGTATAAAGGAAAGACATGCCAAAAAGGGAAGTTTTAAGAAGAAATCAGATTTGGAGGAGCTTAGAAAATTTGAACTGAGAAGGCAGAGGTTGTCTGCTCAAAAAAATTGATCTAGCAAACTCCACGGGGAACCTACTCTCTGTAGAGTCACCCCATGCAGTGTTTTGTAGAACATGGTAACAACTAGCCTGAATCTCTCCTGTCTTCACTTTTTCTCTCCATTTTCACTGTTTGCCAGATAAAAGATCTATTTAAAATAAAGGATTTTCAAACCTGTGGTTTTGTTGTGCCTTTTTTTTTTTTCCAAGAAATGTAGCGGAGATTAAGAATTATTATTCATATGCTGATAGTTAAGAACTAGTTAATTTTTCAATCCATTATTAAAATCTCTCCGTCTATGCAATCACTCTCTATATCAGTCACCATATTTCTGGCTGTGAGAGTAGAGTGAAGCATTTTTAAAAGAAAATAGCAAAGAAGAAGCAGTGTAAAATTCAGATCTGGATTACAGAGTTTTTGTTTGTTTTCCTATTTTTCTGGTTGTTTCCTTTAAGAAAGTCAGTACTGAGGCCTCTTCTAAAAACAGAATGGAAGGTGGACAGCAAGCTGCTCACCAGCATATACTGAGTATATGTTGAACTCTTCTCTCCTTCCTGTATGGAAACGTTCTCTATATCTGAAGGTGGAGAAGGAATGCCAAATCCTTTCTTTTCTGAAACATGCAGATTTGAAATATTGGTAAAAACATTTTTGCCTATTTCAAAAACAGTGGCATAGTGTAGTAGTGTGAAGGCATACTTGGGAAAAAGGAAGTGCCATATACCTGATTGTTTATTGCATTTCACTTTCTGGTGTGAATCTCTCAATGAACTATCACAAAACTTCAGTACTAAAAAACTGAAAGCAAGTACTACAGTACCACAAAACTAAAGTAAGAGAGATTCTCTTTTGTTACCTGGAGTCTAAAGTATAAATCAACCTTTTAGCATAGATCTATGTTAAAATTATTAACATGAAAAATAGTAAAAAACTAGATAGATCAGAAAACTGTGTAGCTTTTTTGTCACTCCTGCAAGTGATCTCTCCACAGTAAATCCAAAAATATGAGGACAAAACCATGGGAGCTGGAAGGATTCCCTTCATTGACTGAAGGACAATGACATGGTGAGATACACAGAGAATCAGCTTTATGCTCTCTACTTGCCAGTGTTAAAAAAATCTTCTGGATTTAATTTTTAATGCAAAATTCT
>PYHW01010409.1:3875074-3889984 GCA_013186435.1 Turdus rufiventris | reverse complement strand
AAGGAGAGAATGTGATGGACCACACACTGCTGTCATCTGCTATGATGAAGACAGATCTTTAAGGAAACAGCAAAAGCAGCTCCACTGTCCTTCCTCAAGTAATCAGCCTCTGGCTGAGAGTTAGCATTACTGAATATATTCACAGCTTATGGTAATGGAGTAAAATATTTTAAATTTAATTAAGACTGCTTTTCCTAGGCCTGTCTCTGCTTCCTCAAGTCAAGTTGCTCCTCACTTTCCTCAGCTCTGTAAAAAGGCTATGGGGTCCAAACATAACTAGATGCTGCTGAAGCCAACTCCCCGAATTATTGGCAATTCAGACAAGTCTCAGTGCAGGCTGTACTCTTACCTTTTCACTATATACATATTTTTAATAATAAATATCTCATTGATGATTATTGCTGTTAATACTTTCATTTCCAGAACAATTTAAGAGAAACCTTCTGTTCTTTGTGCAGTTTGCATTGATTTTGCCACCCCTTCTATTCCTAAAGATTTTAACAGGCTAGGAGAATGTGGCAATTCTCTACTGCAACTGTTATTAGCAGAATTTGCATATCCTTTTTTGCTGAAGTGTGAAACCAGCATTCCAATTTCGAGTGAGCTCTGGTTTCCAGACATGAAAAATAATTATGCGGTCTGGATACTATCAGCCATCAGATCACCTTTCTTGGATCTCGTTATGTTACTTCAAACATACCTCTATCCTGAAACCAGTTCTTGGAGAGCAGCTTTTCTTACATGATTCTAAAAATGCCACCTTGTACTGCCTGGCATCAAGGAATGTAGGAACGTTAATATGTTATGAGAAGAAGCAGTACAGAACACACTGCACAGCTGATGGCAGGAAGGCTTGAAAACATGATAGAGCAGAGCTATCACACACCAGTTGGGAAGGGTCACTGAAGACAGTCATGTGACTGTTTAAAAATATGTGAGCCTGTGCTTGTGTAGAGGGTTAACCCTAAAATCTTCCCTCAGGTCTGTAATCAAGAAGCATTTTTCTCACATACAGGACTAGCAGAGATCTTGGGGTGGTTGTGATGTTTATTTAGTTGCTTTCTCCCATCTACAGCAACTATCTTTCACAAAAGGACTTTAGAAACTCTGACAGTCTTTACAAACATCCTGGCAGACTTCAAGAGAAATTAAAGATCTTATGTTTGTTAGAGGGTGTGCAGATGTTCCATGACTTGTATTACACTTGGGTGTGTAATTGTCTTTGTGTTCTTTCCATATTACGCCTATCCTACTCATAAAATTGGTAGGCTGACATGATGAGCCACTCCAGTCATAGGTTCCTACTGCAAATCTATTTTTGAAACCTTTTTAGAGTATTACATCAAAAACTTGTGGCTCAGATTTTAACTAAATTCAATGTTTTAAACATTTTTCTTAAAAAATAATTATCACCAGTCAGATTTTATAGATGACTGAATGATTTCAGAACATCCTTTAACTTTGGGAAAGGTCTGCTTTTATACTTAAAAGTTTCCTGACTAGATGCTCATTTGGAACAAAAAGCATCTGGATTATCATAGAATGATGGACTAACTCATGTTGAAAGGACTGAAGTGAGTGCCTTAATTGAGCTTCCTTCACAAATCTCAGCTAAGAGGTTGTGTCAGGTGTGCACAGCTTTATCCTGTTCTCCAAAACCTCTGAGGGAAGACAGAGTGCATAAACTCTGTTCCAGGCCTAGAATGTCCTAATGACTATTGGGTTACCTTGTCTGGCTGCCATACAGCCACACACCCATTCCCTCTCTCCTTTTTCTCAGTAAGATAGAGGCAGAAAATAAGATGAGAAAAGCTCTTGGGGAAAGGGCAACGAGTTTAATTATCAAATCAACTGAGTTTGGGAAAATTAGTTTATTGCCAGCTAAAACAGATCTAGCTAGTAAGAGAAAAAGAGAAAAAGAGAAAAAGAGAAAAAAAGAAGAGAAAAAGAAGAGAAAAAGAAGAGAAAAAGAAGAGAAAAAGAAACAACACTTATAGATTAACACCTATATAGATTTAAAATCTCTTATCTTCTTTTCAGCCCAATCCACTTGTCTGTCCTTAAAAGCAATTGTGTCCTCGCTTATTAGGGAGTTTTGAATAATTAGGTTCAGCTGAAAGTAATTAGCTTCCAGCTGGCAGCGCTTATCTAAGTTGCATTGAATAGTGATGAATTCTGTTTAAAAAAAAAAAGAAAAAAATTAAATGAAGCAACAAAACCACCTTTTATTGTCAGTTTTTTCTTTCCATTTCCTCTTGACTTGCCCATTTGGGACTAAAAGAGATCTTTAATAGTGCTTGGGACTAGTTGAATATATTGAGTTTTAATAGACACATGCTGCTTACTTTTGACATAAAAGTTTGGTAAATATCTGCATACTTGCTGTTTTAGGCTCCTTTCTAGCTTTTGTTGTTGTTTGTCTCAATGATGAAAAAATCAAGAGTAGCCCAAAATTTTTTTGTTACTGGTTTCTCTACAAGTAAAGGCTTCAAGGTGAAATGTAGGTAGTTTTTATTGGATGAGAGTAAAGTATCAGTAGATGCAGATTTGTCATACAAATCTAGGATTAAAGAAATTGTTTCTTATAGAGTGCTGCTGTGGAATCCTGGCCCACGTTTCATGGGTTCATGAAGTTCTTGTGAGTGTGATTTAATTTCATTTACTTTTAAGAATTTTGATGGAATTGTAAGAAATTCTTCCACTAAAAGGACACTGTGATAATTTTTGTTCTACCTGCAGGCATACTACTTTTTTGTCTTTTATTATTTTGTCCATCATGTTTATCTCATTCTGCCCACCAAGTTATTGGTATGTCTGTTCTGTTGCTGACTTTTGGAAGCTCTGCTGTCTTTTAATTTTCTGTGTTCTCTTTCTGATTATATATTTTAGGTTTAATTCCTATCTCCTGAGAAGAAATTCCAAAGTATTAAATTATTTTAATTCTGTAAATTTCCCTCTACAAATCCTTTTTTTATCTCCCTTTTAAATGTCTTGAATATACTTTTAGAACACTAGAACAAATAAAAGAAGTCTTATAGATTTTTATCATTCTCTTTGTAGTGTTTTTATTCTTTCAAGTCTCTTGGCCTTTCTGTTGTTTGTTTGTTTTTTTTTCCTCATGTGTCAGTAGATATTTGGAAGTATTTGTGGTACAGATTAGGAGGCTATTTTGTAGATGAACTCTAAAAATTTTCCTAAAAACATGCTTCCTTTTCACCATTTACTGAATTGACTTTCCATTGTAAAGTACTGTGAGAGGAGCTGAGAACTTTTAATGACAGCAATTTTAAGGAGATAGATTATTTTTTTCCTGGGTAATCAACAGAAAAGACAAAACAAACAAACTCAACCAAAGATAGATCTTAGACTTTAATGGATCCCAAGCTCATGCTTATAATTCTTCAGTATTAGAGCAAGAAAAATAATTAAAAGTCTTAATCAATAGCCACATCATAGTTACTTGACAATAATCCAAGTGTGGACTACACTACATTACACTACACTACACTACTACTGTGTGGATTACACACTAAATCTGTGTGGACAGATTACAAAGCTAGAGCAAATATTAAAGTTCTTTGCTACCAGATGCTATTAAAAATCAAAGCAACTGATGTCTCCAGCTGGCACAAATTTTTAATTATACTTCAGCAATATCTAATTGCAAATGAACTTGTGTATTTTTATGATCAAAATCTTGTTTATGGGCAAAAAGAAAGCATACCATATGGACAGACAGAAGTATCTATATAGGTACGTAAAGCAAAGATTATGTATGAGAAGCTCTATAGATGTAAAACCAAGAAGTTAATGTTAGCATACTTGAAATCTTAACAATATAATAATTAGTCCAAATCTAAATGTTTCAGGGGAAAAATAATAATAATTAAAAAAGGCTGGATATTAATTTGTTATAAATTCACATCTTCATTTCTACTCCTTTGCAAAAATAGAACTTGTGCAATCTTAATACATAAATGACATATAAGCCTTTTTTGTGGTTAAATTAATTTTTTATACTGATTTCCTCTTTTTTTTTAAATTAACACTTCCCTTCATTGTAGAGTTAATAAGGTTGTCTCATCCTTTTAAAGTTTTTACTAGTCTTCAGCCTAGTTTTTGCTTTCTCTAAAGTTGTCTAATGTGTACAGTTTACTTTATATATCTCGATACAGTCTTTTCATGGGAAAACTTTAAAAATATAAGAAACTATGTGAAAGACAGAAATTTTTATTTGTACTGTATGAGATCTGCATTGAAGCCTGGCACCATTTAAAGGAGGAGTTGGATATGTTCTCCCACACTCACTGATGTACATTTTCAGTCCTTAATCACTGCTTTACAGAGACTAAATCCTTTGTACTCTTACTTCTACAAAGCAGGGTTTTTTTCTCCTGAAACAGATAACAATTGAGCATAACCCATTGAACTACTGCAAAACTTTTTTCATGTAGTGATGGCGATTTTCTATCCAGTCTGAATAAAAATGTGCTAAAGGTGGGATTATTCAAGCTTCTATTTTTCCTTTAAACCTTGAGCAATTTATACTCCATGGTTCTCTTTATAATTGTAAAGGATGCATTCTTATTTGCCTTCCCATTAGTAAGAAGGATGATAAATTTTTCTTTGTGATTGTTTCGGGTTTTTTCTCAGCTTACACTGGAGTTGACAGTATGGACTTTGCTAAAATGCTCTATTTGTCTGTGCTTTGTTGTGCTAGTCTTCAGAGGAATCTTATATAGGCAGTTCTAGGCAGTTCTCTGGCAAAGAAAATAGAATACATAATTGTGCTCAGTCGATAAGAATTCAAGTGCATTATTTTCTTTCTTCTTAAATCACTCATATTCCCTGGGAAGTAGCTTGTTGTGAATGAGATCCTGTTTCTCTTTTTCTTATAATTTGTCTTCATTCATTACAGCCATTGTAATTATACAGCAAAATGTGTTTTAGTTTGCATTTTTAGAATTTTTTTTTCTATTATGCAGGAATTGTAATAACCCGAAGCTGGTGAGACTTTAAGGTGTGAAGATATCAAATTACTATTGTCTGCAGTACATGTATGGAGACAGTGTCATCTCTTTAGGAAAAGAAAACAAAAGAAGACTGTAGCAGAAGGAAGTAAAATTGAGAGATATTTTCTTATTGTTTCTTTCTTGCTGATCTGAATATTCTGATTGCCAGATGCATTAATAAATAGACTGAGGATTTCATTACACTTACTGCATATAATGATCAGCAGGCCTGGGCAGTTTACAATATAGTATAAAGGGATTTATAACATTAATTAGCCATTTGAAGAATTTGTGTATGCTTAATAACAATTTTTTTCTGGTTTAGGCTCTTAGAAAATTTCAATGGCAGTTACTAGCGAAATTAAAAAATAAAATCAATTAGAAAAAATCCATCAGGGAAGAAGAAAAACTGAATTAGGTTTTCTGTCAAAGCAGAGATTACAGAATTAATCAGACTAGAAAAGACTTCTGACATTATAAAGTCCAGTCGAGGACCAAACACCACTGTGCCAACTAGATGAGAACACTAAGTGCCTCATCTAGGGATGGTGAACTCTGTGTATTCCAGAAAGGAAAAAATATTGCTGTAAAAACATACTGGCCATGTTAACTGGATTTGGGTTACCCACAACAGAAAGACCTTATGTTTTTTTGTTATATCATGATCATGTTAAACCCCTTCAGGGATGGTGACTCCACCACCTCCCTGGGCAGTTCATTCTGGTATCTAATCACATTTCTTTGAAGAAATTCTTTCCAATGGCCAACTTAAACCTCCCCTGAAGCAGGATGAGGTAATTACCTCTTGCCCTATCACTTGTTATCAGGGAGAAAAGGTCCCACCCGGTCACAATCTCCTTTCAGGCAGTTGTGGAGAGTCACACCCCAAATCGCTTGTTCTCCAAGCATAAACACCCCCAGTTCTCTTAGCTGCTCCTCACAGGACTTGTGCTCCACACCCTTCACCAGGTTTGTTACCCTTTTCTGAACCCATTCCAGCACCTCAATATCCTCCTGAACTGAGGGGCCTGGAACTGAACACAGCACTTGAGGTTTGGCCTCACAGTGCTGACTCCAGGGGGACAGGCAGGGCCCTGCTCCTGCTGGCCACACTATTGCTGATCCAGGCTGGGGCCATCAGCCTTCTTGGCCAGCTGGGCTCACTGCTGGGGTCATGATCTTCCAGCTGTCAGCCACCATCAAACCAGTTCCGTTCCCACTGGGCCTCTTTGCAGTCAATCTTTCCCCAGCCCGTAGCTCTGCAGGGCCTTGTTGTGGCCACAGTGCAGGACCCCTGCACTTGGTCCTGTTAAACCTCATTCAGCTGGATTTGGCCCATTGATCCAGCCTGTCCAGGTCCTTCTGCAGAGCCCTCCTACCCTCCAGCAGATCAATACTCAGACACAACTAGGTGTCATCCACAAAATTGTTTATGCTAGAGTCAATCCCCTCATACAGATCATTGGTAAAGATGTTCACAGGACTGGGCTCAACAGTGATCTCTGGGGGACACCACTAGTGACCACATGGAAATCACAAATCTGCTCTATATGAAGGGTTAGATTTGCTGTTGTGGTACTCCAAAACCAGGGAATAGTTACCTTTTGTGGACAAAAGTTTTTTTCAATGAGACAACAAAGATTATGTCTTGACAAAGATTAATGGGCTATATTCTACTTTTTAATAGCAAGTTCTCCCCAGCAAGAGAGGGTATTTAAGATTTGTTAGCTTCATATATTTAATCTTGAATCTTAATTCTTCCCCCACCAGGTAACTTCTGCTGATCACTATTTGAAACAGGAAACTTCTTACTAGTACACATTTGTATTTCAACACAGGTTTTACCTTCATATTCTTCCTGTAATACGATCATGATGTAATAAAAGAATATAAGGTCTTTTAGTTGTGTGTGACCCAGCTCCAGTTAACATGCCGGCATTTTTTCATAACAATACTTTTCCTATCTAAAATACAGTCTTCTATTCAGGTTTTGTTTCACTGTATGCAGAAGCTTTTTATTCTACACGTAGTTTTGTGCAAAAAGAAAAAGGAGAGGCATTTTACATCTGATTTGTCTTAATGTGATATGTATGAGATGTATAATAATTCATAATGGCTTCCTTTTTCCTTTGTGATTCATACACAAGATCCAAAAGGAAGAGATTACTTACTCATTTTACTTCATAACCTCACATTAATTTTTGAGCTTGTAATTGACATAAGTGTTTCACCACCATTTGTTCTTCTCTTTGTTTTTCAACATCATTTATTTTTTATTGCGTCTGTATTTCCTTCATCAAGAAATTAAAAAATGACAAGGAATTTATATAAAGCACTTCAGTCATAGCTAGAATAATGTTTTCATCTGTTCTATTCCCCTTTTCTCATGGAAAACAGAGGGGGAGGGGGAAAAAAAAAAGGAAGAAAACTGAGCTCTGCAACAACATATGCTTACTTACCTGTAGGAGATTTTCAAATTATGATCAAAATTATGATTTATGTGTGCTGGCCACAATTCTGAATATCACTGTTGGCTTTGTGAAAGTTTTATTGTTCTTCTGGAAATCTGTTATCCTTCCTCACATGTAGCACTTAAAATGTGTGCAGCCATGCATAGGAATTATGTATACATGTTTTTCTGCTGATGCATAGACACAATGTTGCAGCAGTATTTTTCTAAGCCTTTCAGTTATACAATGTGTTGTGAGCATGACTGACATTAAGTTTAATTGTAGACCTGTATATCATGTTTATTATGGCAATTTTTAAAAAGAGTCCTGGTTATATAAAGAGATGCCTCACTGTCAATGTCCTCTGACCATTTAATCAGTAGGCAGCAGAGCCTACAGAGCAGAAAGAAATACTTGGTTGTTTATCATGACAGGTGAGAAAAACTACTTGGATTTTAAAAAAAAGGCAAATACTTTATAAATATTTTTTTAAGATTTATGCTGAAACCAAAATCACTGGAGAAAGAAAAAGAGAGAAACAGAGAAAGAAAATTAATTCCTCTTGGCCAACTCAAGATATTTGTGTGCAAAATTTTCACACTGATCTTCATATAGTCAAGACAGAAGAAGTGAGTACTCCCCACAGGCAATTCATCTTGCACTAATAGCTCACCTGACCAAGTAGTATATGTTCAAAGTTAAGCCTGGATTCCCAAATGCCATTCCTTTCATACAGGTTTGCAAGCATTTTGCTAGATCCATTAAACATTATTAGCATATAAACTTAAAAATTATAAGAAAGGGAATATCAGTACAGGAATATACACTTAGATTTGGCAGACATAGAACTGCATTTTTTTTCCTCTCAGTTGGGGTACAGGAAAGGTGCTGCAGAAGTCAGAATTCAGGAACGTTTAGAGAGCAATCAAAGAATTAAACAAGTTTTAATAAAGCAACTGAGGTTTCAGAGGAAACAAGAAAGGCTGAGGAATGGCCATGAGGGTCAACTGACAGTTGAATCATTTGGCCAGTCTGTGGGAGTGAGGCGGATCTGGGGCTCTCTGAGAATGGCTAAGACCCAAAATGTTGTCCTGCACCTGGACCTAGCAGCACCTGTGGGCAGACACTCACCTACAGGGCAGCAGGAGCTGTAGATCAGGCAAGAGCCTCAGCTGAAAGTGTCTCCCTGGGCCAGGGCTCAACCCTGGACGTGGCTGTCCCATGGCATCTGAGAGCCTCTCACCTGGTGCTGAGTTCTAACAGCCAAACTCCTGTAAGAGTGTAGGGTCTGCTACTGGGCAGAAACAACTGACTGGGAAAAGAGAAATGTTATACTGAAGTGCCATTTAGGTTTTGCAGAATGAGGAGGGAGCAGACTTACTGGTGAATCATTTTTAAAACACTGAATTAATTTTGTCTTGTAGGCGTTTTAAAGGATTGCAAGACATGAAGGAATCAGAGCAAATCGAAGTTTCAAATGAAGAATAAAAGTATGATTTTATTCAGGACTCTTATGGTCCGTTTGCAGAACAGAGGCAACCCATGGCATTTAATCGGACTAAAGATATGTATCACATACTCCAGATCACGGGGCCTTACTGATGATGCAGCTTTGCATATTGCTACTTTTTTATAATGATAAATCTTTACTAATTTCACTCATACACTGCCCTAATGTCATGTTTCCTTTTTGCAACCTTTATGCTGGAAGCTGCAAAATATTTTAATAATTTTATCTTGCAAGTTCTCCTTTAATATTTAGCAACTTCTACTCCATCTTGGGCTTTAAGGTCTTCTTTGACTTTGTTTAATGGAAATATTTGAAGTTTCAGACAATGACAATCTCATTTCTATCCCTTATCTCACTGCCTTTTATAATTCCTTTTGCTGTAGGGCACAGCACTTTGGAGAGAAAGTTTCTGAATAGTTAGGTAATTAAGTCCTTGATATGATAGCTCTGTGTGCACTCCTTCTGTTCTTTTCTCTCTCCTTAAATAGTTTCATGTCGTATTCATATCAACTTTTTTCTGTGATGGTCCTCTTTAATTCCAGCTATGATACTTTATCACAGCAGCCGCTCTCCAGCTTGGTACACCAAAGTGGTCCCTGCAGTGATCTTTGCCAGAGTCATGAAAGCATTCTACTCTCTACTGACACAATGCCAGTTTTTGAAAAATATTCTTGCAGCTGACTGTGCGAACAGATAGATGTAGGCCAGTACACATCAAGATTTCTTCCACTAATGTGGCATTTCACTTTCATAGTGAGGTAAAAACTTTTAATGGCAACCTTTATAATTGCATCATGGCTGCAATGTTTTAATATTTAATTTTTAGACAATAACCAGTGTTAGCAATTTAATCAGAGCCAATGGTGTTCAACACCAGACAAGACTTTTTTTTTTGTTTTTCTTAAATACAAAATTAAACTTGGAGAGACATACCAGAGTAAAAATGAAACAAAAGTAAAAGACTGACTTTGAGGAAGTTATAGACAGCAGATCAAAACCCCATATGATGTAAATTGCTACAATTTTATCAGTTGCATTAGAAATGCATATACCACCACACATGAAAGATCTACTATGTTATATGTGGTCTTGCTGAATGTATTGTTGTTGCTTCCTGGTTTTTTGTTCCAAAGCAGAAGGATCTCATTCTCTTTGTACATACGTGTGTGCTTAGGGGAATCCAATCTATTTGAGGAGAAAAAGTGTGGTAATTTCCCAGACCTGCTCCAGGAACCTGAATTCTCATGTGCTGTTTAACAGAAGCCAAGTTGCACATATTGATTTGATAGGTAACTGTTATCTATATGTTCACAGGTAATACAGACTTCCATGCCCTTGCCTTTACGTTGTTTCACCACCATTATGAGTAGCTTCGTGTTGTGCTGGTCATTTGTAAATGAGATATACAGCTTCATCAGTAAGACAATGAAATTAAATTCTGCAATTTCCCACTCTTAAACAAGGATCTGATTTACATGAATACTAAATTTCTATGTCTGCTCTTCTAGTTTGTCTTCAGAACTGGATCTGTATTTGAATGTTGCTTACACATGATGGTTGCATAACCCTTCTAAACACTGACATTCAATATTAGTAGCAGTACTGTGTGCAGTCAGAAACATGAAATAAGAAACAGAGGCTTAAGTCAAGAAATCCAAAGTCCTTGCCATTCAGACAGTTGGGGCTCTGTTTTACGTGGGGCTGTTGCAGATGATATCTCTTTGTTACTTAGGAGCCTTTTTCTCCCTTCGTTTTTGTAAAAGGCAAAGGCTCAGATTTCCTACTCTTCTACCTCAGTATTGGTGGAAAATGTTTTCTTACTTTACTGAACTTTCTGTAGATGAGTGTTGATTATTTTCCAGTCTCTGGGATTCTTATATTTCTGAGAAAATTAAAAAAAAACAACAANTAGGATCTTTGTCAGAAGTTCAGAAATACAGTTGAAAATAAAAATTTAAAACCCAGTTCCAGGAAAGAACTTCTGTGTTAATCTTTAGCTGTTTCTGTCTTTCATCTCTCTCCAAAAGATCTCATTCCTTCCCCTTCACTTCTGCCTGACTCTGAAGGTTTTCATAACACATCCTCTCTCTTTCTTCATGTGGAACAGCTCCTCCTCTCTCCTCTGCCTTTATTCTTACTTTTCTCTCTGCTTCTTTTTTTGAAAATGAATTCCAACTCTGAATCTATATAAAATAGAATTGTGATAATTTCAGTGGGTTTTTTATCTTTTCTGATCTTTATAGCTGAGAATATCCTTCCTTTTTACTCTCTACTTGCTCACATCCAGTGACTGAATTTCTCCCTGCTCCTTCTGGGTTTGTCTGAATTTACATTTATATTTCTATACTTTTCCTTCATTATTATGTTCTTTTACAGTTGGTGGCAGCTGTGCAGTTTAAAGTGTTTTCAAGGGTGTTATGACATCACGCAGTAGTACATTGTAAAATGTTCTCAGTGAACAAGGATCACACCAGATTTAGAACTGTGAATTTCATGTTTGCCATATATTTCTGAATATCTGGTAACAGATTGAACATACTTWGAAACTTTTCCTCCCTATTGCCTTTTGGATTTTTTTTTTTTTTTGCTAGAGGGCATGCAGCCATGTCTCTTGGTTTGGCCTCTTCCTTTTTGTTGTGATGAAGATACCTAAAGAGTATGGATGCTTCTTCAAGATAGGCTTTTCCAGTGTCCCAGCTTGGTGTCAAGATAAATAGTGCTTGCTGACATCACCATAAGTCAGTCACTTCTGAGGCAGGTTCTGAATGATGGGATTCATGAAGGATGCTGAGGCAGGTTTAAGGACACAAACATTTACTGCTGTGTTCTCTAGCTTATAACATATACAGACTTCAACAGTCCAAATTGCTTTTGGGGAAAAAAATGTGAGAAAAAAACAGAGAGAGAAACAGAACAAGGAAAGGAAAAACTGATTTCTGATCATCTGGAAAGAAGAGTGACAGCGTTTTCTCCAGTGCAATCAGTCATGAGGGTTTGTCATCATACTTTCTGCTAGCACTATGTACTTTTCATCAAGACAGTCCCCACTGTTTTCCCTGCCCTTGGTTGCTCCTGTTTCTGTTCTTCTCGGTGCCAGCAGGACTATACAAAAAAGAGCAAGTGTTACATGTTGTTTTTTATGTATCTCTGCACATAAAGGGTTGAGAAATATTTGTAAAATATTTACATTAATATTATTTTGTTATGCCTCATCTTTATTTTCCCTAATTTAAACTAAAATCTACAAAGCAACAGTAAAGAGAGGCGAGTAAGAAAATGTTCCCATCCCTGATAATAGTCTCCCGTGAAACCCCATGAAACAGCACAATCACGGTTGTGCAGCTATCAGGCCATGAGAATGACAAGAAGAGCACAGCAAGGAAAATACTGGGAACAACAAGGGAAATACTGCTAGAGTCAATGAAACGTGCTGCCTCAGCAGCTTCAGAGAAAGGTTACAGACCTGCAAATAAAACGCCCATAGGTGATTGTTTCTGTTTTTAACATGAGATGTCATAGAACTGAACTACTACAGCACGAGAAGAAAGGAAGAAGGCATCGCTAGACAACAGGGACTTGAAATGTGAGCCCTGTCTGTTTTGTCTGGTCAGCTTTGTCTTCATGAGTTTGTTATGGCATAAATATTTCATGTCAAGGGTCTGGTGATATTAAAATGCGTTAATCCGTTTGAAGTATTTAAATTTTCTTTGTGTAAATTCTGAATCAACAGTAGTTCTGGGATATTTTAAATACTGACAGAGTTAAGAGGCATAATATCTACATATTTATAAAGGAATTACTTAAGTAGCTCAAAAACACTTTAAGATATAAAATATTAATATTCATGTAAATTATGTTTTACTCTGCTAGAAATTAAAATGTTATTTCTAGTAGCCTTACCTTTTTATTATTTTCCTCCAAAGGCTTTTTTTTTTGCTCTACAAGCCGAAGAAAAATAAAATATTATTTTGAAGAAACACATGAGCAAAAATATAGCATGGAGCAAATAATTGACAGTAAAAATATTTTAAAATATTGATTTATGAGGATAATACAAATAATCTGCATTGTATACATGATGAGGGCATGATGAGGGATTTTATTAGCTTTTTTTGGTGGAGAAAAAAGACATGCTGATAGGTTAAAATATACTTATATTCAAAACAAAACAAAAAAATACATAAAAGAAAAAATTAAAAAAACATTCTAAAGCAATTTTTCTGAACAAAATTTGCGGTCTGAATGATGTGTATACAGAGTGCAATTTCAAAGACTTAAGGAAAATGCTGAACTCTCATCTTAATGTAAATGCATCCAATAAAACCCTGTTTTTTAGATGGCTAAGCAGATTTCAAATGCATTCGAAATTTGAAACACACTTTGATTAATTCTTTGGAGATGGAATCTACTGAAAGTTATTTTGAAAAGGGAAAAAGACCCAGTCAGGGCATGTATTAGATTCTTCAATATCAAGGTTTTATCTTATGAGGGTGATCTTAGTCGAGGTCTTGTAGGCTTGGTTCCAGCACTCCGGGCAGAACTGTGGTCTTCATTTCCGACTCAGCAAAATAAGGTTTCTGTAGAAAGGAAACTGGTGTTCAGTTGTGGACCAAATATTCATGGTGACAAACTTTTGCAGATGTTATGAACTAAAAAGAAGTTGCAGCCCTCTGGTCCCTATGAAGACTGACTGTCTTGTTTGTCTTATTTGGTACAGTACAGCACCTAAAGTCACCACGAACTTTTGGTCACCAGGTTGCCAAAACTTGGCCACAATGACCTCTCATTTGTGCTGTTACTCTTCTTAAACTGTAATGTTTTATTTATAAGAGGGCAAGCATATTTGTAATGTTTTGCAGCCTCCATCATTTGAACTTGTATATTATTAATTTATATTATGTTATTAATTTGATGGTAGTATATTACGGTTTTTTATTCGAGATTTGGTGGCAAGCTTAGAAGTTTAATAGTTTTAAAAGAATGGAGATCAAAATTCTTTAAGTAGCAATAAACTAATAAATAAATGCATTTATTAATTAGAAATAACCTTTTTTAATGATAAATACTGAAAATATAAACAAATTGAATGATATATTCATGTAAAAAAGTGTCTTTGGGAAAAAAACAACCCCGTACGTATCTAAATCTGAAATGTTAATGAAAAATATGCATTTTATTCACTATAATACACTGATATCTCTCCTGTTCTGGTAAATACTGATATACTGATTTCTCACTGCCTGTCACAACTGTTGTGAGTAGGGTTGGTGGCCAGAAGATTGTGATTTTCCTTTAAAAAATTGTGATTAGAAACATACCAGCTGTGTGTTGTGCTGACTGTACAAATAGATTCTAGCATAGCAGCACTCATACCACATTGGGCCATTTTGGTTTTGTTTTTATCTCTTTGTTTATCTTTTTGCTCATGAGACATAAAGTTGCTGTATTGTGTTGAGCTTCTTGCCGTGTAAGTGACAAAAATATAATACCTAGGAAAGACAAACAAAGCTGGACACTGTGTGCAGTCCATTCTCCAGGGTATTTCCTGCATCCTCAACTTCACCTGTGAGAACATTCCTACCTAATCCCTTGAGAGTATGTTTACAAACTTGACATCCATGAATTTACACCATCTTTTTTGAACCGTAGAGTTCTATCTGCCTTCACAACCTCCAGTGGCAACAAATAATAGAAATTCAAGATCCTTTATATGACAAGATATTTTATCTATTATTTTTAGCTTGTAATAATTTAAAATTGCTCTGGAAGTGCTAATGGTCTAATAATTACAGTAATTTCACGATTATAAACCGCACCGTTTTGACTAAAATTTTGGTCTGAACCCAAAGGGCGGCTTATAATCAGGTGCGGCTTATATATGGACAAAGAAGGAAAAGTTGCTGTTTTAGTTTGGAGGACAGGTGTCTGCTGAGAAAGG
>PYHW01010409.1:3826466-3871033 GCA_013186435.1 Turdus rufiventris | reverse complement strand
CCTTATAGTCAGGTGCGCCTTATGGTCGTGAATTTACTGTACTTGTAAATGCAATCTAAATCTGATTAGAGAGTATTAGAAGAGTACCCAGAAAGTACATGACTTCTAGTCATGCCGAAGACAGATAAGGTGTAAAATTGAAAACTGGGGTGATTTTGGTTTTCTGCCAGAACTATTTAACAACCCTCAGTTCTTAAAATGCTCTGTCATGAGCTCAGAGAGACTTGTTTTATGTCTCCTACATTTTTATTAGGAATTGTATTTGTGCTACTCCATGTGCCTACTTGCAAACTACTGCTGTTCTGAGTGCAGTACCGCAACCCACAGAAGACTTGTTTGTGTTATTCATTTCAAAAACAAAAATGTTTTTGGTTACACTCAGAAATGACATATTGTACTGGTTTGCCATCCTGCATCTCTAAGGCTGACCCCCACCCCAAGTATTTTCTGAAGCTGCTAAATTTTGCATCCACTGAAGTGTTTTTGGTTCTGACACTAAGCATCAATAGTTAGAAAACTGGCTGAGAAAGTTGGCACTGTTCATCTTGGAGAGGTGAAAGTTTCATGAAGACCTCGTAGAAGCCTTCTAGTATCTGAAGAGATCTTACAAGGAAGCTGGAGAGGAACACTTCATCAGGATCTGTAGTGATAGGACAAGGGGAATGCCTTTAAACTGAAAAAGAGTAGATTTAGGTTAGATACCAGCAATACATTTTTTTACTGTAAGGGTGGTGAGACACTAGAATGCAATGCCCAGAGAAGAGAGACTGTGGATGCTACATCCCTGGAAGAGTTTGTCCCAGGTTGGATGGAGCTCTGAACAACCTGATCTAGTGAAAGGCATTTTTGCCATTGCAGGAGAGTTGGAACTAGATCTTTAAGTTTCCTTCCAACCCAAACCATTCTGTGATTTTCTAAGGTTAAAATACTATCTGCAGAATTGTGATAATTTTACCTTAAAAAAAGTAATATAAGTGAAAGACTACCACAAAAAACTGAACTTCAAAGCTGTCATGATAGCTCTTGGAACTTATTTCAAACAACATTGTGCAGTGAGGGAAATGCATAATTTTAATTTGTTAATTTAATAAACTCCACAGTAAATTAGTTTATAGTGTCCCTTCAGGTTCACAGCCCAAAGTACAGGAACTTGTTTATTTACTCTTTCAAATTGAAAATCATTGATTTCCTTTAGGAATTCATCCTTGTTGACTGTGAATAAGTCCATTTATTTCATGATCTGGTCAATATATATTAATAAGGGACACTGTATTTTTATATTGGCAAAGAACATTATTAAATTTTAGTTGCTCACATGAACTTCAATTTAAATAAAAACATACAATAGTGATTTCCTTTTCCCCATTTTGTAACACAAGAAGTATAAGGTAGGCAAGAACTATCTAAATACCATCTAAACTGGGATGGAGGGGATGTTTTGTTAATTATTTTCAGCACCAGTGATCATCCATTCCTAAATCTGTAGGAATAGGCATGCAGTACTGCCACTACTGTACTGCTCTGGGTTAGAAATGAATCAAATAAAACACTGCCATCCTAACTATTTTTAATCCAGGCATATTTTCCTGTGTAGATCATCATATAGCACATGAAGAATGAACTCACATTGTGTATGAGAGCATTCAGGAGTGAAAAACAGCTGTGGGCAAAAACTGCTGAAAACAGGGTCTCTGTAGAACTCTGCCTAAAATGTCTTTATGATTTGATTGATCAGGCATATTGAATAATTACATTTCAGACATGTAGTGCGTGGACAAAAGTTGTTTTTACTCAGGTACACAAGAGAAGGTAAATGTTCAATTCTTACATACTTGTATGGTGGTTAAAATATCTTATTTTCTTTTCAACCTGAAAGAAACCAAACATGGTTTTCTCCTTTATGGGAGAATTGTCTAACCATAAAACCACAATTTAATCTGAATAAACACATTAACTATTTCTTGTGAAAGTAGAAGTGTAAAAATAATGAAACTGGAAAGGAAAACCAAGAAATCACATGTCTTTGTTCTAACACAATGATACAGGTTTTGATCTGCAAGAAGGGAATCCTGAAGTTTTGAATCGTTACCACAAGACCCAACTAAATTCTTGCAAATGTCCCCTCAGTCCAGTATACAGCTTGAGGCATGTTGCCACAAAGGCCTGAGATATTTAGACAGTCTTTTAGATTATTATATATTTTCCAGAAGAGAAGTCTTTCAGGAAAGACCCCTTGGAGTAATCACACATGCACATGTTTTGGGACCAAAGGTGAAATGGTGATAATACAGTGACAGTGCAGTGTATTAGTAGTGCAGGTCATAAGGAGTGAAAGCTAAAGTTGTTTGGTACTTGTATCCAAGGGGATGTTAGCAGACAGATTAATGACTTTCTAAGCAAATTCAAGAAGTAAATTTCATTTCTCGGTGTTCACCACTCAGTCTCAGTGTTCACCACTGAGGTAGTCTATGTCCTAATCCTACACTATGGTAAGTCTACTCCTAAATACACTCCCTCAGATTGTAGGAGGTAGAATGAATATCAAAAGTGCATAAACTTCTTTTACTTCAGAGCTAAGCCTAAAAGAATATTCTGAAGCTTGAGTAAAAACCAAGATTGGCTAGCTTTTATTATTTTGAAAGATACAGTAATTTCCAGAGCCTGCACATGAATCAATGTTGCTAATTACTTTTAAACAGACCTCTAAAATATGCTGCTATATGTTCTCCACTGCCAAGTGTTGCTGTATAATTTGTATAAAGCTGTGAAGGCACTGAGGAACTGTAATCATGCTGAGCCACTGGACATAATTACTACTGCCTTTCTGGGTAACATCATTAATTTTGCCCTAGTTTTAAGGGTCTCCTTGGAATGTTCCTGAAATTAATTTTTATGTTTAAAGCAACTTCAGATTTGTGACAGTGAACTGTGCTAATGATTCATAATGTCTACTTCATTGGCTCTTTTCTTTCTTCTTCTGAGGATGTCATACATTATTAAAAAAAAAAAAAAAAAACAACAAAGATTCACATTCAGAAGATAGAAAACAAAAAACTACATATTTCTGTTCATCTTGATCTATATTGTGACTAGACTCTAGCCAGACTGGATCTTCACCTGGCTTTTTTGAATCCCTGAAAATAGCTGTAACTGACAACAGGCTTTGTTGTTGTTGTTGTTGTTGTTTTGTTTTGTTTTGTTTTGTTTTGTTTTTTTGTTTTATTTTTTTTTATATTTTCTTCTTCCTGTAGAAGAAAATTCTTAAGCAGAAGATTTACTTTGATTTAGACTCGTCATTGCCAGGTTCTAAAGTTTTATGAAAGAGAAAGCAAAGCATACCAATTAAAAAGATTATATATGAGGAAGAAATTTTTAGAATCCATCCTTGGTAGCAAGTTGATCCTCATATGCATTTTTTTTCGGAGCATTATCTCTTTAATCTCCTGTAAACTGTATTTGCACAAAGAGTTGCATTGCCTTGTTGGTTATCTTGCTCATAAGCACATAGGTTTAAAAAAGAGAGAACACTGTGTAAGATTCAACGCAGACTCTGAAGATTGCACCAGCGTTTAAAAAAAAGCAAATAACTAGTACTTCTTGATATTATACTGATTCCATCTGTTGCCATCTCCCTTTATTATAACATCTCCATCCTCCAATTCTTATATGCTCTTTCTTACACCAGTTACTCTATAAATTCTCTTGGGTAAAATTAAATCACCTATTTCTTACTGTGTTAACAAGATCTATATACAAAATTGTTAGGATTTATGAAAGTAGTTCAACCAGTTAATGCAAAAAACAGTGAGATACCACCTCAGGAGCACATCACATGACTGAGTTCTTGGATAATGATTACATTCCTGACTTTTGTTCCCTAGAAAAGCAGATTTTTTTAATGAAACTTCCCTGTGTGCAGGACAATGGTTCAAATTTTGAGGTAACAACTTAAAAGGTGCAGAATAAACTTATCTGAGAAACAAAAAATAAACTGAGTCCTAGTATTGTCTCATGCAGTCACCTTTGTGTGGAGAAAGCACACATTCAATGTTCAATATGGTGAGAAACCAGAAGCTTTTTAGTATTCTTAAATTAAAAATGTCCATCCCAGTCTGTTAGACTGTATTCATGTTCTCCTAAATTATTTTTTCATTTTGAATCATCAAATAATTTTTGAGACAAAAATTATTTTGAGTAAATTTCAATAATTATTTTGAAAATTCTCTTCCCAGAACCCAAACAAAGTAGCATGTTGTGGACGAATACTATCAGAATGCTGTGCATTTTGGCAAGGCTGGAGAATGTTTCAGCAGAAAAAATCTTCAAAGGAAGGGAAAATTGAAATCTAAGATTTCTATTACTCTCTTCTGTAGAAGATAAATTAGAAAAAAAATTAAAATACCAATTAGAAGGGTCAACATTCTACATAGTTTTGGGGTTTGTATGATCTGTAAAATAATTAGCTCATTGAATTAATGTGTTCATTAATATTTTCATCATATATTGTTCTTTCTGATCAGCAGCTGTATTGATTGCCATAATAAACCACTAATTTTTTTTTTTTTTTTTTTTTTTTTTCTGCCTGACACTGTCTAGAAAATTCTTACTGGAAATATTTCCAGGTTTCCATTCAGAAATTGACGTAGCAGTCAGCAGTTTATGCAGGCAGTTCAGGATTCTTTTCTATTACAATAAAAAGCATTTTCAACAAATAGAAACTTTGAGGGGCATGCTGTAGTTTTTATTAGATGCATTTTCTGATAAGACACAGTGACGAGGTTTATAAAATTTCTTATTTTTAAAACAGCAACTGTAGTTCATTCATTTCTTATTGACATCCTGCAGTGCCATAGCAGATAAAGATCTTTCACAGTTTTCATTGCCATTAGGATGTGCTTCTTCAAATTACTATTTAAAGATAAATATTTTCTGGTGTTTACTGCCCTTCTTTCTGTGTCTTTCTAGACACCAGAAGGTGAAACAAAAATAAAATGTGATCAGATTTCATGTCTGGGTTTTTTTGGTTTTTTTTCCATAAGTGAAAATTCCTTCCTTGCACAGAGCTCATCTCAAAGTCTCTGGTAGCTAAAAACACAATAAAATCCATTCCAAAAATACTAATAACCTCCAAACATCTTCCATGTCTAAGTTATTTAAAGTTTTTTAAGTTCTTAAAGAAATGAGAAGAGAGAAAATTGTTTCCGTGTTCAGAGACATTTTCCTCATTTTGAAGTAGCAATCTCTTTGAGATTCAATTATTTTGAGGTCTACAGTACTAGAAATATGGTAAACCACAACAGCATTAGCTTTAATTATATTGAGAGTATACTGTCAGAGGCTCTGTCTATATTATTGAATTCTGGGATACTTCTGAGCCTTTGGTCTGATTTCCCTAGTTGTTCCTCATTTTTTAAGGAGTTGGTTTACATTCAAAACAGTGTTAAAGGGGAAAGAAATAACCACAGGTATACGGCCAAGAATGTATTGTCAGCCTAATAAAAAAAAATTAAATTCAAATGAAAAGCAACAGTACAGCTATAATGAGAGTTACAAATACAGTACAAATTAGTACAGAAGAAAATATATATTATTACCCTGAGAATTCTTTTTAAAATACCCCTTTTTGAAATATATATCTTTTTTTGCTGATACTGTACTCACCTTCCCAATGTCCCTCCAGTTTCCCCAACCAAATGCTGTGCTGTCATGGTGAGTCATCAACGTCCCGAGTCCCTTCCTGGGAGAAATGCAGTGCTGCTGGTCAGGATCCTGTCATCCTCAGTGTTTTGATGTGCTTGGGTTTATTTTTGTATTTTCTCACCATGGTTCCTGCCTTCTGGCTGCTCCCAGCTGAGCATGGCCCTGCAGCCTCCCCAGGCTCGGCCACAGGGGCTCTTCTTGTTTGGCAGTGACCCCCAGGTGTGCTGGACCCTTCCCATGGGGCTCAGGCACAGGGCACAGCAGGTACTTGGTGCTGAGAGTGGAGCTGGAAACAGCCCAGCTTTGGCTGGGTTGAGCCCAGGCCAGCCCTGAACTCGGTGCTCTTCAGTGCCCTGGTCTAGGAGAGAAAGAAGTCATTGCCACTGGGCTATAGATAGACTTTAGAAAACAGGAAAAAACAAATCGTCCTGTTTCTGATATATATTAGAAATGTATGCTAATGTGTACTACCTGTGAATGCCACAAAACCAAGTGGCAAATAAAGTCTCTGAAGCTTTTATTTTATATAAGGAGTTACTATAGTGAAGTGATTTTATGTTGAATTTTCTTTTTGTCACAGAAAAATAAATCTCAATCTAGTGAAAATTCTCGTAAAACTTCCCTTCTTTCCTTGAAAGTGATTGATATTTCAGAAAAAAACCCCAGATTTTAGAGCTGAAAACGAGTGAGAAAATAATTTGACTTTGGAAGTTATTTTAAAGTAAAAGGGACAACATAAAAATGTGGGAAACACACACAAAAAAAATCATCAGCATGCTCCAACAGGTTAAATTTGTGATTAAATCTGTTGTCTTTGAGCTAAAAAAGAAAAAATCTGTTTCATTATTAAGTTTCATACACTGTCTCACTACGTTCTGCTTTAAAAAAAAAATAAATTTAGAAAGGCATGAGTTTCATGCAGTTATTTAATTTTCTGTTTTATTTTCTGTTTTCCACTTACAAATTCTATCTTCAACACTAATTCTCTAGCACACTCTTTAGTAAATACTTAAAAACAACAACAACAACAACAACAAAAGTCTTAAGGATTAAAATTTGTTTGTTAAGAAGTCTTTAGTAGGTAACATCTTCAGTCTATACTATTTACAAGCAAGCCGTCAATATAGAACAAATTCTTGAAACTACTTGAAACGAAAGATTATATCTGACTATCTAAAATATAATCAGGAACTGACCCAAGACCTTTGAAAATCTATTAAAAAAAATGTTAGTAAATATACTAAACAGAAATTTCTTTACAATTATTATACTTACCCGGGCTGAGACTTTCCTTCAATCATCAATAAATTACATTTATTGGAAGCAAGGTATTAGACAGTCATGCTTATTTCAAGTGTGTGTTCTCAATATTTTGTTACAGTTTCCTTCTTTCCCTTTCTGGATCAAATCAATTATTCCCTTCTGGAGTTAAAATTCCCTACTATTAATTTTTTTGATCATTTGAATTCTGACCAGCTCTATTTGGAAATATTTTCATCTAGTCCTGATTATATTCAGATACAAAATATTTTATATGAATGGGTAAAATTAAATGGTCAGGCTTTTGATATACCAAATCTACTGGAAAAAGGGAACTCATTGTGTTATCACAGGACATCTACCATCTCTTTATAGGTGAGTAAAACATGCTAAGGGAGATCTCAGAATGGGATTTAGGGAATATTTTGCTGAAGCCCATCCTGCAATTATTATCTAAATTAAACTGCAGAATTAAATTGCCACAGGATGAAAGTCAAAAGTACAAATTAAATCAAAAAGCAATTAGAGATATCTGTGGCTTAAAAGTCCTTGCAGACCTTTTAAATGCCAAGTTATAAATAGGAATTTTAACTAAGGAGATACCAATACTGCAAACTGTTGGAAGCTGAGAGAGATTATGCCTGGGAAAAGACTACTCTTTACACAACCCATTTTTATATTAATTTTCTAACTATGGTTCCACTTGCTGCAATAAGCACAGGATACCTTTCTAGATGGATATCTGTTCTCATTTCATACAACCATTCCTAAAGATTGTATTTAATTTCTGAAATATTCCATTATTTCCTGAGTTGCAAAAAACTTAATGTATATTCAACAAGATTAGCTTGTGCCTGTGCTTGTTCTTAACATGTTCATGTCATTGAATCTATTATTTTGGGCAAAATGTTGAATGTGTAGCCTTTAACCTAGCTGCTTAAAAAAGGAGCAGAAAATAAACAGAAAAGTAGACTCATACAGGCAAAGCCATATTCATTAATGATGTTAGGAGAAGAAGCCTTAAGAAAAAATGTTTGCATTAAAATTGCTATTTTAAGAAAAAAAAAAATCCAGGCTAATGCCATTAGAAAAAAACAACTCTCAGTTTTGAAAGCTAGAGCTGACCTTAAACAGATCTGATGTGTCTGTTGATCCCTTGTTTATAGGACTACAAGAAGTAGAATTGTCAGAAAATAAGAGAAGAATTTTAAGGCAAATATGAGGTAAAATGAAAAGGAAAAATATGATGAATTGGGAAAGATTGCTCTGTCTTAGAATTTTTCCAAATTATCCTGATCAAGCTGTACAACAAAAATCATGCTTAGAAACTTGGAGCAATAGTATGGAGAAGCCAACAAAGTAAAAAGATTGAAACCTATTTCACCCAGGATATTTGCAGAAGGCAAAGTGATTAGAAAATATAACTTCAAATTAGAAAATGTAACTTCAGATTCAAAACCCAGATAATTTAGCAAGCTTAACAGTGCTTATCTTTTTGGCTCACATTAAATCAAAAACACACAACCCCCAAATCATTAAAAACAATCTAGTACAACATGAATGTTCAAGCAAAGAAGATTAATTCTCAGAGTTTCCTCCTTTCTGCAACACTTCCCTGTTACTGAGGAGTGATTTGACAAAAATATATTTCACATGAATTGACTGTGGAGCTCTGAAATCTGAAGCTAGATGATGGCAACTATGGAACCGTAAATGAAACATAATGTGTCTGATGAATAACTAAAAAGACAGGCTATAACACAGCTGGAAAATTTCACTAAAAAAAGTAAAATTATCATTATTCTGGCTATGGGAGGAATGCCATTTCCAGTAACATTGCTGAATAGGCAAGAGGGAAGTGTATTTGGCTGGGACCTATGTTTACAGGAGAAGGGAGATTGTAGGGACATTATTGTGATTGATTCTCACAGTATGCTGGATCAGCTAAAGGCTGATACTTCTGACATTTCAGATTTGTATACAAGAAAAATATATTTCTGTCCCCTTATATTAGTCAAGCATCAGTACAAAATATTGCACATTAACCAGAAGTACATTTCTACACAGAAAGCAGTGTTGAGAATTATTCTATAAGAAATTTCATTCCCCTTTCTTTTGACATAGTGTTTGATGTACTCTAATATCCATCTATGTCTGTGGGTGTGTTCTACATAAATCAATCAGATGAAATCTGGTAAAACTGCATTTTCATTGCAGATCAGAACAAAGTTTTGCAGCTGAAGCTGGTACAGTCATGACAGAGTGAGGGAGTTGAAATATTTAATGGTCTGTAAACTCCCATGTTGAATGTGTTTTCATATTGGCCTCAGCAATGCATTATAAGACACCTTGCTGATTCAGACCTTTTATTAAAAAAAAAAAAGTTGTTGTGTCCATACCCAATCCACTAGTAAGCTTCCTTACTTTTATTTAAAACAGTATTGCCATTTTCTATACCTCCCAAACAGATAAAAAAGTATAAATTAAGTAAGGCTGAATAGGTTAAGATCTATTTTGTAGGAAATTTGCTAGGTAGAGAATTATTTATTATTATATAGTTAACCCAGTAAGGAATGTGCCTAACTTAATCTGACTTTTTAAAGATAAGATTTGTTTGCTCTGCAGAGATATATTCAAATCAAAATATAAATATGATAGAATACAAAACCGACCTATGATCATGGGTGAATTATAGATATGTATTTTAAAAATAATAAATGCATTCAGTAATTAATCTCTTTGTATAGTATTTAATCTTTAAACAATTTTCCTTTGTAGTTGTTTTTTCCTCAAGTGCCATATTGATGATTTAAAAGGGAAAAAAAAAAAAAGCTAGGTAAGAAACCTATCAATCTTTGTCAATTCAGAATTGTTCTTGAAAAGAGCATGTAAGGAAGACAGAGATATTATTCTGACAATCTCCACATCTCTGAAAGTTGTTTCTGAGTGCTGTATTAAACCACCCACCATCACCCATGGATCAAAATCAAGTGGAAAAAAACCCACACCACCACCACCATTATTTGTATGAACCTAATAATTTTATTTAACTGTTTTCTTCTTCAGCAAAAAATATTAAAAAAAAAATTGTTCTTTTCATATTTGTGTTCTGGTCAGTCCATGTTCTGATATCAATACCTGCATAAAAAGATTTAATTAATGAGATATTTATACACAGTTCAAAAATCCCATACTCCTTAATTTTTCAAAAAGCCAATACAGAATTTTGCTAAAACATTCATATTTATGAGCCAATGTGGTGTCTATCCCAAAATGTAATAACTGCAAAGACAACTTAAAGATAAAGATTCCGGAAACACAGAGTGGCAGAAAAAAGCTAAGGATTTCAGATGGTGTCTCCAACAAAAATTTCTAATCTATATATAGGCACACAGAATTAGAAGAAAAGTTTATGAAAACTTTCAGTTCAGTAAGAGTTCAAATCATTAATTGATTGTGAAAAAGAACGCATGCATCTGAATTATTCCTTTTCTTTTTCAAATGGAAGAAAACAGCCTAAAATATATTTTTAATCTTTCTTCATGGAGATTAGTCTATTCATACTTCACGTTTCCACAGATGCTAAATTCAAAAGTTGGGGTTTGTTTGTTTGTTTGTTTGTTTGGTGTTTTTTTTGTTTTTTGTTTGTTTGTTTTTTAATTTTAGAATATCTTTTGAAACAGAACTTCAGGACCAAAATAGTAAGACTACTACAGATGGAAAAAATACCACTTTATTTATCTGTATTGTCACAATTTTTATTTGAACTTTGAAATATTTGTTCCAGTTCAAGTATTTAGATAATGAGCAATACTATTTTCTTACTCTGTACTGCACTATTGCTCATTTCTGACAAGATTTGGGTGTGTTTGACTGAATTAGAAATATGGATTAGTATTTGATTTGCACTTTTGAACAAATGCATGAAGAAAGCAGCTAGCCAACTTTCAAAAGTTTTGTTGTTTTTTTTGTTTTGTTTTGTTTTGTTTTTTTCCAGTTATTACACTGGGACAAGAAAGTTATAAAATAAATGTTTGCCAGAAAATCACTGCAGTCCTTCTCCACTAGAATCATACAAGAAAGAGTTTAGAAATTATTTCTGGAGGTCATTTTGTCTAGCCTCTTGCTCAAAACAGAGCTAGTTTCAAAGTTAGACCAGGTCACTTGAGGTCCTTCCCAAGGTTAGAGATTTCACAAGCTCTCTGGGCTTGCCATTACAATAATGAAGATTTTGCTTTTATGAATTGCACTTTGTAATTTCCCCTGCTGCATGTTGCAATATTGTCTCTTTTTCTTTGCTGAGCACCTTAGTCTATCCATTAGTCTGTTCTTAAAGGTTAAAGAAGTGGCATCAAAGTCATGTTAATCACACTGCATTCCTAACCACACCCCGCCCAGCCTGAAGAGTGTGTGTGTCCAGTATGGTCATCCTTTACTGGGGGCCATGCTTTTCTCACCCAAATGCTGTTCCTAAGCATGGAGGTCCGGAATGCCTATATGAAAGATTTAGGGTTTATTACCAGTCTCAGCTGGGATATCAGTCTTGACCATCCAGGCTCAGCCCTGTGTGTTCAGCCCTGCCTACTGGCTCTGACTTGAAAACTGGTCTGCAGCTTTGGGTTGAGCTTGCAGATGACTCTTATCTTGCCGTGTCTGATGATTATCAGAACCTATCATTCACAGATCCAGTCCTGCTCGGGCATGTGGAGCTGCACCCCATCAGTGAAGGCGCTGTCTCACCCATATCCTTGGTTATCAGCTGCTCTTTCCTCATACAGAAGCTCTTGTCACTGACTGACAGACTGAGCACACCTTGCAATTAAAAATTCTGGTAAACAGCATCTTAATATCTCTGTATTTTCTATATCCTTTGCCACTAGTTCACCACCTCTCTTGAAAGCAATATAATTTATTAGTGGGTTTCATCGGACTCAATTGGACAATTATTTTTATTAGACTTCATTTTTATAGCTGACATACCTATTTATGGCCTTCTTTTTGTTCTTTATACCCTTCTGGCAAGTTTTATTTTTCCTTATATGCCCATGTGATATTTCTGTGTTAATCTTTGACAACTTGCAAAACAGAATTAGGGAACGTTATTTCCCTGCAGAAGGAGATATCTGAGTACCACTGTCCTTTGCCTTCTCTGCCTCTGACAGGGATTTGGCACAACCAGCCCAACTAGACAGGCTCCCCAACAGATTTTCTGCCACATTGTCTGTTCCATGTCCGAAGCTTGTCTACAAATGAACATATGCAGAGGGGAAGTGTGCGGTCAGAAATCACAAAACTCCAATGTCCCTTATGGTAAAAGTTCATTCTCCTTGCTCTTGTTCAATGTAGGGCTCCTACTTCTGCACAGGCCCCATGAAGGGGGAAACATTTCCTTCCCCTCACATAAACACGTGCAGCTCATGAAGCAAGTCACATCTGAAATCCTCCATTACTTCATTAGGAAATCTGCTACATAAGAAAGAAATCTGTGTGGAAAAAGGACTGTTCTCCCTGGGAGTTGCATGTACAGTGAACTCATCTCCTTAAACCACCAAGAGACTTCTAGTGAAATTCTGAATAAGGAAAGAAAAATGAGAATTGCAGCTTGGATATTTTTTTGGTTTGGTTTGGTTTTTTTGGGGGTTTTTTTGGGGGGTTTTTTTGGATTTTTTTTGTTTTTTTGTGGTTTTTTTCTATCAGCTTAGTCTTCCTTTTTTTATATTTTTTTCTATCAAAATTTTAAAACTTTTTTTTTTTTTTTTATTCCCCAAGATAATTTAATATTTATGCACAGGAAAATTAAATTCTGAGAAAATATATATGTTAATTATAAAAATTAGCAAAACTATGAATTGGAATTTTAGGCCTGTGCCTTATAAAGGTTTTTGGGTTTTGGAAGAATGAATTAAAATAATAATCTCAGTTGTTGCTGTAAAATAATGGGAGCTGTTTTTCTGTTCCACTGCAGGTGTGTCCTGATCTCTCAGGAATTTGTCACCTCAGTCAGGGAAAAAAGAAACAGCATTATCTGCTAATTATTGTGCCCTTCTTGTTTTTTGAGCAAGAAGCCTTCTGAAAATTAGAGATAGTATGATATTTCCCTGCTGTTAATTTCAAACTCAGTTTTTATCTAAAACTTCAGTTTAAAACTGGGTTCTAGTATAAATTTAAATTTTCTGATCACTAAAGATGTCTGATTTAGCACACAATAATTTTACTACCTATTATATGAGTAAGTGATACCTGTTAGTGCTATTCACATTCATCACATTTGATATTACTAATCATAGAACTCTTTAGATCTTATGCAGGTGATCATCAATGTTTTGTTCAAACATGCAATGCTGAGTATTTTTAAAGTTATCTAAAATGAGGCAATTTTTTCAAAGCCATATAATCATTGTGACATGAAAAATGCAATGTTACAGTAATAAAGTATTAATGACAATCATGGTGCATTATAGAAACATATTTTATATAGAGCTGCAGTTTTGGAAGTTTGAAGTTCATTTTTCTCTAACACTGAATTCTACTGACAGTATCTGGATATATTGCAAAAATGTAATTTCTTGAGTATTCTCATTGGATGGTTGAAAATGCAGAGGTGTTGGCTCAGCAACATCCTTCAAGTTTTCTCACTCTCCTCAAACAGCCATGACCTGGAATCATCCTGGAGGTGACACTGACAGTCTTGAAGAAGATGACACACCTTTTACTACACTCGAGCTACTTTACTACCTATGAAGAGGGATACTATTAAAGTGACTTTTTTTCCCTCTGGTTCTTGTAGATAGTGAAAGGGATTAATGTCATTTTGTGCTGCTTTGTGTGACTGTGCCTGTGCTGGGTCAGGGGCAATAAAAAGGCGAGGCAGAAGCACATGAGCAGTCCCTTCAGGCCAAGCAGGGGTTCTGCTCTTTATTCCAAATAGATTTTTTTCTTTTAATTCATTCAAATTATGAAATACCTATAGATTTAGCTGGATCTAACACCTGTCAGATGAAAGGTTTTGTCCACAATTTTTTTTTAAATAACTCCAAAGAAAACAAACTCTTTTTCTGCTGGTCCTTTGAACTAAGAATCTTGTTTGAGTGGCTACACTGTGGTTCAGAAGAGGCTGCACTGACCAAAGATACCTGTTTTTTCTTTTGTGTTTGTTTTGTTGTTGGGGGTGCAGGGGTGGGGAGTGTTTGTTTTATTTTATTTTTTGATATTTATCTGCTAGGAGGAAAAGTTGCATTCAGACATCTCAAAATAATAAAATTCTAGGTTGTTTCATGTGACACAACCATTAGATTATTAAGTAATAAATAACAACCTCTGTAGAGATTGTTCAGCAAAGGGACAAGCAAGTTGCATCCTATGGAAACAATGGAATTTATCACTTTCTATTGCTTCTTTTCACCCTATAGAACAGGTATATGAGCTCGCTTTTATTTTCCAAAATAATTGTTTCTAAAAAATATTACTAACAAGTTGTATGTGTTTTAGCATTAGTCAGAAACTTTACTAATAATCATAGCATGAGTTGACTGATAAATTTTCCTGAAAATAATATTTCAGAAAAGGAAAATTCAGATCTCAATTTCAAATAACAAGTTATTTCTTTTTAATGAAGTAAACCAGAATCTAAAGAAACAAAAAAATATTACTCTCATTTATTCAGATATTTGGACAATATATTATCATTAAATTCAATATTTCTTGGAAATAAAAATTTCCAGGTGGCTACAAAGTACATACAGTGCTTCCAAATCTGGTAATCTACAGTAGCTCCTACAAATATATCACAAAGCATTTGAGGTTGAGCCTTGGCACAATCTTGGTAAAATGGAATTGTTAAAACACCTGCGACTATGTGGGAACTGATAAGTGGAATTTATACTCGAGAATGTAATAAGAGCTGACACCTATTTGTGACATGACTGTATCATAGATTGCCTGTGGCATGATAGCATCACTATTTCTAGCAGGCAAAGATGTATTTGCTGAAGGTGAAAATGTCATTTAAACAGTTGATACCTCTCAAATAGTCCGAACTAAATACCTTGTACAGTTCTTGCCTTTTCAGAATAAATATACACAGCTTGACATTCTGGATAAAGAAATAATGCATCTGTAATTATTAAGTCAAGCCACAATACACATTTTCAACAACACACATGGCTATCCAAAGAGGAATTTGATTTGTTGTGGCTAAGATTAATAATCAAATATTGCTGTGAGTCTCTGTATAATAATTAGACATTCTGGATATCTGTTTAATTTATTTAACTTACAGATAAAAGCCATGGAACTGTTTTAAGAACCTCTTTATATTTAGACAGGACCTAACAAAATCATAACTTCCTTTACAATACAACTTGCTCCCATATGAGAGGCAAAGAAATGTGTGTTCACAGCTGCGACTGAAAAGGAAGTTGGAGCATAAGTCATCTATTCAGACATAAACTCAAAATTTATTTTTATTTATATGATAAATTGTATTTGAGTGCATAAATTGACTCTTCCATTTGGTGATATGTTCAAAGATTAAAATGAGGTGTTTATTACCTGCCATATCTTCAACTTTCAGCCTTGCTGCTATATCATTAGATCAGCAGTTTGTTAACAGAACAGCATCATGTGTTCATAACGTGGTAAATGAACTAATCAAAACTTCCATTTTCTCCTTTTGTCTTTTTTCTGAAATTTTCCTCTTTTCACTTGCACATTTTTTTACTCTATACTCTCCCCATGCTAACACCTCTTCCTTCATTATTCTTCACTTTCTCATCCTTTCCTTTTCTGCATCTTTACCTTTCCATCATGTTAATGCCAATGTCAGAGGACACCAGAACAGGTATTGCTCCTTAAGGGACAGGAAGCCAGGAGTTAAGAGGGGGATCTTGCTGGCCAGGATCTGTCCATGGCAGCACCCACATGTATCTGTAAACCCCATAAGATTATAGATCTACCACTATGCACAGCTGCTAATTCCAGTTTGTTCTCGGGGCTGCATTTTTTGTCTATACCCAGTGATGCTGCTTTCAGAAGGGGAGGGCTGTGAGCTGTATTCATCACACTGTTCTTCCACACATATTTTCACTGCCTCAACTTCAGCCTCTAGTCAGTATTTCCCCAGAACTGAAGCTGCTGCCATTCTTACTTACCTGTAGAAGGAAGTCCCAACCCCTCTTACCCACTGCCTCCTCTCACTGCCCGCGTGTGTATCGGTTTCTCTGATGCAAATCAGCAAAGGACTTCTATTGTCAGAAGTCACACATTACTAGACTCTCACATCTTGTGAATCTCCAACCACTTGACATTCAGCATAGACATGGGACTGAATATATTCTTTTGATGATGTCTTTTCAGTACAGAGCAGAGAGTGGCTGGATTGTTCAGCACTGTATGGAGGAGTAATCTTTGAAGGCCGCAGAGGCTCTCAGTGCTGTGGTCCTACATAGCAGCCACCCATTCAGCTATTTTTGGTAGAAATAAAATCTATCTTATCTTGTGGAAGAAAGGAGTAAGACACTTCTCTTCCGGGAAAGATTCAAGGTGGCTAATCCAGAATGGGTTAAAATTTTAAGAAATACTATTTTCTTAACTTTTTTTCAGTTGATGCCCCACTCTTTGTCACTGGCAGTAGATCTTTCTTTTCTTGTCTTCACACAGGTCTCACTTTTGCATTCTCTTCTGGTCTCATTCAATCTGTCCCTGACTCCCAAGTGCATTTCCCTCCTCTGTTGCACTTCTCTCTCACTCACGGAGTAGTTAGTGTACCTTATTTAAAAATATGAGCTCTTGAAAGGATTCGGTTGTTTTTTTTCTTCCAAAGGTTTACTCTTCCTGTCCATGTGATAAATGCTTGCATGCACCTTCATGCCCCCAACAGAGACATCCTTGAAATGCAAAGTAGTTATGTGTTATTTAGGTACTGCATTGAATTCCAATACAGTCAATCCATTTCTCACTTACAAGTTTGAAAAGTATAACTTACAAGGACTTCAGTTCTATTCTTGGCACTCTTTTCTTGACTATTGGCATTGCTACTTCTGTCAGCAAAAGAGCAGGAGGAAAGCATTAGTTAATGGCTAAAGCCCTTCTGAACAGTACTTGTTTATTCTTTTTCTGTGTTTCTCTGAATGTGGGATAGTGTTTCACAGCAGTAAAAGTAAATGCAATCAAATGGAAGTTAGAGAATACACAAAAAAAGTAACAGATAAATGAAAAAAGTGTTTGGATCAAGTCTTTTGGGTTAACTCTGTGTATATTTTCTGAATTAACTACATTAAAATATCAAAGATATTGAAATAATTATAATTTTTCTTCTTATAATAAGTTTATTTCTATATTAATAGTAAAAAGATTAAATAATAAAAAAGTAGTGCATCATAATTTTTAAATACGCTTTGTGTATGTCTAACAGTCAATAGGATGTAAACCAGAAAAACAATAAATTAGCATGTGCCAAGAATAAAAAATAAATGAAGTAGGTAAGTAGGACAGAAATTGTTGCAATGACGAGGAAAGAGCTACCTGGTGGAACAAGATGAAAATGCTGAGAGTTTCACAACACTTATAAGACTCTTATTACCAAATCTCTAATGATGTTTTTATTTAACTTATCAAAAGTTCAAAGTTGTCATATTTCTTATTAAAAAGCATGATAACAGTCCTTTATAGTGTTAGTGTTACAAAATTTTCAAAGATCTTAAAGGGCCAAGAGGGAGTTTTTCCCTGTGTTGCTGCATCGCATGGGGCTTACACAGCTCACAGCAAAGCAGGTCTAGAGGTTTTTCTGCTGTGACTAGTTCTGTGTGGACTTGATTTATGCATGGAGGTGGAAAAAAGAGATTATAGCACAAGGACTTCCTGAAGAATGGCAGGTTTTCCCAATTGCTACCAAAGTACAATCAGCACTTCACCATCATGTAGCCCCTACTTCTCAGGGTAAGGCTGCCAATCCTGTTTCAGACCCCAGTATGGAGCTGCAAGCAAGTATAGGGTTTACTCATCAACAGTTGCTGGAAACTGTCAAATTCAATAACACAGAAAATGCCTGCCAAATTGTTATACTGAGTTCCACGTGAAGAAGAAATAATAAGCAGTGCTAGATGATGTTATTCAGCAGGGAATGATTTCTAGTCGTAGCAGCTTTCATTTATGCTCTTATTCTCTTTGACGACACAGGCGGTGATGGCTGCAGTTAGGTTTGCCTGACATTTTCTCATTACAAATCTGTGTTTGCAGTTTCTTAGAGTTTGGCCAAGCTTCAAGCATATGAGCTGCCTAGGCTATTTTATTATTTATTTTTTATTATTTTGTAAGCTTCTTCCTGTACCTGGCATCTAGCCACTTGGAAACTCATCCAGCAATGCACAGTATCAGAAGCTGTTTTCTAACTAGTTAAGATGTCCACATCATTAAAAAACAGAAAAGTCTCAAGGAAAGTTTTTAATTTTGGAATTTTTCTTTATGAACTGAAAAGCCTTGCTTTTACGGGAACACTCTGTTACTTTCCCATTGAAAAATTTCAGTTTAGAGTGATACAGCTAAAATTATTGTTATGCTATTGTATTTGATATATGCACTCCTTTAAAATGAACTTCTTTCCTGACGTGATGTAAAAATGCATTAAGTAAAAATGCCTGTAATTTCACAGGAGTTCTTATTTCATTCTTGTTATGGACAGCACAGATCGTAAGTGACAAAATGTAGCAAAGTTTTAAACCTCATGGTTTGCATTTTCTCAAAGACATCACTGTAGTATTTCTTAGAATCAGGGGCAAGTACTGATGTCTGCTCTTTGGAAAACAGACAATTAATACTACAAGACTTTTCCCACTATTTTAGCTGAACTGAAGCTCCATGGCAAATTTTTCCCTTATCATTCAAGACTATAAGCCTCTGAGAGGAAATAACCAATAGAAAAGGTATTCTCCAGATGTTGCTGCCTTTGGGTGAGAATGAAATTAGATTGCATGCCATGCTCTTCACTCCAAGCTATTATTTCTACTAATTGAGAAATTTTCCTTCTTTTCCTCTCGCTCAAGGAAAAAAAAAAAGGAAACACACAAATAAAACCAAAAATCCATAACAACACTAAATACCAACAAAGCCAATCACATTACCCCCAAAAAACAAACCAGACTTTTCTTGAATGGTATATTTATATATTTTGGTAACTTCTCAAGTTTTTCTCTAAAGCATGTTTTAACAGAAATTCTGCAAGTTCTCCTCAGATTCATTTTTGTAGTAAAAACTTCCCCTATGTTTAACATTCTGCTTTAAGGAAATCCTTTGAGTACGCAGGATTTCAGGAGACAGTTTTCTTTCTTTGAGAAGGAAAATGCTTTTATTTCATAAAAGGTCAAGACACTTTTGCTCATTTACCAAAGTAAAGAAAACGTAAGTCATCTCTTCCTTTTAAATACCTAGCTGTTGAACATTTCTCATACGATTTGGGATGTGTTATTTAGCAATGTATTATTGCTAATTTCTTTGCAATGCTCTAAGCCATGTAAAAAAGCTTCTTCTATCAAAGAGAAAAAAATTGATCTGCTGAATTTCTTGTCTCTCCCTTCAGAATATTATGCTTTAAAAAGTAAATTTGTGTCACAGCAGATAAGCTGTCAGTCATATCCTGACATTTTTATTTACTCTAGTCTTTTTACAGGGACAGCAACAAACTTAAATAAGATCAAACCTTTCTCTTTTTCTTCCTTCTGTCACTCAGATTCTTCTTGTTCTCATTTCACCACACTTGTGGATCCAGTGTGGGTGAAGATGTCTTTAAGGCAGGAATTGGTTTTGGGCTCTAAGTTGTTATGTTAAGGATTTATTGCCACATTTCTAACTCATCTCTTACTCATTGCATGAAATCCTTTCCAAAGCTTGCCTTGGTACAAAATTTTAAAGCGGCAGAGTGACAGTAATGAAAGAGAAGGAATATTACAAAGAAAAATCAGTCTGACTTTTTTTTTTCCTTTTTAACAAAGAAACGTCGCCTGCTAGTGAAACAGGCCATTTCTTACTTTCCATAGTTAATTAATTCTGGCAAGTATTTTACTATTGTACAGTCTTTCTGCTGCAAAAATACATCTTCATCAAATATAGTGGGCAACAGTGTACAATTCCAAACAAAACTTGGTTTTGAAGATAGATAACTATTGCAGTTCCATATCTAAACATGTAATTTTCTTTCAGAGTCTGCATGCATTTTATTCCCCTGCCCAGCTTAGAAAATGGAATGTTGATGGGATTGTATCACCCAAACTACCTTTCTGCATCTGTCTATTGCAAAAGGCATGAAATGGAATGCGTCGCTCTATCATTGATTTGTTGCCAAAGTAATCTCTTTTATTCAAGTCACAGTCCAAGTGTTTCTCCACCACCACGTTATTTCACAATTTTTCTTCCCCAACACTGACCATGCATTATGAGCAAGTCAGATATGTTCATTCAGCTTTGATTTTTATACCTCTTTTAAATCAATACCTCAGTGATTGATCTTCTGAAATTTAAGAATCAGTGACCTGTATAACTGAAACAGCAAAGGAAGTAAGTGGAGGATTTTCAGTCTTGGTTGAAATAAACATCAGGTGCAATATTTTGCTTTTAATGATTCAAAGACATCAATTAAATATGTTGCAATACTGTTTGTTACCATACCTGCTCCCTTTATTTAAATTATGCATTGGACCTTTTTCACTTCTCAGTCAGATTAGGAACTAGCAGGCAACAAAGTGTATAAACACTTATTTTAAATATCTTTTTCCAGTGAGTCTATCTCAGTTAGAAATGCAAAAATTCTCTTCTTAAGCTGTTTTCTTGCATTGATTGATTGTACATTTTAGCCAATGGTATCTCAACATACTGGTGGCTATGGCAGAACAAACCAATGCCCTACCAGTCCAACATTCTGTCTAGCAGCAGTTAGCACCAGATGCTGCAGAGGAAGATGAAATCCCTCCAGTTAACAGCAGTGTAATATGAGGGAAGTGGGCAATTCCTAACCTTGAAAACTTGAGAATTAATATTCTGCATTGATTTCCTTAGCATGGACGTAAATTGAAATATTATATAATTCCTATGGATATGTTACACAGCTCATTTGAAGTTAGTGGCAAATATTTGTCATTCTATCTGATTCAAGATAGTTTTGTTTTTTGTTACCTCAATTAGTAGAAGAGAGCTAGAAGCACATATCTGGAATTCTACATCTCTTTGCATGTTAATTATACTCACCATAATTTTTCATACTCTTCTGTAAAGGAAAATACTACTTCCAGACTGTTTGAAATAATCATGTATAAGTCTCCTGTCAAGAAGAAAAATTCTGCATGCCTAATGTTCTAATCATAATAGCAGCAGGCTAGAAAGCAAGCAGATGCATTGTGTTTCTTATATGCTACCTTGAGCTGAATTTAAAAAGTTGAATTAAATAACTGAAGTAACATATATGAGGGTACCTTATGATCCTACTATTTGGCAGCATCAGATTATACTCTTAGTATATTTTAACTGTTATTTCTTCTTTAGCTCAGTCTCTATCCCAGCTGTTTATATTATGGTTGGATGCAATCCATGCAGTGGTAAGCTTTAGAAATTTAGCTATTTTTCCTTAGCTTTACATATAAATTCCTTTAATAATCAGTTGAGAGAAGGGGAATTCATAGATTGATTCCTATTGTTCAAAGTTAAAATGTATTAGTTGTCTATAAATAGTGCCTGTCTTAAACTCAATCACCTTACAGGTAGAATTTCAATTAATTATAAGAATTGTTAAACCAATTTCAGTTACAGAATAGTTAGTTGAAAGGAAGAGGAAAAAAAGCCTAATGGTTGATGACATATTAAAGAAATTTATATTTCCTTTGTGAAGAAAAAGTCAGTCTTCTAAAAATATGCTAATTTAAAGAGGAAATGAAGAAAACCTCAGATTAACAGCAATCTGTGTCTAAGAAAGACTAAGGATACCTGGACGTAAAGGGAAAAAAAGAATTCAGAGGTGTTAGTGAAATCTGGTTTAATAAAAAAAAATAATAGTTGATTGTCTCATTCAAATAAATAAATTTTAATTAGTGGGAAGCTGTTAAAAGAAAATGCATACTCTATTTAGTCTTCCAGGACATTGGAAGGAAAGCACAAAAAAACCGTTTATCTTCTTGGGTAATGCCTAGTTGGGTTTTTAGGACTTGGGGTTGGTTTTAGTTTGTTCTGTCCACAATGCTGAGTCTTCCTTCTTTGCCTCTTATCATATTTCTGTTACATTTGCTCTGTCCAGAGGATATACTAGATTTGGAGACACTATGGAGGACTTGCATGGAGCCGTCTGCATTCCAACACAAACATACTGCATGCTTCAGGTTGTGTCTACCCTGATGGGAGGACCCTGCTCAGATGGTCTCGAAATGGTGTCTAGGTAATCTCATATAATGGAAATAAAATTATTATCTGTACTTTTTCTACTAACTGAGGTGTAATTTAGTACTTGACAGCAGCAATTATTTTACTGTAATGGAAAATTGGTATCTTGATAAAGTTCTGAGAGCTGAAATTCATATCCATTTAGGAGACCCTGAGAAAATCCACATCAAATAGTCTTGTCCACAGTTTTCTATATGCTGTGTAACTACAATAAACTGATCAATCTGACCAGAAATATGCTATTTTTAACTGAAGGGGTTAAAATAAAATTCCATTAAAAAAGATCTAAATAATATTCATGTTTGTCTTTTTTTAAACAAAATTATGAAGACAACAGATTTAAATAGGAGTTTAAACAATTTTTTATGACACAAAAATTGATAAGGGTAAAAAAAACCTTTTCATGTCAATAAAAAAGTTTATTTACTCTTTTGCTTTTGATAGAAGTACTCTCATAAGCAGATCACAATTGAAAAATTAATAAGGAAATTTTAAAGTTATTGGGACAATTTTTAAGAAGCATAAATAGAAGCAAGAACTAAGCTTCCTATTTGTGTCCAGAGATATTCACCAAAAATATGTTCCTGCAAAAAAAAAATTTCCCTGTGAAATTTTGTCTTCAGTAGATTATTCTATTAAATAATTATTGTGAAACATTTTTTTCAAAATTATTATTCAGGTGTGCTTGTGTGTTGTAATTGATAAACCTTACAAGAAAAGAAAAACAGACGTTCTCCGCAGCTGAAGACCTTGTTAACAAGTACCCCACAGTTTCTATTTAGTGCATTTAATGGTTCTACTGCAAGAATAATTTGTTGGTTACCAGGTGTTGGCAAAACTTGCTGTATCTGATTATGTGATGGATATTGCATTCTAAAGGCTTGATTCATCATTGTGTTTTCTGAGTGCCATCTGGATGTCCTGTTTGGTTCATACCTACTGATAGAGACATGTTTTAAAAGTTTCCAAACTTATTAATTTAACAGGTACTGTCCCAGTGAAACATTCCATGAAGCAGAGGTTCTTCATAAATCAAGAGAGCATTCTACACATCTGATTTTACATCTCTATACCTTCAGTTAATAATTTTGCAATATACTTTTGCATTGCAGACTTTTTTAATATGGTTTTAAATGTACTGTGTTGATCTATGCATAAAGATGGGAAGGTACACCCCAGCTTTCTTCCCCAGTTATTTCACCACACAGCTTTCTAATATACAGGGCTCCTAGCAACATCTTCATCAGTTCCACCCATAAAAAGGCTTAGATAGTTTTACTTTTTTTTTTTTCAAGTTTTTTTACTTTCTTTGAGAAAACTACTTATGGATACATAGTTAGAGCCTTCAGGGAGTTTTATAGCACTGATTTTTTCCAAGTTTGTTTTAAATTTTTTTAAAGATCATGGCAATGTACCAGGATATCATGGAGAATTTGGTGTTTCTTTCTGGCTTATGCTTTGTAATAGCTCCTCCCCCATACACTCTGACCCATATGCTGTAATAACACTTCAGTGGAAGATAGGAACTGATTTAATAATTATGTAGCTGGATGACTTCTTACTATCATTTGTAATTTCCTAAGTCGTCCTCTTGAAAAAAGATAATCTGTTAATTGCCTGCATTTAACATGACTTCTTGTTAAAATTTGCCAAAATATCACCTCAAAATATGAATTATTGTAAGCATATAGAGAGTAAATGTTTAACAGTAAGCTTCTTCTGTTGTGTCTATCAGATTTAATAGATATCTATGTGTTCTGTCTTTTCTTAAATCAAGATCCAACTGCTTATATGAAGTGATTACATTTTTATTTATGCCTTTGTCTCATTATTGGAAGGATTGTAACTCTGAAAATACTATGATCTATTATACCAGAGGATAGTGACACATAATGACACTTAGGGACATCTATGTTAATTTTACAGTTATAAGTTATTTGATCAATTGCAAAAGGTACTGTGCTTAGGCCAGACTAAAGTCACAGTAATAGAGTATTTAAATTATTTTGAATTAAATTAACTTTTACTACTGTAAATGAGCATCTAGAAAGTGGAGCTGTATCACCAGGTCTGCAAAATACTGCATGTAGTAGCTACATGGGCTACTTATTGTCAAAATATGGGTAAAACTATTCACAGTATGCATGTAAAATTTTGCAGGATTAGAACTTGAGTGTGTTACCTTACTTTATCTTGCAAGACATTTGTCACGCTAAGGACGCTTTTTTAGCTTGTAAAATTCTGTTGAAGTTACTAAGCCCTGGTACAGCAAGAAACTTTTATGTCTTTTAAATCAAAATAGTGACAGCTAGATGATCCAGACTTACTAACATAAGGCTTGAAGCTTTTATTCTTCTTCTCATGAATTGTACAAATGAAAATGAAAAAAATATATCAACCAGTCTCAAATAACACTTTATAATTAGGAAGATAAATTTACAATCTTCATTTGAATTTGAATTACAGTTTTGCAAGAACTCAATAAAAAGACTGTATTTTAAAAATTTCACTGATTATATTTCTGTTTTCAAAAGAGTAATTTTTATAGCCTGTGAAAAACAGAAAAAAATCAAGCAAACACATTGAATGAGGTTATTTTGTTTGTTTTTGAGAAAATGAATGAAGTAAAACAATAGCCATCATCAGTAAGGATAAAAAAATAGAATTGTTGCATATAAAAGGAATTTAAAAGGGGGAGGGGGAAGCCAAACTAAAAGCAAATTCCTTTGGAACTTTTTTTTTTTTTTTTTCTACTTTTTTTAAGGCAGTAGCATCTTTTTAGCTACTATTCTGGCTCTCCTTGTTGGAAACACTTGCAAGCATGTCAAAACCAGGTNAAAAAAAAAAAAAAAAAGAAAAAAAGAAAAAAAGAAAAAAAGAAAAAGTGTACTTTTACTTCATGTTCCAGGCATACTTCAGCAAGAAACTAAGAAACTAAACCTACAAAAAATGCAGAAGTTCAATGAGCAGATGTTGCAGGCATGAAAAAAAAAAAAAATCAGTCACTTGTCCTATAAGATAGTGTAGTTTAGGAAAAGTATAGGAGAGTAAAATTCTTTGCATGTTTATGGAACAGCAGCCAGTATGGAATGCTGTCTTCATAGTGGGCCTTTTAATATTAATCCAAAACTTGGATTTTGTATTTTGAGGAAATCTAAATAACAGATCACAATGAAGCAAAGAAAATCTCAAGTACACACAAGGATTTCAATAAAGAAGATATTTTGCTCAAACAGCCAGAATATTTCATTTTAAAAAAATGAATAAAACTGAATTCAGAAAGGATGGATTTTAAGCATAAGCAAATATCAGGGGAAAAGGAGAATTTTTCTTTTTTACATCTCCTTTGTCAAAAGGATATTTTCCTTAATAAAAATGTACCCTGCATTTGAAACTAGTCTTAGAAAATAGCACTTTCTGAAGCAATAGTGGCATCTTTACATCAAAGGCAAAAGGAGCTCTGTATTAATTTGATTTCTGGGGAGATGGTACATTCCCTATTACAGGCATATCATGTGCAGAAAAAGCTGACAGGTGGCAAGAGTGAAGCAGAGCCTTAAAGGATCATCCTAACTCTATTGGCAGCTGTCATGGACCTGCATCATCTCCAGGAGCTGTGTGTGGAGAGGTGACATGCTGTGCACTGAGCTCCCTCTGCAGCATCCCCATCCTTCCTCCCCTCCTGGCTGAGGGCTCTCAGCTCACCTAGACCCAGATTCAGAAGTGGCTTTTGTCTCACATCACCCTGAGCTCTGTGTAGTGTAGTTCAGAGAAGCTGACGCGTCTCTGAAAGAGGCAGCTGTTGCTGCTGTACTGAGTGGTGAAAAGGACTATCAGCAATGAAAGAAGTTGGGCAACACTTGGGTTTGGTTTTTTTTTTTTTTTATCACTAGCAATTTCTCAAAGCTCTAATGAGGCCAGTGTCTGCTGTTGATCAAAATGGTCTAGGGAAGAATATATCAGTGCACTTCCATTCATTTGTCTTTCAACAAGAGAATAATCTGTCCCCAGAAGTCTTCTTTGACCATTCAGAAGTCGTGGCAGTGTTTAGAAGCTGATTAGATAATAATGATAATTACGGAAAAATGCCCATATGGCCATTATTAGATCAATTTTGCTGCTAGTGTTTATGGTAACTCCTGCTACAAACCTGCCTTGTGTAGTCATACAAACTAATTAAAATGCAATTTCCACATCTGCAAATGTTTTTGCCAATGGCTAAATTCAAGTGGAGTTTATGAGCATACTACAAGGAATCTTAAAGCTTGGAGAACACGCTGTTGAATACCCAGGTTGTAATTCAGGCCTTGCCACCACAGGTCTGTGTGTCTTTCAGCAAGTAGCCACCACCACACCTGCAAACCCATCTGGGAAAAAAAAATTGAAGGAAAACAATAAAATCTTCACTAATCTTGGCAAATAATAGATAATATATTAGTATTAGTGCTTCAAATGTAGGGACTTAAAATATTTCTGCACCTGGTTTTCAGTAACTGACATATAATCTTTATTTACTTCAAATGCAAGGAGTTTGGTTTCAAGAAGTATTTATTCTCTGGCTGTGAATTAGCTGGAGCTCGGCACTGTGTCTGGAAGACCTATACCACAGAGAAAATCAGGCACTGAGCAGGAAGCTGGCATAAACTCTGTGGGCAGAGCCAAAATCTGGACAGAGAGATATGGACTTTGACATTTTTAATGCCAGCCAATAATTTGCAGGGTTCAGAGTGCACATACTACAAGTACAACAGCTGGAGGAATGAGACTGATATACTTCAGGCCAAAATTAGAGTTGATATATTCAATTCAATTAAGCAGGACCCTGATGATATAGCCAAGATCCACAGTAACTATTGTATAACAGACAAATTTAATATTCCAATTTCCCGTTATCTTTATACAGACTCACAGGATTAAAGGTCTCTTATATCATCTGGTAAAGAAAAGAGAGAGAAATAGAGGTAAACTTCATTTTTTTGATTCCTAGAACTGACAAGCAGCAAAATGCAGCTAATGGATGTATTTTCAAGTTCTTGGATGTCTTCCCATTTAAGGTGCTCAGCGCAAAATAATAAGCAATGATCTTATTATTATTTGAAACTTCTGAAGGCCACCCAACATGAGAAACAGATGCCCAGTTTGGGGATAAACACCACTTAGAATCTAAATGGTTTCTAAAATCCAAAGAAGGTGGTTTGCTTCCCCATAATATTCTTCTCCTGTAGGAGCCTAGGAAAAAAAAAGGATACATGTCAACTCCTAATTATGTCCTCCTAAGTGAGGCCAACTGCTAGACCAAATCCCAAAATCTAGCCAATTCTACAGCCCCTGGAAAACTACCAAGGAAGCAAACAACTGAAAGCCAAGAGTTGCTCCCAAATGGATTCGAGGAAATTCACCACTATTCTGTTCTAGATACATAAAGTAACTATTTTTTAACTTTACTACAATACTGTCAAGTTCCCTATTCAGACTGAATATTTTGCCCTAATTTTCCTTCTGACATTGAGTGAATGAGTATTCAGAGAAAAATTTTCTCTATGTTCTGTTTAACAGTTGAGTTTTCCTGATGTCAGTATTCTCATGTGACATATACTTCAGTTTCTTTCTCTTCCTGAACAGAATAAGAAAGGTTTTTGTCAAAGTAAATTTGAGTTCTGATTGTCATTGTTCCTTCTTCAAAAAACAAGGTTGAAAGAAAAGTGAATCATGTGATAGGTATATAGCAACATGATTCCAAACTGCGAATCAACTGGCCCCAGTTGATATTATCAATATCAATGCTTATGTTATCAATAGCAAAACAAATCAGCAGTTGTTAATGAATGAAAATCTTAGGCCATTTCAGCCCAAGTCAGTGCTTTTTCTTAATTAGCTCATTGTTTCTCAGCTGTGTTTGAATCTGTATTGTAGTTTTCAGTATATATTGAACTTATACACGAACACAGACATATGCAAGCTTGTTTTCTTTGTAAAATAAGTAGAAACTAATTTTTTACTGGGTTAAAGCTATGATATTCTTTCTCACAGTGCCGTATGAATTTGCAGCCTGGTCTCAGTGGTTCTAGGTCCCAGTACCTGCAGTCCTGGTGGGCTGAACATTTTCTTTAAGAAAGAAATGTGTGTAAGTAATACTTCTGAGGGAGACCACTAGTACTTATTTGAATCAAACACATTTACTGTTATGTTCTAAACTTTTTTCCAGAACAATAAATATCCTATCAGTTCAGCTTCTTCCTGTTACAGGTTAACTGCTTGCTTCATTAATATGGACAGTGCAAAAAGAGTTCAAGTTGTGCAAGGAGCTTCTCAGAAGAACCATAAAATATTTTGTGCTATGTCTGTCCCTGCATTTCAGAGCATAGCTTATGGAACAGGTGAGAAAATAACATCCTAAATCCTCACATTACCACGCTTTGAGGCTTCCCCATCCCCTTTGTTCCCTTCAGCTCTGAGCATCTGTATGTACCTCAGTTTTATTCCTGCCTTCATAAGCAGAGAGCACAGTAAATGAGCACTGTAAATTCCTTAAAAAATTGTAATCCTAACACTTTTAGCCTGAGAGGCAACTGAGCCATATATGAACCATTAAATACACTGTCTGGTGAGTTTGCTGCCCTGTCTTACATAAAATGAGTTGATTCAAGAAAGGCAAGAAAAGTATAATGATTTTCTTAAATATTTTTTTTCCAAATTACACTGGAAAAGAAAATGAAAACTGTTAAATGTAATTTCTGTTTGCTGTAACTGCACTACAGCATCTTATTGACATTAGAGAAACCACAGTGTTGGGAAGATACTCCCCGAGCATAAAAAATGTTGTTCATCTTAAAAGATTGGGAAAAAAAATGCTTCATTAAAAATTCCATGTTCATATCTCTTCATGGTTAATTTCTTTTATGTGAGAAGCCAAATATCAGATTTCATAGGTTGTGCAGGAGTTTCAGGACACCAGAGTTAAACAGTATGTGGGATCCATCTTCTGAAATATGTGTTCCCTTTTAGCCAAATATTTTATGTTTATATATGCCTTTGGCAATTTTTTCTCTTGTATTGTTTTCTGGAAAATAGAAAAGATAGAGAGGGAAGTATTCAGATTTTAAGGTTGTTTCTTGACATTAAAAAATACACAAAAAAATACAGATAACAGTATTTTCTGTATGAAGTAATGCCCTTGCTGAAGGAAAGTGCACACTTAAAATAGTTTCCCTTCTGAAACAGTGTTTGTTACTTAAAGTAAATTTGTTACTTAAGTAAGTTTAAGAAATTTTTCGACTAGAATAAAGTCAGAATTTCCTTATGGTAGATGTATGCATCCAATTATGTTTGCATACTAAATCTTTTACACATGCTCCTGGTGTCTTCAATTATGTGTTGATCAGCTGGTGCCCAATGGATTCATAAGTATCTTGGTCTTTTCAAAGAGAAAATAGTAATCCAAAACCAGGATCATGTTATTACCAGTTAATTAATAAAAGTATTTTAAATTAATTTTCCCTATAGCTTTCCATCAAAACTGCATGATTTGGTTTTACTTTTTATAGTGCAGATTAAATATTTGGGTTGACATTCACATATTTTGGTTTTGTCAACAGCACGATTTATCTTCGTAAGACTGAGTAAAAATTATGTTGATATTTCTGTCAGCACGTAATAGATCTGTGACCTTTTTCACTTACATTTTGCCCATTAATTTGTCATTCTGCAAAGAATTTCTAATACTGAAAACCTCTGAACAAAATACCTTACAAAAGAATCAGTTTGCTACAAGCCACCTATCTTCTTTATAATATAGATTTTCTTAAATGTATAAATACAAAACTTTAAATAGCATATTCTACCAAGTATAAACCAAGCTTATCAAAAGTTTTCTATTTGCCCTGATTGAAGAAAAGTAGGATGACCTGATGCTACACAGGGCAGGCTGCATAGTCTATGTACAATTTAAAGCACTAAGAGAGTTGTCGCCTCTTCCTGGAGCAAAGGAAAATGCAGAAAATCCTAGTAAGATTGGCCAGGAGACTGGAAACTAGGTACTTTCCAATTCTCTTGTTCCTGATTGACATCTACTTCAGCAATGTTATATCAATAACTTTCCACCTTTAGAACACCCTTTACTTCTCATTCTCATAAATGTGCTTCTCGGTGTTCCTTCTTCGATTTGGTTTTCCTTCAAGTCCCTAATGCAGTATCTGGAACTGTGTTGGCAAACTCACTCATAAGCAAAGTCTCACAGACTCTTCAAGTTTTTAGGGCCTGGGCAGCACACCTCCATTACCTCCTGAGCACAACTTTGCTGATAACTGGGGTCATACTGAGGTACTACTAAAGTAATTGTTAGAAAGGACATAACATTTCCCTAATGACTTCTCTCAGAGGACTGCTTGGTAGCAAGCACTTCACTTCAATGAGAGTTAGGACAGAATAAGGACAGGAAGTTATGAGTTAGAAATGATTTTAATTCTTCCCTTGATAAAGAATTAAAAAATAATATTTTCTCAAACTTAGAACGTGTTTCTAAAATAAAATGTGCCTTTTGCTGTTTTTTTTTTTTTTTATTTGAGTATGGTAGATAAAGTCTGTACCAAAAGTGTCTCATACAAGCTCAAGTAATATCTGTAAGTGTCATAGTTCAGAGTATTTTATTCGGAGTATCTCTTCAGAAAATCTTTATCTTTGCCTTTTGTTGATAGAAATATCTTTAGAGTGGACAGGAACAGACAAACAGGAGATAGGAAAGAAAATGTCTTTTTCACTATCATCCAGATATTTTGAAAATATACCTTGAAATACCCTTTCAAAAGTAATTTTTTAAACTGCAAATTTTTGCATTGAGTGCTGTTTTTTCATCCTAAGAAAGTGCAGACAAAGCAGAGAAGATATTCTTGGAACATTTGACAAAGGCCACAACTGGAATATATTTCTATATAAGCTTGTGGTCTTCCTATATACATAATGGACAAATCTGCAAACCATTTGAAAATAAAATCTTTACTTTACAGGAAGGATTTTTTTTTTTTATATTTTTCTCATTACTTGTGTTCTACAGGTGTGGTATTCTACTAGAGGAGAATAATGGAAGACTGACAAAGAGGATTGTGAACGTGCTCAATTGACTTGTGTGGGAATGGACATAGATCAGTCACTGTTTAGTCCTGTGTGTTTGACAAGTAGAATGTATGTACTTAGATAACACAGGCCTACAACAGACTTAGAGACACCCCCTTGTGCTTGAGATTCCTGTTCTGGTGGACAAAAGATCAGAACACAACGGTAACCCTGGTGGTGTGGGTCCCTGACGGACAGGCAAAAGGACAGGTCACTCTAGCATGGACTGAGCTCTCCATCCCTGTGTCCCCCCTTTGTGCCTTTGCCTGGGTGCTGCTTGCAGGATCATCTCATTGGCCAGGTAATGAAAATAAATTTCCTTTCTGCATTTCAGCTTTGGTCTTGTGATTTTTGCTGAGTCCTGCTTGTTCTAGCACACACAAGTAGGTGCATTTTAAAAATCTTTCTTGGAAGTGCTCTTTTAGTAAGCCAGTGGTAAAGAAAAACATTTTAGTGTCAGAGAGAAAAACAGCCTGGTTGGTTGTTTCCTCCCAAATTTGCCCTAAACCATGACAGATGCGAAAATATGTTAAATGAAATAACAAAACAAACAACAACAAATGTTGCATGAAAAAATCAAAACTCAGCAGTATTGACTTATTGTCTTATATATTTCAATGTCAGCTACAATTTCCTGGATACATTGTGTTCTGTGGATGTAAGGGAGATCACAATCAGATCCCAAAGCCTTGCATCCCTGAAAGCTCTGTTGTCAGTGTTCGGTAATGGTAACTCACCTCCATCTCTTCTCAGGAGAGCTTTTTATAACAGTACTGTGAGCAAGTTTTGGGGTTTTTTAAAGCTTTCAAGTGTGAAGATGAAGTCAGTCATCTTTTGCAACCCCAGCTTCCTGCTGTAACACTAGACTAGAAATGTTTTCAGGGAGACCTATGAATTTCACAGCTTTGGCTTTGTCTACAGGTGTTAATTTTAAGAAGACCAGATGTCTTCCCTAGAAAAAGTACTAAATGGATTTACAAGTTCCTTCGTTAGAGATCTACACTAGAAACACAGGATAAGGGCCTCTGCCATTACCAAGAATACTTTTTTTTTTTTCCTTACGGAAGATGCTTGATCAATGGTACTTCTCTCTGCCTACTTCTATTGATTCTCTAGTGAAATTCAGAAGAATGGTATCTTCCAGAAATTGTGTCTATGAGATTTCTTTTTGCCTAACTCAGCCAAGAGCTGACACAGGGACTGTATGGACCTGATAGGAAACACTAGAAGTTAAATATGACACATGTGAGTACTAGTTTGGGGGAGAATGTGTTTAAAATAGTAAAACGTACTTAAAAATAATTATTGTTTAGAAAATGCAACAAATAATAAGCTATACAGTTTATAGAAGTTTATATAAGTGTATAGTTTATAGAAGGACTTTCTCCAGGAGTGTTAATGTTCAGCTGAAGTATGTCTTTTGTGTCACCTACAGCATTTGTCTACTCATTATCAAAATGCATAATTTGTATAGTACAGTATTTCTGTACTTCTTTGTTAGTAATTGGAGTTAAAATTCCTAAGAGAAACAAATCTTCTTGACCACTTCATTTATTAATGGACAGCTGTCCAAATGAACAGTAATTTGTTATAAGAACATTTACTATGTGTTAATTGTGATGTTAAGTGGTAGTTTGTGACAACCAAGTAAGGCATGAATAATATACTGCATTCATTTAAGGACATATTCACTATCAAAATAATACAGAACTTTGCAAAAGGAATCACAACCCCGCTTCAGACTTATCATTACATGAGTATAGAAGACCTTTTAAAATGCTAGCAAATCTGATCAGTTAAATTGAAATTTTGTATATTTCGTAATTACTTTTATTTCTTAACTATAATTAACAGAAGAAAAGCAAACAAACAGGAAAAAATACCCAACTTGTATTAGATATTTTAGAGTAGTAGCATATTTCAATCATGTTTTAAAAAAATCCAAAAACCAGCCAAACAAAAATCCCCAAAGAATGTGAAGAGAGAAAAAAAAATGACTGCAAAGGAAAGACATAAACAGCAATAGACAAATATGCTCAATTTTCTGTAGTTAATGCCATGGTTTGAGTATGGTTTTTCTAGACTGTATATAGTGAGTGCTGTTGTGGGATTTTACCACAAGGTTTGCATATGTGAAACCCACATACAGATTTCAATAACCATTCACAACTTTGGGTGTGACTTAAAAAATAACATTATAACAAGAACTGCAATAAATTGGAACCATGATAATGAGGGAAGTGCTTATAAATAGTAAGGAAATGTGCCAGCAAGGGGTTGCAACATGTGAACATATGAAAATTATTTTTTAAAAATGCATTGTGTAACAAACTGTGTTTAGATTTATCTTTTAAAATCAGTAGCCAACACGCAGTAAGAAAGTGCAATATTATGTTTTAGTCTGGAATTCACCTTTGTTAACTTCTGCAGCGTTAAGGACTGTTCATGGTGCTACCTTCCAGCATGCTGTTCTTTGGAATCCATCCCTATCTGATATCTGTAAGTGAAACTGCTGAATTTCTCGTACTGTGTCAGTTTACATCAGCCACAGATCTGATAGCAGCTCTAGCTTGGACATACTGTATGAGTCTGGAAGGAGACAACTGCACTGCCCTCTTATCTCTGTTTACCCACAGTATCAAGCTGAGTCTGAACCTGACTGCCTTTAAACTGTGAAATTCTGTGGTTTCAATGCTCTGTGGCATCCATAATGAAGCATAACCGACTCACCTGATTCCCTTTCCTATTAGAATTCAAAAGCAAGCAAGAGCAGTAATTTCCATGTGATCACATCACACACAGTCTCACAGCAGACTGACACACAACTCTAGCAGGGCAGTGATGAGAAGGTTTCATCAGAAGAGCAGGGCCTGACAAGGTCATTAGCTACCATTATCGGTGAATTTTACAAAAGAACTCAGTGGAACTGAGCATTAATCACAGCTGCCCTTCTAAGAACCGGTGAGATTTTCTGAATGATTTTATACAAGCCATGGCTGGATTTTTAGGCTTTTGTTTTTCCAGTAATCTTTGCAAATGCTTTTCCTTGATCTAACAAATAAAATTAATTAGAACATGACAACTTGAGGCTGCCAAGGTTGAGAAAGATCACAGAGATTCAGAAGAGAATTAATCTTGGCTGTCATGTAAAACAAAGTTCTGGATTGAGTTTATAATTAAAATCACATGTAAATATAAGCTTGATCCAAAAATCTCACTTTGCAAATCTGTGATTTGTGATAAAATCTGGCCTTTTGATTGGCATTTGTTTGCAGATATTTTGCATGACTCTGCTTCTGCTGCAATAGATTCTGAATCATAATTTTGAGGGGAAAAAAAAGGAAAACCAGTGAAGCGTTAAGTCAGATTTTCTTCTATTCTCTTTGGTTTAAAAACTATTTAAACCCATTAATATAATTACAGAATTGTTTATGTTGGAAAGGAACTCTCAAGATCATCAGCAACCCTCCTGCTCAAACAGGGTTAGCTAGAACAAGTTGTGCAGGATTGCATCCAGCTGGATTTGGAATATCTCTGGAGAGATACAGTCAGATACCTATCTATATGTAAACAATTATAGTACATATTTTATATCTATAATATATATGTATGTGATATTTGCAATTGATAAAAATCTCTATATTGTTAAGTATGTAGAAAATACTCTTCTGCTCTTAATTTTGTGCAGAGAATTTGGAACTATTTTGAACAGGATTCACTGAAAATGCAGAAATATATAAGAATGAATTTTTAATCGTGTCTAATTTTCTCACTCATATCTAGGCTTGAGGGGAATTATCTCATTTGACTGCCTAAAGTATTCCAGTCCACAAAATTTGGTTTGTTAATACTGACATGCATTTATACTAGAAATAAAGATTTATTAACCCGCTTTTATAAAGTTTTACATAAATTAGGGTTTTTTAACATTTGTGTCTGGCTATGCCATTGATGTCCAGCACTTTGACCTTCCTCACAAACTGCATTTCAGCTTGTAGCACTGCAGAGAGATGGGGTATCACAGCCTTTTTTTGCTACTTTCTGACTACAGTCATGGAGCTTTCCCTAGCTACACCGGGACTGGCACATGCCTGGAGTGCAGTGCTAAGTGCTGGCTCAACTTGTTAGTCAGGGCTGTGTAAACAAGCCACTGCCTGAGGTGGCTCGTGTTGTCTGTCACCTGGCTGGCACTGAGCACAGCTAGCCCAGGATCTCTGGACCAGGCTGCATTGCTTTCTGAAGCAAGATGCCCTCCCACACCACTGCAGTGTGTGAGCTGTGTGATACACACTGGACTGTCATCCCATAGGGATCCTCCTCCCTCCTTCCCTTTTGAAGCCATCTCATTTCTGTGCTGTGAAAACTCCTGTGTGGGTGGCACACACAAAAAAATCCTCCCAGACACACACCATTGATTGCATTGTTTTTTTGTGTAGGACCAATTGCATGGTTGATATAATACCAGCATTTCTTCCAATTTAGTGTTACACTGCTTTCCTTCCATTATGTTTAACACTGCAAAAAGATTCAACCCGAATTACCATAACCATTTTGCTCAAACACTGAGCACAGTTTTATTAGAATAAAATAAATTTCTCATTCTTTCCATTCACTACAGGCAATCAGTAGGATTCATCTGACAAAACACAAACATCTACAGTATAGATTTATGCTTTTGAAATAACTGTCTAGCTAACTTTCACAGCTGGTAGGGAAGACACAGGCTCATCTGAGGAGCAATCTATTTTATCCTTAAACAGATAGCTATAAATAAGTCGATGAGCTACATCCTGAGAGTACCCCTTATCCTCCACTGACTAAAAGCTGAAAAGCAGATGACCACATTGCAGATGCCTAGTCAGAAGTGATTAATCACATCATTTCTCTCCACAGCTTTCCCATGTCTTTTTTGCCAGTTCTCCTTCCACAAAGGAGCACTATTCTCCCTTACATGTGTAGTATGACCAGTAAAGAAACAGACACAACAAGCATAAAAAATAAAACAATTTATATCAAATCTCAGTGGTTAAACCTTAGGAAAATGCTCTAAACAGATATTTGAAATTCCTTCTTTAATACTGCAGTCTTCACAGTGGCTGTGATATTGATTATACTGCCTAAAAAGCACACATATCTTTGAACAGGTGAACATTTAACATTGAACACCCATGAGATCAGGGTCATGATATTTTTAATATAATGTCTATAAAACCAGAAGTATGCATCTAACTCTGTAAATAAACAAAATAATAGACTCATCAGAAACAACAACCTCTTTCAGGAACAATTATATTTTTATTTTATGAGTTTTATAAGAACCTAAGTAACAGACCAACATACAAAGATTTCTTAAAGCATAATATATGTGTTTGATAAACAAAAAATCATCCATGAGAAATCATTGCAGCTAGAAATTTCACAGAGATAGAAAGAAAGCAAACAAGATATAGATCCTTCTGACATTTTCAAAGCATGGTTGCCTCATGTTTGGAATGATAAACATTTAGATGTATGATTTGTGTTGTAATGTTTTTGAAGTAAAGCTTTTGAATCTGGGTGCCAACGATACTGCATTGACCTATGTCATGTCTAATACTGATTAAAGGTTGTACAAATAAGACTCTGAATCTAACAGCAAGATATGTATTGACATTTTCTAATACGGATAGCAGTGCTGCCAGCTCTGGCTGTTGCATCTTGCAAACTGAAGAAAGGTCAGTGCCAGAGGGGTGTTTCACCTTTGCATGCAGTGGCACAAGTGATGCAGCAGCTGACACCTTGGGATGACTCAGCCCTGAAACAGACCCTGCACACCCCTAAACAAGACTTGCCTATGTGGAATACCAATTACAGATGTAAAGCTGGGCTCATTATAGTCAGCTGGAGATCACACGGCATTTTCTACAAGTATTTTAGGAGAGTGATGTGAATAAAGGAACTATAGAGAAGCATGTGCATGCTCTGCTCTAGGGGAATACCCAGGACAGTGAAATGTATTCCCTTAGAGCTAACACAGTGTCTCTTTTTACTTATGTGCTAATCCTAAAGGATTTGATATGCTTACTGGCTTGTGACATAACTTCCTTTTAGGCTAGGTGCTGTTCTGACAAGAGAAAGAGAACACAGCATGTGTGCAATCCTCATCCATGGACATGAGAAGACAGACTTTGTGATTATTCCATAGGGGAATCTTCTTACCACCTTTACTCATATGCAATGAGGCATATGAAATACTAATTTACAGCTACATCATAAATCCCCTGTTGGCATCACTGATAATTGTTCACACATGTTCACTTCTGACAGTAACCTTTTGCTTGGATTACCCATACAGTTACTACAACAAAATAGAAACTTTAAAAGGCCAGCAATTTTCATATCTTCAAATTTTTCAAACTCTTTATTTGTAGGATTAAAATTAATTGTATTTAGCCGCAGTTGCAGCATAATCCTGCATTTCTGGATGCAGGAAAAACTAATTGGTATACTTTGAATTTAGGAGAGAGTGAAAAAAATGTTTAGCAATTTCCTACATGATAGTTTCACCTAGCTATCTTCATATCAAACAAAGAATCTTTTTACTTAAAGTGGATATCTTGTTTATTAACAAAGGCTGCAGAATCTGTTGTGCTATTCAAGTTCTCTTTTGAGTGTTGAAGTTTTTTCAGGTCTACCTTTCAAGGAATTATTAGATCTTCTACTATGCAAACTGTAAATATTGATATGTTCTTTGTCCTATGTCTTCAAGTATGTATATTTGCATTTGGCCTAGTGAGAACCTGACCTTAATTAATGTGTCCAGGTTCTAATGTAGCACAGCAATATCTTCACTATAAACAGAATTATAAAATAAACACTGAGATGGCATTATCATAAGTTTCTGGGAATAGGTAAAAATCTGTATTTTCCACTTCTCCTTTATTAAATACCATTTCTCACACTTCTGCTGGCATTTTCAAGCACCTATGGATGTTAAAGGATGCTCTACAAAGTTACAATGCTGTACAGATTGAAGGATCATGTGCTTTTCCCTATTTCTTCTCCTACACCTCTAGTCTTCTCCTATAATAATCAATATAATTATGCCTAATGAAGAAAAGGAAAAATAGAAATGGTATTGTAATAATTTCTTCCATTTATTAAGTCTTTGTGTGTACACACCTAAGCCTTCTTTTTTTTGTTATTGTGGGAAAAGTAAATCTGTATTTGACTTCAGACCTTTCTGAAAATTGAGCTGACCTGGAATCATAGGCAGGTAAAGCACAGTAATAATAGAAGTTGAAAATCAATACACTCCTTTACAGGGTCATGCTGAAGTCATTTTTGTTTCAATGATAAAATGATATTTGGATTTTGTAAGATTTCTTTCTATTGCCAATTAACTTCATGGTATCCTTGTGTCACAGTTGAAAAAGATACTGACAGTGACTTTTAAAATCTGAGACAGCATAGCAGTTATCAAATAACTTTCTAATATCAAAGGATACTGCATAACTGTGCATATTTAATGCATTTATCTCCAGTTGTAGCACACTAAGAATAAAAAACCAAGTTAGAATAATATATGCACGATAATACATCTTGTTTACTTTTAAAAAACTCTTGCTGAATTCTGCATGTGAATATTTTGGAATACTTTGCTGAAGAGAATACTTGGACAATAAAGCATATTCTCGAGTAAAACCACAGCAAGTTGAAAATACCCCCAGAAACAGGGAATGCTATCCTCACCATGTGTCGCATCTGAGTAAACTTGGAAGAGGAGGAGTGTGGTGATGTCTCGTTCTTAAATATCTATCAAACAGGACTCTACCAAATACCCTCACACTTCACTGAAGTGTTCTAGCATGATATAAATTCCTAAGATTTCCACTCAGTCAATCTGCATAACGTCTGGGCTTTACAAAGACTTCCATCTTTCTCATTTTCAGTGTTATAGACAGAAATACTGAAGTGTTAGAGGCCTGTAAAGACATTTTCTTTTCTCGTTACAATAGCCCAAAAGACTTGAACTATTTCTTACTGCTGCACATAATGCAGGTCTCTTCTTATTCTTGTCCCCTTCTACATATGCAGAGATCATAATTTTTCCATTGATTCAATGTGTCAACATTTATATTTAATAGAGTTATAAACAAACGTGTGATTAGGCACATTTGTCAATGTTCTATCAAGGTGGGGATTTGGGTTTTTTATTGATGTTCAACATTATTTTCTTTGGTGTTTGTTGCTAAAGACAGAAATGAAGAATTACATTAAAATATGATATATGATATATGTGATAGAGTACATCACACCATTGAAAAAATTAGTGCTATGATTAAGATGAAACAGGAGTAAAATCTGTTTATTAGGATGATTATTAATAAAGACATTTAGCCCAGAAAAGTGACCAATAAAATTATTTTCTTTGTCATTCTTGGATTTCTCTCCAAGTGGCCAAAGAGAATTAAGTCAGTAAAAAATATCCACAAAGACAAATTGAAGCATGCTTTTTCCTTACTTTAGTTTTCAGCAATTCATCTGTAAAATTTCAAGATAATAATCAAAATAAAAATCAAAATGCTTTACCCTGGTTTCAGCAAGGAGATAAGCATTACCCACAGGTGTTTTGTACAACATTTTGCTGATGTCATTCTTGCCTTCATTAACCATTCTGCTTCATTAAGCAGAAACAGACAATTCTAAACCAACAACTTTTGACCTTTTTTTTGATCACCATTAATTTCCTGTGGTTTGAACTGACAGCAGAAGTTGTAACTGATGATGAAAGGGAACATCTTGCATTTTCTCTGTCACAAACTCCAGTTTTCCACAGTAGTAGCACCTGAAAATATGCGCTTCTAAAGATAAAATTTGCAGGAAAATATGCAATATGCTATCTTCAAATTTATTTTGTCCATGCTTATAACTGCTTCAGATCTGTGCTTGATTAAAGCAGAAAAAATAGACCCAAATGCAACATTTTGTTGTCATTTTTTTTTCCAATCACATTCTTCATTTCTGTAGGCAGCAAGGACTTAAATTACTCTAAAGAAATACCAACAATGAAAAGAAATTAGTGCGAGTCAAGTAGAAATGGTTTTGAAAGGACTCTGTAATACAGAATATTGCAATGGCTTTGGTAAAAGTTTTATGGTTTAGGTTTTTGGGGGGTTGAGTGCATTTTGGGGGTTGTGTTGTCATTTGTTTGATTTGGTTTAGTTTGCTTTGGTTTGGTTTGCTTTACTTTGCTTTACTTTGCTTTCCTTTGCTTTGGTTTACTTTGCTTTGCTGTTTTTTGTTCTTAGTAGGGAACAGTCAATACGGCTTCCATTTCTCCCTGGGACCGTGTAATTTTGAGACCACCACAGCCTAAATAAGCTGCAATTCTCAGTACTCAGCGTACTTACCTTCAAAAGGACTGAGTTTTTGTATGTTGGGGTCGATAATGCTTTGTCTCCGAAGACTGAACTTCAATCAAATTGATGTGTTTCATTTCACCTCTGAAGAGCTCTCAACATTATCTACCAATATTATAAGTGTTACTCTAATATCTGAGGGAAACCTGTTTCACAAAAGCCATACAAAAGCCAGTGTGAGTTTTAAATCTCTTTTTGACCTTTCTCAGTCTTTTCTTTCATGACTTCTAACAGCCATATTTTTTTTTTTTTTTCTTTTAGACCGTGATAGAAATTTTGTTTCCTACATTATGATCCCTAAAGTTTGAGAAGTTGGCTGCATGCAGTACATGTTTGATGGTATCTATTGTCACAAATAAGAAATCTGTTGGCAAATCAGTCAGTCTTGTATTACATAAAAATTTTTCACATCTGTTATAAGCTGAATCTTCAGTCTAGTGCTACATAGATTTCTATTTCATTAAAGAGAAATAAATAATTCCATTATTTTAACATTTAAATTGTTAGACAAATATCAAGTCTAAGGTCTGTGTCTATAAATGCAGGTTAATGTTCTGTGTTTACTTGTTTTCATGGAATTGCTTTATTGAATCAAAATCTCATAAGTCATTTGATATGTTTCACAGTGTATAATGGTTTTTATTGTTCTGTAACTTATTGTCAGAATGAAATTCAAATGTCAGGTCTATGAACTTGGAGAAGCAGTCACCTGTAAAAGACATTACTCCCAATCTTATCTGAACTGAAGAAAGATGCAGTTTCCTTTCTCATCTTGATTTACAAGGAAACTATGAATTTGCTCTGCCCACGCACTGGTCCACAATACTAAAGTAAAAAATGTATTTGTGCCCTTATATTCAGTTTCATAAAAACCAGCACCTCATCATTCATAATTTGTATTCAGCCTCTTAACTACTCATTCTAATAGTAAAAGTGCATTTGACATTTTTTTAAATCAGGTGAATTCATGATGTCTCATTCAGATTATAAAATATGGATTGCTTTTTTTTTTTTTTTTTTTTTTTNACAAGTTATCTCTTATTCTAAAAGAATTTTTCGTTTAGTACAGGGGAAAAGGTGCTTCAGAAATGTTACTAAAGGCAAAATATGAAAGGTGTGAAATTTCGTAGGTGATGCCATGGGCATAAATTCATCTTTGTTGTCAATGGTTGGTTATATAAACAAGAAGCATCTTTTCTTCAGTGTCAAACCACACACAATTAATAGAACACGCAATTAGTGAACTATCACTTTACTTTTAGAGAGAGTCTTTTTGATATGGATTATACCAAGCTTCAGTAAACATGAGAGCAACTCTGACGTTTGCATAAACTAAATCCTTAAAGCAAAACTGCTGTCCAACAGCTGATCTTAAGGTAATTTACCTGATTTCTCTCCATCCTTTGTGAAGGATTTCTAGAAACATGGTTGTGTAAAGAAAACACATATTCTGAACGAATCATTGCCACTTACAAAGACGAAGTGCAACTGTCTAAAACTTTTAAAAAGTCAAAATATTAATATTACCTCTTTAAAATATGTGTGTTAAAAAGTATATTGATTGCCCTGCAAAAACTGGACACACTTTCCTTCCTCTTAGCTCTTCTTCCAAATGAATTAATGGGATTTTCATAAGCAGTAAAGACCCTGAGACAACCTCTTTAAAATTCATGGATAAGATATCAAAGCAACCAATTTTCCATATTAAAAGTAGTATTGGCATAGACTGGCCAGGTCAGTAAATCTCAAAGGATCAGATCTATTGCCCTAACTACAGAATAGTGTCCCATATTGTCCTTGCCATAGGTCATAAATCAATAAATAACCTGTGGTAAATGTAGCTACAAAATATGTCAGCCATGAAAATAAAAGATTTCTCTGTGAAACTTTAGCCCATCATATAAAGGGTGTTTAAGAGAATTTAGGACAAGATGACATCTATAATGAATTATTACTTATATTTTCTAGCAGATAAAAGGTCACAGAAATCTGTTTTGTCTGAGGCAAAATGGTGATTCATTATTTCAAGTGAGTGGCAGCCCATTTATACATTGCTACAAAATACTGAAATAATCAAACAACTTACCTTTTCCCTTTACATGCCGCAAATACACATCAATTTTCTCCTAACGTGAAAAAGAAATTATTGTACTTACAAGAAAATGGCAGTTTGTGGGACAGGCAGAGATGTATAGGAAAATATCATTGGGGTTTGAGAAATTGCTGGACTGAATAACAATTTTGATTGTCTGTCATGGATGGCAGAAGGGGAAAGCATGTTTTCTATCTAATTTTCAGGATATTTGAAAATTACATTTGAAAATTATCTTTTTTTTTTTTTTTTCCCATCTTTTGGAAAACCCAAAAAGTTCTTGTAGCCTAAAAGATCCATGCAACATAATACAATTCCCACAATTACAGTAAGAATACATCACACTCTAAATTATTTTAAATCACAAAATAACAGTAATTATGAAATAAAAGTCCTAGAATCCTGCTTGTTTGTTCCCAATAAAACTTGGGTTTTCATTTACATTTTTAAAAAATCGTAATCTTCTACAATTATTAAACTTTTTTCATCTGATTGAAGCTGTCCAATAAATTTTAGTCTGTTTTTTTCACTCTAAATTTACTACTGGTGAAAGACATTCCATTCCTCTATACTTTTCATGCTGAGTACTATTTAAAAAAAAGAGTGAAGAGTATTTTATGAATCAGGATGAGCAGTATTTATCTTTCAGACTGTCAGCTTAAACAATGGAAAATCAGGGCTTGCCCATTTTGACAGCTGCAAAGCAAGCTGTGGAGGTTATGCACATTAGCTGAAAAAACAAGATTATGGTGGTAAGATAAGTAGTGATTTTTTTTTTTTTTTTCCCAACAAGGATTAGGTGGAAATAGCAAAGAAAAATCTGGCTTGTTGTTCATTTGCTCAAAGCCTGAAAGACAGACCAACGCTGTATAATGATTGGTATTATACCCAAAGCTTATGTATAATGTTTTGGTTATATTTGAAAAATGTCTGCAGAACCTTTGTCAAGATAATGAAACTGACTGGGCAAATATAATGGAATTTTTATTCTTTATCAGCTGATGAAACAGAGTTTAAGGTAATGAAGAACTTGAATTCAGATATAAACTAGGAACAGAGAAACATAGAATGGTTTGTGTTGGAAGAGATCTTAAAAATTAATCTAGTTCAAATCTCCCTGCCATGGGCAGAAATGCCTTTTACAAGACAAAGTTCCTCAGAATTCTAGCCTGGCTTTGAACTGTTCCATGGATGGGGTATCAAGATCTCTGGGTAATCTGTTTCTCTGTCCACCCTCACCATCAAGAGTATCTACCTAATATCCAATCTAAACCCGCTCTCAGTATATAATCTAAAATTAATAAACTGAAATTTGTATATAAATTAAAATACCTCTTAATCATATGTCTCTTTTGCACTAATTGCATATCTATAGTAACACAATTGCATGTGTCTTTGAAATAGCTCTTAATATGCATTATAGTGAAATACTTGTGTAATTTTCTTTCAATAACTACTTTCAGAATTCATCCTGGGAAAAAAAGTTAGACCATCCAGCAGATACTACAGTAATTTCACGAATATAAGCCGCATGGAGTATAAGCCGCATTTCCGGTGTGTCGGCAAAGTTCATGTCTTTGTCCATACACAAG